>CM068832.1:111937935-112312935 GCA_028554795.2 Sinohyriopsis cumingii
AGTCAATTTTGATTCATCATTGGTTTTTTCTGTTTTTTTTTTGTTTTTTGTTTGTCATTGTTGATTATTTCATCGACAAGCAATTTGATTCATCATTATTTTGTGTTTTTAATTTGTCATTGTTGATTATTTCACAAACAATCAGCTTTGATTCATCATTGTTTTTTGTTTTTAGTTTGTCATTGTTGATTATTTCATCGACAATTTATTTTGATTCATGATTGTTTTTTGTTTTTAGTTTTTGTCATTGTTGATTATTTCATCGGCAATTTATTTTGATTCATCATTAGTTTTTGTTTTTAGTTTGTCATTGTTGATTATTTCATCGACAATTAATTTTGATTCATCACTTTTTATATAGTATTTTATTGTTGATTATTTCATCAACAATCAATGTTCAACAAACACTGAAAGAGAATATTTTTTAATACATTTTTCACACTGATGATTGAAGCATCATATTGATAAAATAACCGTTCTATCATAATTATTATCATGTTTGGTGGTTTGAGGATAATCATTATATTCTGCGGAACATCATGAAACCAACAAACAATAGAAGCCTCGGAACGATGAAATAACTATTATATTGACAGTATGCGTATCTATATCACATGATATTTTGTTCATCAAACATACGAAACCATTTGTTGACATTCCAGATATGAAATTTTATTATTTCTGAATGATTATCTGTTATATTGATATCATTTTCACCGTCAAATCCATGACAATCGGTTTTCATATTCCTCCTTTCTTCTTTATCAATAAAATCTGATTTCGGCCAAACAGGATAGGCTAGAGTATAATCACTTCGATTAGGATTTCGTTTTATCGTTAGATTTTCAAGTTGCTCCAAATCCCTTGTATATCATCTTGATTTTTCTATGACATTTTGGGTTGTTAATTTCATCGACTGAAGTCTGGTCTCAGGAAATATACTTGACCAATTTTTGATCAGATTGTTATATTTCTTCAGCTGATCTTCATCGTGTATCATATTTTTGACATAAACACTAAATCTGATATTGTTATTTTTGTTTTTGACAGATCGTCAGGAACTAGATCTTTTAAGTTCAACATGGTCAGCAAATCTCTGATCATGTTGATCTTTTCACGTGGACTGGCCGTTGTTAAATTTATCGACAATTAATTTCTGAGCTCGTTTTAGCTGATAAGATTTCTTGTACATCACATTGGAATATATTATTTAGATACGATTTGTTTGCAACATATGGTTCTAATGTTTCCTCAGGATCATATTTGTAATAGATCAAATTAATATTATTACATTCTATCGTGTGGTCCGATTCGTTTATTCGATTGTCAACACTGGTCTTCAAAATCTTGTCGACGCTGGGATTGTTTTTAATTTCTTCAGGATTCGAATTCTTCATCTTCTTTTCTTATAACCATATCTTATATTCATCTGCTGGATTCTGTATTATCTTGTTTTTTTTCATCAAGCAATCTTTCACAATCAGTGATGATTTTTATTTTTTTTCATCGCGTGTTTTGGGTAAATTAACGCGTTTTCTTGTTATCTTTGATATAATGAACTTCATTGATTCATCTGAATCGGTGTATTGCTTGTTTCGTTGTTTCTACTGTTCGCAATTCTTCGATCTGAATCTCTCGTTAATGATACTAACTCCAGCCTCAAGTGTATGATTATATATAACAACGTAAATATCATCATAAGCATGATTTATATCAGCAAAATCAGATTTCTTTTTGTTTTGGATCGGTATCTGCATAATAATATCTCACAGGTTATCCTCTCTGTTGTAATTGTTTTGCATTTGCAAGACTTTCCACTAAATAATTCCTGCTGAATTTGTTATCAGTAAAAACAGCTATTTTTTCTGATTTTATTTATTTTAACATATTTCAAAATTATTTTTGAGAGTAGTCTTCAGAGAATTTTCCACTATACATTTTTAAAAATACCATGATCCGGTTTATAATCGTTGATTACAAACTTTATTGTTGATCTTTTAATTTCGTCACTAAACAATATTAAATCATCATTATCTGAATCTGCATCAAGAAAAAATAATCTTTTACATGACGAAACTTAGCCTGAAAAGTTATCGTTCACGGTTCAACCTTACTGTTGAAAACTGTTGTCTTCAAATTCCATGCCATTCATCAACAATCCACATGTCTGGAATTACTTGGACTCTTTGTAATGATTCCGACTGAATTAAAATCCTTCGTTTATCACTGGGTTTGAAAATTATATCGCCAGTAATATCATAATAAGATTCAATATTATAATCTGATTTTGTTTATTCAGTGAATGTTTCTCTGTAGCTGACAACAGCAGCGGATTGATCATTACGCAAATATTTTTCACGAAGCCTCAGATTTACCCATCCCACAAGCATATCCATCGATATAGTCTTCTTCGCGTATTATTCTACCAAATGGACCTACTTCATGGACAGGTTCCACATTTTGCAAATAATCTGCAAATCTTTTTGAAAAGTATCCAGGATAATTTCGTCTATGATAATTAGATTTCATTACGTACTTAATGAAGTCTGGATTTTTTTGACATTGCGGTAAATTAACAACCACTTGTGCTATCGTCGTATTATTTGACACCGTTCAGAAATTATTTAATCTCTTCATCGATATCACGAGAAATTGTTATTCGTTCGCCGGTATTTCTGTGACATATTACAACATAGCAGTCTGAATAAACATTGACAAGGCACTTATCACATTTATCCTCAATATAATCATGAAAATTATTATAAATATGATGACTCTCGCAGATATTACAGTAGTGTCTCCGTCTTCTTGATACAGTAAGTCTAGTTCTGCTAGATGAAATAATACTTATTAATTGATCGGGTTGACAGGTCAACGACTAAGAGATTTTATTTATGTCATCTTGTGAAATCTGATCACAATAAAAAAATGTTACTATTTTCATTATTATTATTATTAATTTTTATATACCGTTCCTTGATCGATGTTCGACAGGCAAGTAAATCAGATGCGGATAATTTATCGCTGTGAGAAATAAGCGTTGTACACAGATTCGTTTCGCCTGATTTTTACGATCTTGTGCCGGAGAGTTTTATACTATAAACTCCAACTTGTCTATCAATTTGCCATGCAGGATTTCTCTCATCAGCTGCTTTATTGATTAATTCCTTATGTCTTTCAATAGACACAGAAGTTGATTTACATAATATTCCTTGTCTCAAACAGAAATGCTTCATTTCTAGGACAATCACATAAATGCGCGAAATAATACTCTCGTCAGTATTTATTCTTTCGTTGCTTGGTTTTATTTCGGTATACTTGTAAGAATACACGAGCCTTTGGTACTTGTTTCAGTATTTATTCTTTCGTCGCTTGGTTTTATTTCGGTATCCTTTTAAGAATACCCGAGCCTTTGGTACTTGTTTTAGTATTCATTCTTTCGTCGCTTGGTTTTATTTCGGTATCCTTGTAAGAATACACGATCCTTCCGTACTTGTATTTTGTATCGAGATCAAACACAGGATATCTTTTCTTGTTCGTTGGGATAATTTCAGTGACGGAAGATTGTCCAATAAATTCATTAGAAATAAAACTAAAATCATTATCCGAAGTACAAACATAAAATTTACCAAAATGCTGTATTATTATTAATTGTAACATCTAATTATATACCAAGAAAATATATAACGATTTTTGTTTGTTATCAAAATAAACCACATTATTAAGTGAATCGACATAATATGAAGAATAATTACTATGTGACATCCTGTAATTTATCATCACGTGTATTTTAAAACGCTTTATTTATTTCATCCTCATTCGGTCCAAGACAGTCAAGAAAATCCTCCTCCTCTTCATCATTATCTGATTTCGTATTTGAAGGTTTGGAATATATTCAACAACTTCATCGAATTTCATCTGACAATATGCAGGTATAATCTCACATAACAAATCGTATATATGTTTATTGTGTTCTGCTGTAGAAGCCCGTGTTTCTGTATTTTGAATCCTTATTATTATTTCATAATGTCTAATTAAAAATTAAATCTATTGCTAATTAAAAACAAGGAATATCATGTCAGCGCGACGATTTGGTACAAACAAATATAAATGGCTCTTACAAGGGTCAACGGAATTATGTAATAAGAGCTGTTATGATGAGTTTTGTGGAGCGCATAAATCACAGTTAGAAAAGAGAAACTCTACTGTTCCTAAACCATGTCTGAAATGTAAGAAAAGAGTTCGTGGAAACTTTCAACTTTCTACCGATTGTGGAGGAAGCAGACATCGATCATTAGTTGATTATTATAATAGAAGAGGAAAAGAAGAAGTTCCTCCAGCAATCGAGGAGTTTTACAACATCGTGAAAGTAAAATATTATCATCTTCACCCTGATTGCCAAAGCTGATATTTTTTTGTATCATTCTGGGATCTTTATAAAAAAATCGATTACCATATTTATGCCATAGAGAGCGATACTTTCCTCACCCACGACAGAGGCATCATAATGATGAAACAACCGTTCTATCACGATTATTTCATATTTGGTGGCTTGACGATTATATATATATATATATATATATATATATATATATATATATATATATATATATATATATATATATATATATATATATATATATATATATATATATATATATAGTGTAATTAAAATAAACATGAAAGTTTCATATACTATTGTTGTAAACTTCATCATTGAATGACAAACTGATGCTATATGTTGGATTGTATTAAATGAAATTATCAAAAATGGTTCTTAGTTATTGAATATTAACAGATTGCTTGAAAATGAATTACCTAAATAAAAAAATAAAAAAAGTATTTAGGAACATTTGTCTTCAACTGAATAATATTGTATTGTTCATATACTAAGATTTCATGATTCTGAAGAAATGCATTCTTTCTCATTTCATGTCGAAGACAGTATCAAAACTCAATATCAAAACACAATATCAAAACTCAATATCAAAACTTGTAAAACTTTAATCGTGGAAGCTAAGCAAGCTAATAAAGATAGCAGCAGCATCAATGTCAATGCTCTAGCATTCATTAGTAAGTAAACAAATTTCAATTATTTTGCAAATAAATAAGAGCAAGACATGATTAATCCGATGAGGAATTAGAAATGAAAACAAATGAGTTCAAGAAAAATAACCCAGTTTACTTCAAGAGAACAATGCTTGGTTATTAAGAGCGTAATTAATTTAGATGAGGTTTCTTTCATCTTTATTCGTTCCCGCATCCGGAACTTGCTTTAGCTCTTCCCAATCATCGTACTTTCAATTATTATACCAGCCTTCTAAAACATCAATGTCTTATAAATATTTATGGGAGCAGTAGTTTATAATACGTACGAGGATATGTCATTAAGTTCTAATATTTAAGAACCTGGTCGATTATCTCAGTACTGAAGACGTATGTGAAATATTTCACACCACTGGGAACCGCAAGATTCGGCCTACGTAGAACATGCTCGATGGTCACCGAATTGTCATTACTTACCCTTAGTGGGACCGAGACATTGAAGTAACTTACCATGTCGTTGACCGAGACCAGTATTTAAACTTCATTTCAAAAACGATATGAATCATTACCTAAAGAACTGCAAGAAAAGATTTACAAGGAAGTTTGGCAGGGGTTTGCCAGAGTGAAATCTCAATGGGTCACTGTAGAACTTTTGTGTCGAGAAATTCACAAGAGGAAAGCGAAGAAAGTCAACCAGTGTGTTAGATTTCTTTGGGTCAAGTGTGCATCCGTCCTATTATATTACTCTAGACCGTTTACATCAAAAGAGTTCAGTGACATTCTGGACGTTACCCTGAACGGCAGTGGCCAGAAATTACTCACTATGTGAATTACTTTTGCTCTAGGAGAAGATTGTGAATTGTACGGACTGACCTATTCATGGATGCTTTACAAGAGAACATTCGTGCTTTGCCTGTGGAGTTGAGAGAACGCATTTACCGAGAGCTGGTCAAACGTAAAGAACAATTGCATCCGTTACGTCACCAGACGTTTAACCACTGGTACCTGAATGGTATAAGAGAACTGATTCGTCAGAAACTGTTTCAGTGGTCAGACATTGTTCAAAACTTTGAGGTCGCCAATGATTGACATGTTCATAATTTTGGTTACTTCGAGATTCACCTAGTGCAACGCATTGAGGAAGACAAGTTAAAGGATTATCAACATATTTTCCGTGGAATCTACTTAGCGGAAGAGTAAACTTCTAAACGAACTCTGACGTATCGGTTACAGTATGCAAGATTTAGATTCCCTACAGGAGAACGAAGATCTCTGGCTAGAAAGTACGTGTATTGCATCCGAGAAAAAGAGACTATAAAAACAGGCTGCCATGCCACGACTTATGTCACATGTAATTGAACAGATTCCATATAAGGAACTCAATGACCATATTGAAACCGTGGATCATTACCATCACTTATTATAAGAACTGTATCCAATCATTTTGGGACGACGCATAGTGTGTGTCTTAGTGACATGCTTTCTAGGATTTCGTTTACCAGCCGATTCCTTGTGGACTCTTTACGAACAGTACTTACCACCCAATGGCCCTAAATGGCCACGAAAGACTCCTTTTGATCAAAGCCTTGCGGTTTCATCTGGATACTTCTCGACCTCTACGGGAAAAAATGATTCGTCAACTTTTAGCTACCCAAGACGTGTATGACGATGTGTGTGTAGCTTGTGACTTACACCCCCATTGGACAGATGTCCGTGACTGGAAAGAATGGGGTTTTGAGGCTTGGACCCAAGAAGTGACCCATTATGCACGAGAGTTGTTCAAGGAAAAAAGTCACTTTTCAACCTGTGTTAGTGACGGTGCCAGAAGAAGCTGTCACCCAGGACAGGACTGTCGTAGACATGCCTGAAAGACCCTTTCGGGAGGACACTTGTGTGACCTTACCCCCTATAGAACTGGTCAGAACATTACCCAAAACATGTTGTACAGACACTTGTGTTTATTCCACGTTCATGGTTATCATATGCTTTTTATCGTTGTACTTAAGCCTTTAGCTTTTATGTATTTTTGTCTTTCGTGTTCATGTTTAAAACATTCAATAAACGTGTTCTGAATAAAGTATATAAACTTTTGTCTTGTCTGTTTTCGTGTCACAAGTGACATTCCTAATACTATGGCTACCTCTGCTGTCTCTGCTCCCTCTTCCTCTACTGTCAAAGTCATCGACGAACACTTAGATCGTGCCAGCTGGGAGGCTTTGTATCTTCGCCATCCCTTTAACATCCTCATTGCTGGACCCAGCGGTTCAGGCAAAACCGAATTCGTCAAACGTTTGATCGAACATAAACATCATTTGATCGATCGTCCACCTCAACGCATTGTGAGGTGTTACAAAGAGTGGCAATCGGTGTACAACCTCTTGCGAGAAAGTCAAGGCGATTCCATCGTGTTTTTGGAAGGCATTCCTAAAGAAGACGACGGCATCGTCTCTGACTCACGTCAAACCCATTTGGTCATTTTCGACGACATGTTAGGAGAAGACGAAGAAGAAATTAAACTGTGGTTCATGTGCAAAGGGCATCATCGTAATGCCAGTGTCGTTTACATCACCCAAAATTTGTTTCAACAAAGTAAAGCCCATCGCACCATCAGTCTCAATGCGCATTACGTGGTCTTGTTTAAAAGCCCTCGAGATAAATCGCAAGTGCAAGTCTTAGCCAAACAGTTAGGAACGCCTTTGCTGACTCAGGCGTATGACGATGCGACTCAAAGTCCACACGCCTATTTACTCGTCGATTTGAAACCTACGACCCCGATGATTTGCGATTTCGTACCCACTTGTTTCACGACTGCGGCCAAGACGGAGGGCCTGTCCTGTACACGTCTCCGTCCTCGACTTAATTTCACTCCCCATCAAAAAATCTATAAAAACCTCAGACCCATTACGTCTGTCTCACACACAGTTTGAACACGACGTCCCTTCAGTCGCATCTTCCCGTCAAATTGATTCGTGCCTTGTATGGTATCAGTCAAGAAAAAATCCAAAAATACGGGCTCGTGTCTTAGAAGGTAGTCTCAAAGAAGTCTTACGATGGTTCACGGTGACAGCACGTCAGTTACTCCAAGGGATCATTCAGATTCCTCATCAAACGAAACGCTTTTCTGATCGAAACAAAGTCGCTTTGACCCAACTGGCCGATCCCCGCATCGACACTCAAACCAAAAAACAAATCGTTTTAAAACCTGGAGGAAGCGGTACTCTAGGAGGGGTCATCATTCGCTCTCTCTTAAGATGGGATCCTAATGCCCCCAAACTTTTCCCCAAGAAAAAAGTCAAACGAAGCTCCAAGAAGAAAAAGAGCCACTGTGTCAAGACCATATCCCCAAGGAGACCCGTGTCTCCAAGAACTTCTCCAGTGGCGGGACCCTCCTCTTACCAGACACCACCCCGGAAAAAGAAAAGAAGCCCCCAGAAAAAGAAACAGAGGAAAAGTCCCCAGAAAAAGAAAACTAGTCGCAAGAGAGGCACTTCGGTCAGGACGCAACCTTACACTCGCAAAGCACGACCTGCAAAGGCAGTGACCGCGTCTCCGGTAGACTCAGGTTCATTCACTTCTCCGTTGATGTCACCGAGAACTGAAGAGTACTTGGAGACGTTGATCACACCAAGAACATCTCCGTTGATGACCCCAAGAAGAACTTCCCCAGTGGCAGGACCCTCCAATTTAGTGGCAGTGGCTGCTACTCACAAAGTACCTTCTCCCAAAATCAAAGTCCATGAAAGATCGGGCATGTTACAAAGTTTACTGGATTTGTCCAAGCAAGAACTGGCTCGATTTAGTCCGTTACGTACCCCTGCACGACGTGTCATGCCTATCCTCAAACTGATACGACGTAAAGACAATCAGTGGCGACGCGTTCCAGTATAAGAAAGGCCTGTGACTAAGTAGGGGTATCAGTGTTTTTGGTGCACCTGAAGTCTCAAAGATGTCACCCTCCAAAACACATCCCTCTTCTAAACAACCCCAAGGAAAGAAAAGGAAAGGACTGCCACCACGTTTAGTCAAACATGGGGACATGTTATCTGTCCTGTCCAAAGCTTCTCCACCTCTACGAAAAAAACTCATTGAATCAGCCTCCAAAGAGGTCATCGATACCGTGTGCGAATGTTGTTTGAACGTCTTGAAAGGTACGATCCCTTTGTCCAAACACCAGAAACAATGCTTAGGCAAACATCGTCACGTTCTTCGCCAAATGGTTCAAAAGAAAATTCCCATTCGTCAAAAGAAGAAGATGTTGGTCCAACGTGGAGGCATTTTACCCCTCTTGTTAGGCCCCTTACTGAAAGGAGTCTTGGGAACCATGTTGGGAGGACTGGTGGGAGCAAGATAAAAAGGCCCTCGGAAGTCCCAAGATCTCAGAATTGACCCCAGACAACCCCATGGAAAGACGAAAACTAGCTTCAGTACCTTATAAACGATGAATGGAATACCATCGCTGGCAAGAACAACACACCCCACATTTACCTCCCAATCCCCATCTGAGCGAGATGTCCCATTTACAACACGAATTGCAGTCCTTGATGGATCGCCAAGATTTGTCCGAAACAGAAAAATCGCAAAAGTACGGTCAACTCTTGCAACGACTGCAACTCTTTCACCAGAAAGCTTTAGGAGAAACAGCTCTACCCACTCTGAAAGATTTTAAGACCTTGATGAAAAGTCCAGCACCACCATCACTACCACCACCACCACCACCACTACTACCATCCCCAGGGGTCACCAGAGATGCTACCCCACAAAGACCTGAGGACAAAGAGATGCGAGAAGTGTTTCAAACACCGTCAGCAGCTCCCATTTCAAGTAAGATTGCAGCATCCTTGTTGACCCCGTCCCCCACACCCCAACGAGAAGAAATGAAAGCTTGGGTTAAAAGGATGATGTCCACTCCTCCTTCGACAGAATTTAAAAAGAAAGAAGGGAAACCAGAACTGAAAAAGGAAAAGAAGACCAAAGCCATTCCATTGCCACCACTACCTTCCACTTCTACTCCCGTAGCCCATCGGACACGTAAATCTGTTTCTAAACCACCCTTTCGTCTCACCCAAAGTAGCATCACCGAAGAGTGGGTGACTTATTAACACACCAAAAAAATGGAGAAGGTGTTAGCCAGCAGTTAATACGATCCTGCAGGTTACGCAGGAGTTCAAAAATTGTATCGTGCTGCCAAAATTCGACTGAAAAGTCTCCGTTTACCTCAAGTGCAACGATGGTTACAAGAACAAGCTACCTACACTTTACACAAACCCATTCGACGCAAGGTTTCTAGAAGTCGCACCCGAGTGGAAGGCATCGATCATCAATGGCAAGCCGATTTAGCCGATGTCTCTCATTTGGCCACCTACAATCGTGGCTACAAATATTTGTTTTGTGTCATCGACGTCTTTTCCAAATTTGCCTGGGTCGTGCCCTTGACTTCCAAATCGAGCAGCGAGTTAGTGCGAGCCCTACAACGGGTATTGAAACAAAGCGGTCGTCACCCTCTTCGATGGCAAATGGACAAAGGTACCGAATTTCTGAGCCAAGCTTTCCAAAAAGAATTAAGGAAACGTGACATTCATTTTTTTACCACCGAGAATCCCGAAACCAAAGCCAGCATCGTGGAACGTTTTCAACGCACTTTGAAAGAACGCATGTGGAAATATTTTACGCATCACCACACTCTGAAGTACATCGACATCTTACCGCACCTGGTGCAAGCGTACAACCAATCTTACCATCGAAGCATTGGACGTGCCCCGCAAGACGTGACTCCCGACAACGAAGTGTTGGTGTTTGAGCGCCTGTTTGGTACGTCCCCGACGAGGGCTGTCCCCAAGAAAAGTGGAGAGTTGACCGTAGGAGATTGGGTGCGCATTGGCAAAACCAAACGCACTTTCGACAAAGGTTACTTACCTAACTGGACGACCGAATTGTTTCGTGTCACTGGACGAGTGCATGGCCGTCATCCTACCGTCTATAAATTGGAAGACATGAACGGAGAAGTGCTCAAAGGAACGTTTCATTTGCAAAAGTTACAACGTGTCACCAAAATAGAAGACGACGTGTACGACATCAAAAGCATTCTCGAACGCACAACCCGTAAAGTGGGCAAACGACGTGTCAAAGAAGTCAAGGTACGTTGGAAAAGATATCCACCTAGTTTTGATTCTTGGATCGACGCTTCGCAAGTCATCGACTATAAAAAGAAGTGACCATCATGCCCTTTCACACAGACGCAGCTACGTCGACCACTCCTTCACCCAGTTCTTCTGTGCAAGATTTACAAAAACAACCCTTGTGGGTGTGGTGTGGAGAACGTGTGCCTAAAACGCAAATCGTCTTTTTCTGCAAAATCTTTGTGGTGTATTGTGTCATCGGAGCAGCCATTGCCAATTTGAGTTTGCAACAAGGAGACAAACAATTGTGGACCATTTTATTAAGCAGTTGAATCGGTTACCTGCTTCCCAATCCCTCCCTGAAATTCTCCTCGAACGGGAACCACGGAAACATTATGTCCAGTGCCAGTGCCAGTCACCACTCCAACAACAACCACAACCAGAACCCCATTTTGGGCGGAGACACGCGTCTGACAGCCACAGAACTCTGGAATTATGAGTCACCAAAACCAATCTTACTTAACCTTTCCCAGTGACAGTTCCATGGAGGTGTTTCTCAACAACATGTTGTGCTGTTACACGGCCAAATTATCTCAGGCCATCCCATTAGATCACGAAGCCCATTGGGAAGTGGCTTCAGTGGAAATGATTCACGCTACACAAATCCAAAACATCACCGAAAAGCAAAACACTTTTGAGATCGAAATCCTGAACGAACAATTGCAACAAGCCATGAATGAAATCGGTTTTTCAAGGGACACAAGACCAGCCAGCAATCCAGCCTTCAGTATCTACACCTTGAAAATTTCTGCAGGGTTTTATTTTAGTGGTCAACATTTGGTGGATACCATTGCTTCCAGGTTCGAGTTAGCCTTTGGCAAAGCCCTGAACAGAATCAAAAAAGTGTCACCCTGGAGTGCCATAAAAAGGCTCGTCGCTTACTGATGAAATTTCAGGATACCCAAACGTTGTCCATCAGTTTTAACCGTGACTTGTTTGATATTTTAGGTGGAGACACAAAAATGGCTCCAAATTTTAAACCGAAGATCAACAGCAATACAGAATTTTACAAGTGTTTTCGATTCCCTGTAGAACTGAACCAAGGACTGAATTTGATCTTCGTGTACTCCGATGTGTTGGAGTATAACGTGGTGGGACACACCTCCGTGCCGTTACTGCGTGTCATTCCTTTCAAAGTAGATTCTGCCACGGGCGCTGACGAGGAAGGTGGAAACACTTACCACGTCCACCGCCAATTTGTACATCCTCACTATTTGCCCGTCAGTAAGTCGTATTTGGACACGGTCAACATTGCTATAAAAGGAGATCTGGGACAAAATATTCCATTCACCAAAGGAAAAGTCACGGTGAAACTCCATTTTCGAAAACGGTTCTCTCACGACTCGTAAGTCATGTATCCAGTGTACCGAGGGGTTGCTCGACAGCGAGGACACGGTTTAGGAGATATGTTAAAATCAGCCTTTCGTTCGGTGGCCCCGGTGTTGAAACCGATGGTGACACGAGGATTGCACGCCTTGAAAGATGCGGCATTGACGCAAGGCAAAGAATTTCTCCAAAATCTCATCATCGACAAACAAAACCCTAAAGAAGCCTTCATGAGGGCAGGCAAAAATGTCTTGCTGCAAACGGGCAAAGACCTTTTGGGCCGACGCGAAACACCTATAAATGCCCTGTACGTTACCGAGTCAGGCATTCAGCAAGGACAAGGCAGAAAGAGACGACGAAGAAAACACCCTTTCACAAGACTTCACACGTCTAAAGCGAGAAAGACAAAGAAAAGAAGAACCGTTCGAGACTTAGACGTTTTCAATTATTGAAAAAAACAGAATAAAAATAATGCGCCGAGAGTCTTGCGCTTGTTCCAAGTCGGAACTGGATCTGTTTGCCATGCCACCCACCATGATGACCATGCAAGAATCCCAGTAGGTGGAATTTCATCCCGTCTCCTCATTGACCGATTCCTCTCCCATCGAGTTTGAAATCAAAGGACAACCCGAAGATTACATCGATCTGAATAGCAGTTACTTGTACTTGAAAGTCAAAGTTCTAGATAAGACAGGAGGTGATATAGACACTGAGCCAGTAGCTCCCGTCAACAATTTCATGCATTCCTTGTTCAGTGGAGTGGACTTGTACTTGAATAACAAACTAGTCAGTAGCAGCATGGATACTTACCCTTATCGTGCCTACCTGGAAAATCTCTTGACGTACGGAATAGATGCCAAGAACACTCATCTCAATGCCTGTGTGGCATGGGAAGCTGACGAAGCTGGCGAGTTTGAAACATTCGAAATTGATACAACTGATAAAAAGAAAGAATACAATGAGGGATTTGTACAGCGAAGAAAGAGAATCACTGGACCCAACACAAGTTTAGAACTGATGGATCGTTTGCATTTGGACATGTGGTTGCAAGAAAAGTATTTGCTGAACGGGGTGGATGTCCGCTTGAGACTGAATCGTAGCAGTACCGCTTTCCATTTATTGGCTGATACTGACGATTACAAAACCAAAATCCAAGAAGCCAGAGTCTACGTACGCCGTGTGGAAGTGTTACCTAAAGTGGGAAACGACATCAGTCAGACGTTGAGCAGAACGACCGCTAAGTATCCGATCCGACTCGTGGAAGTGAAAACTTTCAGCATTCCTGCTGGACAGCGATCCATGATCGAAAATCATCTGTTCCAAGGACAAACGTTTAATCGTTGGTATGGTCGAGAATACAGCCTTCAATGGAGCTATCGCTAAAAATCCTTTCTACTTTCAACCCTTTGGCGTGTCCAAGATCGAAGTCAGTCGCGATGGCAAGACCTTGTGTACCCGACCTTTCGAACCTGACTTTGAGAAGAAAAATTACTTGAGGTCGCACTTGTCCCTGTACGAAGCCACCGGACGGTTAGGAACCAACACCAGTCACGGCATTACGTATGAAGATTATGCAGGAGGCTATGTTTTGTCTGCTTTTGATTTCACTCCAGACCAAGGCAGCGACGAGGGACATTTCCACCTTATAAAATCGGGCCAGATTCGTGTGGAACTTCAGTTTGCAAAATGAGTCCCTGATGTAACGGTGAACGTCATTCTGTATGCAGAATTCGATAATACGATAGAAATCAACAGTTTGAGAGAAGTCATTCTAGATTATTAGAAGCCATGGAAGACTGTTATCCCTCTGTACCTAGTGGAAAAACTTTGGAGATGGAATGTGAGGAGATCGTGGAAGAGGACTCCAAAGACAAAGACGAAGAAGTTGTCATGATGAAGTCGAGATGGCCAGAACAAGAAGGCCATTTAGTCTCCTGTTTTGTTAAACACTTGGTCGAAAAAATTACGGAATTGATCAAGAAAAATTGCTATGGATGTCAAAACGCTCATCCCAGTCAGATTCAACACGACAAATGTCTGATGCTGAGTCAAGAAGAAAAATTAGAACATTTAGTGACTCATTTTGATCCTCCTTCTTCTTCTAGAAACGATGTGAAAGTAGAGCGATGGTTTTGTGACCATTTTGCTTATCTTTTGTCTCAAGCTAGGAAACGTAGTGTCCATCAATGGCCTAATGACTTCCAACAGTGGAAATCACAATTTCATTCACAACGTTGTCAACCCTGTTTAAAATAGAGTGTTAATTGAAAAAAATGTTTGTGATTTGAAAAAAATGTTTGATGTTATATTGTTGGATTATTGTTAAAAATGTTAAAGTTGTTGGTTAGTGTTAAGAGATTTTGAATAAAAAAACGTGTTTTGAAAAAAATGCCTTTGTCTTTTGTTTGGCTATAGGAATCTTGATTCATGCTCTTTGACTTCTTACTATCCCTCTCATGACACTCATTGAACGTTCCGGCTCGAAAACCGTAGAGGGATGTTTTCCTTCACGTCCGCGCTTTGACTTTAAGAACCGGGGTAGTTTCCAGTCTAACCATCCATTGTCGACTCCTCCTCCTACGAAGATGTGCTCCAAACTAGCTAAGCTAAACGAAGCCTACGTGAATTTGCATAGGGTCAAACACAGTCTGATATCGAAGGCTGAAGAGATAGAGAATGTGAGAATGCTAAAAGTCACTGAAGACCTGATAGAAGAGCTCTTCAGAGAAGAAGTGAACAGGGAGAAAGAAGAATGGACAGAGAAGTACAGACTTCAGAGACAGCAGCAACAGCAACAACAACAGCAGCAGCAGCAGGAACCTGAACCTGACAGAGGCTTTGTCGATTGTCGTATCGACACCAAAGAGTTCTTCTTCTCTTTCCGAAGAAGCAGACCTATCGTCAGAAAGTCTATCCTCAGAGGACGTCGCATTCTTAGAAACTAAAAGATTGCCATAGCAAACAAAAAAAAAAACAGCCCTTTTCAGGGCTACCCAATACTCTAGAAAAGAAATAACAATCGATTTTCCAATGTGTGTCTGTAGAGTAGTGTGAATATAAACACTGACTCTTTTTTATAGTGTGAGTGTATGTGTTTGTGTACATGATTGTGTGCTTGTAAGTGATCACGTAAGTTTGTGTGGATAGTAGATTATGATCATGTTTTTTTGCTGTTTGACGTGTGGGGAGAGTAGAGTTGGGGTTTGATTGCTTTGCGTATGTGGATAGTATATTGAAGTGATTAATGAAAATTTTTAAATTAGCAATGGGTAGTATAAAAAGTGAGTGAGTGTTTCTTTTAGGTCCGCGCGTTGTTTGGTTATGATCTAGGTAAGATCAGTTTTGTTTTAGGGGATGTGTTTCTTCACGTCCGCGCCTTCACTATAAGTTGAAACTCGCTTGGCAGTCTAGCTACCCTTTTCATTCGTTAACAAGACGATGAATACCAGAATAAGCAAACTTCTTGAACTCCAGATACATCTGGAATATGTCAGGCGCCTGTTAAATGAACTGGCCGCGGAGGCCATAGTAGAAGAGGGAAGAATAAAGAAGGAAGAGGAGGAGAGAAGACAGAGGGAAGAGGAGGAAAAGAAAATAGGAGAGAGGATGGCTTACAAGATACCAGAGACAGAGGATTGGGGTGCTGAAGCCAATCATCCTCCCTCTGCGCTCTCAAGAAAAAAAGTAAAAGGAGACTGGGGAAGAAGATGTGTGTGTGGTGCCAGGCCTGGAAGGTGCCATCATTAACCAGGTGTCACTGGAGTTCAAAAAACAAACAGCCCCTTTCAGGGCTACCCAATACTCTAGAAAAGAAATAGTTATAGATTTGCCAATGTGTGTATGTAGAGTAGTGTGAATATAAACACTGACTCTTTTTTATAGTGTTTGTGTTTGTAAGCGCTCACGTACGTTTGTGTGAATAGTAGATTTGGGTTTAATTTTAATGCTTTGCGTGTGTGGATAGTAGATTTGGGGTTTCATTTTAATGCTTTGCGTGTGTGAATAGTAGATTTTGGGTTTGTTTATTGTTGATTCACGTACGTGCATAGTAGATCATATGAAATGAGAAAAGTAGGGGATGTTTTCCTTCACGTCCGCGCGTTTTAAGTAATGATCCAGGTAAGATCAATTTTGTTTTAGGGGATGTTTTCCATCACGTCCGCGCTTTAACTATAAGAACCCACAAAGTTCGTCGTCCGCACCATTCTAAGGAATAAAAAAAGAAGATGGAAGTGTCCCAACTGTTTAATGATTTAAGGCATGTTTATTTTTGGATGGTGGATGGTGAATATGGAGTTGAAAGGATTGAAAGAGATTGGAGGTTTCAATTTTACATAGACCCTATACAGTCCCAGGGGTTTTTGTCCATGTTAAATTTACATAGACCCTATACAGACCCAGGGGTGTTAATGTTAAATTTACATAGACCCTATACAGACCCAGGGGTGTTAATGTTAAATTTACATAGACCCTATACAGTCCCAAGAAGGTCTGTAATGCTAATTCACCTAGACCCTATATCGTCCCTGAGGTTTTCTCCATGTTAAATTTACATAGACCCTATATGGTCCCAGGGGTGTTTTTAATGATAAGTCCCATAGACCCTGAATCGTCCCCATTCACTACTGACGCACTTGAAGTCCTGAGGTAGCAATAATTACGATGTCTGTCATTTTGTAGGGGATTGATCTCGACATTTTGTTTTTCCAAACACCTGACATAATGAATAGCATTGTGAAAAATAATGAGTAATTAGACGTTATTCAGCTGCATAAATCGTAAAACGTTCTAATCTTAATCACTGAAAAGTTAACTATTCGTCTAGTCACTTACATAGGAATGTTAACTAATATGCTGAAAAAGACATTAACCGATATTTCCCGAAGTCGCCAAGCAGCAGGGAGGGCGAATCCTACAACTTTTAGAAGCCTCCAAATGCCGAAATAAGCCTTTTATAAAACCGGGAGGACGCTTCGTTGTAAACTCAATTGTCGCCGTTGTTGCTGCGTTTTGTTGTTGTCGCCCTCCCTGCTGCTTCCGTGTGTCCTTTTTTGAAAACCAATTTATCCAAAATTCGTATCTAACCCGACTTGATATCGTGTTCGAGGATCATGTAAATTTATTGTTATAAATCCGTGCGGGGTTGATTGGGCATGACTAAATAAATTTCTAAACTTATTTATGTCCATATCACCACTGCACCAAGTCTGATGTTTATTTCGTAACGTGTGTGTATCAACGCTGTTAAACACAGCAAGAATATTACAGTTATCCCTGATCATTTTCGGTATTTGGGTGTATCTTTGGGTTACATAAATCACATCAGTGTTTTTGTGTCTGCCTCTGGAAAATATCCTGGCAGGATTTAATTGTTTATCCAACATCACATCATCATACACGACTAAATTATTAATGAATCCATCAATATCGTCAATACTTGGCGCTTCATTTATGTCAGTTATAAATTCAACAACATCATCGCCGTTTTCATTTAACGATTTTGCACGTTCATTAAAATCTTTTAACACTTCGTAGCATCGTTGATCGTCCACAGATGGAGCTACCAAATACAACTTGTCCCGCTTCATCCACTTCATTATTAAATTAAGTAACAACTGCGTCTTACCACTCCCAGCTGGGCCAATTATAATCATACGAACAGAATTTGGTAGTGCTGCGTGATGCTTAACTGGTTCTCGTTTCCTTGTAGCAGAAAAGTCAGTGATCTCCATTAGAATAATATAATATAAATATGGATTTACATTGTGTGAAATGTAAAGTACGTACCCCAACAAGTGATCTGACAACTGTTACAACAAAAAATAACAGATCTGCGGTTTCGGGTAAGTGTGAGCAATGCGGTACAAAAATATTTAAATTTGTTCCTGGACCGCCAAAACCAAAGCGAAAATCAAAGTCAGCGCCAAAACCAAAGTCAGCGCCGAAACCAAAGTCAGCGCCAAAACCAAAGCCAAAATCAAAGTCAAAGCCAGCATCAAGTAAAAAAAAAGGAGGTGATATTGCCGCCAAGTTAGCAAAATTACCAGGAGCTCCGTGGGCTAAATACCCAGGAGAAAAACATCTCCCAGGATATAATTACTGTGGTCCTGGAACCCGACTTGATATCAGACTTGATGACCAAGATCAACCAAAACCAGGTGAGTATCCGATAAATGCTATCGATAAAGCGTGTCATGCGCATGATGTGACTTATAAAAGTAAAAATTTACAAGATAGGCATCTCGCGGATGTGAAATTAATTCACGCGTTAAATTCCATCACTGATAAATCTTTCAAAGAAAAGTTAGCTAGTTGGCTAATAAAAATCGCAATGAAATCTAAGCTTGTATTAGGCGCTGGTAATTAATTATAATGGAGTCGATTTATTATTCTCCAAGAGGATACTGGAGAGGTAGCGCAGCAATTAGTAAACTTGCCAGTGCAGCAAAAGTCACACGTGAAACTGCAGCAGATTGATTATCCA
Organism: Sinohyriopsis cumingii; assembly: GCA_028554795.2. Taxonomy (NCBI): domain Eukaryota; kingdom Metazoa; phylum Mollusca; class Bivalvia; order Unionida; family Unionidae; genus Sinohyriopsis; species Sinohyriopsis cumingii. The sequence continues at coordinate 111,956,968 of CM068832.1, forward strand.
AACAGGCAATATGGCAAATTTATCTACCGCGTCCTAGAAAAATTAATTTTGCACATTTTAGTGTTAGTGTGCCAAATGAAGTTCATCAGGATGATATATTATTTCTGCCACATGATACCGTTCGTCGTCGAACATACAAGTACGCGTTAACTGTAGTTGATGTTGCAAGTAGATACAAAGATGCAGAACCGTTAACGACTAAAACAGCGTCTGAGGTTGCTTCTGCGTTTGAACGAATTTATCAACGAGGTGGTCTGCGATGGACAAATCTATTACAAGTTGATCCTGGCAAAGAATTTCAGGGTGCAGTATCATCGCTGATGAAGCAACATAATGTCACCATTAGACGAGGGCATACTGAGATTCACCGTGATCAGGCAATTGTTGAGCGATTTAATCGAACACTTGCTGAGCGATTATTTGGATACCAGTACGCGAAGGAATTCATTCAAGATAAAAGATCGCGCGAATGGGTTGCAAGACTACCAAGCGTGATAGCTGCATTAAATAATGAAATTACTCGAACAACCAACATGAAACCTATTAACGCAATTACCAAAAAAACATATATCCGTACAACGACGTGATTTTCCAGCACAACCAATACTGGGCAATGTCACTGTGAGATATTTGTATGAACCAGGTGAACTTGAAGGTGGTAAAAAAAGAGCGACTGATCCTATCTGGAGCATCACGACACACAAGATATCTAACATAACTAGATCTACTATTAGGCCAGCAACTTACATGCTGTATTCAACTGCTCCTCAAATTGGATTCACACGTGAACAATTACAAGTAATTCCCGAGGACACACAATTACCACCCAAATCACGTAACTAGCACCTCTACGTCGATTACACTCAAGACAAGTCAGCATCACATTTTGTCGTGTATGACCGCGACTGTTATCTTTTCTGTCTACGGTAAATTGTTTTGGATTTTTATTACACCACAACATTATACAGTTACAGCTCGCACAGTGATTATTCTGCTGTTGTTTCAGTGTCATGATAAATTCAACATCGAGGTCGAAATCGCGATTATTTTTTTTTGTCACTCTGTTTGTAACCGGTTAATTTTTTTCTTATTATATCACCGTTGTTTTCATTATCATCAGCAATTGATTCATCCAAAACAATTCTTCGCAATTGAGATATTCTTCTGACTCTGGACACAGCCAAGTAAACTAAGTTTGACCACTCGATTCGATCATCAAAAATCCAAACAACTGTATCAGAAATAGTTAGTCCTTGAGATGAATGTATCGTCATTGCGTATCCTAGCGTCCACGGGAATTTGTTCATTTTTAGTGCATCTTCAACAACATTGACTTCAACTGTGACAATATCATTTAACACTAAATTCTGTTTCCTTGACTCTGTCAAGTTCCCAGGAAATATCAACATCTATATTCTGTAACCGCGTATAAGCTGGTCTATAACACAATGGCACTGGCAACATTGGAAACTTTTCTCGTTGTAATTGAAATAAATGCTGTTGAAGTGTGTCTCTATCTTTCTACTTGCAACTATCAAATCGCTTGGTCTCCACGTTTTCGAAAAGTCGCTCATTGAAGTCTCTGAAATTATTTTACGCATAATTTCACATTGAATTTTATTCGGTTGTAACCTGATTAATGTTTTAAGTTCCTTCAACGTTGCATCAAGAGATCTATAATCATCAGACACTTCTTCATAATAATCTACAAAACCTTTTAACCACAAATGCGGAGATGGACCAACAAAAGGTGGTAGCTGACCGTGATCGCCGCACATAACGACTGCAATATTTTTTGTTAGTAGCCAATGCAGGAACAATTTTAATATATCTAACGACACTGTGCCTATTTCATCCCAAATAATATTCCGCGGAATATATTTTGTTCCCATTCAATCTGGAGTCCACGCACCGCCACTGTATTTGAAAAAGCTGTGATAAGTACAAGAATTAACTCCTCGTTGTTTCATCTCCCTGGCAAGTCTGTGTGATGGTGTTAGCACAATCATATTTGAATTTTGAAATAATTTAATCGCTCGAGTTGTCTTACCAGAACCATCCGGTCCGTTCAAATAAACGGTTTTGTGTCTGGTGAATGGATCATTCACAGACGGCGCCGAAGACATTTCTGATAATTCTGATTTACAATAATTATCCTTAATTTCAACATCAGCGGATTCCCAAGATCCATGTAACATTTCCTTTTTTATTCTCCACGAACTCCATGATTCATTGTTGCTTGTAAAACGAGCCAGTGATTCTGAATATCTTTTATTCAAGTAAAATGAATCCGTTGCAACTCTAACTGCAGTGTCGGGAAATCGATTTATCATCGATAGCAAGTTTATAGAAACATAAGCCAGCATCGAAGATCTTAAATGTGTGTATTGAGGTGATTCTCCATTAATATAACTTACAATTGTGCCCAACCGTGTTCCGTCGGACGAGAAAGCGTACTCCAGAGTACAAAATATATTTCTCGCAGCGGCATCAGCAATTATAAAACTTAATTCAGCATCATCCATAATCAATCGTGAGTGATGTCGTTTATGATCATATGCACCACCTTGAGTAAATTTACCGATTATTCTTCTACCGAGATCTTTTGCTGTTTTTTCACTATTGCTGAGTTTAATTTTAAGAATATTAGGAGCGTTATTGTTAATGACATCCATGGTCTGATGGGGACACTCTCGTGCATATTCTTCAATGACTTCATCGAGACTGATACGATCCGGTGTTGGTAACCAAACCAAAGTCTGCGTTCGATATAATATGATTGCTTCACTGACAGTCAACGATATCAGTATTCGGCTGTCAAGCATATATCGCAACAACGCTATTGGTGCCCAACGCTTTTTACTAAAGTGTCTGCCAAACCAAACATAACAAATTGGATGAAGCTCTTTAGCGAATTCAAAAGACATTACACGAGCAAATCCTGTCAGTGAAAAATCGGGTAAAGGACCGTTTATAGCAACTCGCGTCATCGAGTTCGTGGGATGTCCAAATCTTTTAAAATATCCACTACACTCGCCCCTCCAAAGAAAGCTTCCCGGATAACACGCAACCATGTCTACGGATATCATCTCGCTGGTATTATACTTGGTATTCCACAAACTCAATTATATATCCTCGAGAAACTCACTTCGGGTTGGTCTCCACGAATTTCTCTCTCTGGCAGTATGGGCAGCAACTGATGGAACTGTAAAACAATTCGTTAATAACTGTTCAGTGTTTTCTGACTATTTTGCTGCGAGTTTTTTCATTTGTTGTTGCAGAGTTCCGTCCCGTATAATTCACTGTTAGATCTTACAAATTGATCATACTCGCCATCTTCGGAACTATTAAACAACCACATCGACACAGGGTCGTTTTTGCTTATTTGATAAATAAAATCAAATATATTTCCCGAATAATATTTCACAACACGATCCCGCGGAAATATCGTAACTGCGTTAGTCCAAGTGTGAGCGTTATGATCAATGATATTTTTTGGAGCTCCGTTTCGATTATATTTCGATTTGTATAATACTTCTTCTGTTATCGTTGTTACAGTTATGGGAAATCTTAATGCTTTTTCTAGCTCGGCAACATCGTTTATTGATGCTCCTGTATCCTTGACTTTTTCAGCCCACGCTGATATTATATATAATTATATATAATTGGAACAACTTAGATCAGTTAGACCGTTTCCGCGCATTGCATTTTTGAAATGTTCCATTACTCGCTCTGCTACACAATTCAGCCTTGAGAATCTCATTGGGGTGAGTTTATTGATTTTTGGTGCTTTTATCGGATAGATTCCATAAATGACCGCGGTCACAGGATACGCTCGAGCGTAATATGGTTTATCAATCCAAGTCAACATTCCTGGTTTGGACTCTTTACTTAACAGAACGGTTTTTTCATTAGCAAGGACAGGGTCATTTTTGTCACGGATAATCCACGTATCGGAATCATCTTGCACAATAAACTTTATTCCGAAAAAATATTTCTGATTGAGATAATCGATAATTTTTTTCGCTCGTGCATCATTCATTGTAGCATCAATGACAGAGTCAGTGTCGCGTATAATTTTAAATGTAGACCATACGTGAGATGCACAGTCGTTACGAAATTCTTTTTTAGCATTCCTGATAATATCAAACAGATCAGTCAGAGCTCGCCTTCGCGAATCAGGGGTTGGTCTGTCAAGATCGAATCTAGAAGCTTTCCCGGTGCCGATGGCAGATAATCTTTCAAACTCCTCCATATTATATTTAAGACAACCATTTAAATAAGAAATATTATATATAATGAATCAGTGCAAGTGGCTTAAAGTTGGATCTGTAACTGTTTGTAATAAATATTGCAGAAAAGAATTCTGCGGGGAACATTCCCAAAGCGTCCGAAGGGGGAGTTTAGGACCAATACCCTGCCTGCGATGTGGTGTTGGGGTCAGGGATAAAACACAGTTATATGCAAGTTGCGAAGGAAAGAGATACCGTGAACTTAAAAGATATTATAACAAAAAAAAAAAAAATAACGATGTTGCGCTAAAATGTGAGCGCGACTATTTAACTAAGTTTTTAGACAAATTATAAATTAGACAAATATATTATTATATAAATGAGCCATGAATTTGTCCCACGTCCTATCATCAATAACTACGAAGCGAATCGTGAGGGAATAGTCAGACATTGTAGGCTGAAAAAACCAGTTGGTGTTGTTAGTAATGCTGGTTATCTTAGATTTACTGCTGGGAAAAAGAAGTATCATAATCACAGGTTTGTATTCGAATGTTTCTTTGGGAAGATCAAAGACGGTCTTGTGATTGATCACATCAACAACGACAAACCTAATAACTCTCTTCAAAATTTACAGGCTATCACACTTAGTGAAAATTCTGCACGAGGAGGTGCAGGTAAATTTAAGAGCGTTGCAAGAAGAGCTGTCACATCTTTCAATATAAGTACCCGTGAAGAGAAAATATTTCAATCGATGAACTCAGCTGGCAAGTATTTCGGTTTTAACCCGCGTTCGGTTCAACGTGTTGCAGATAAAATATCCAAATAATCTTTTCCATACAAGCTTAATAACTGGATCATTTTTTCTTATGTAGATAACTCTACAGCGACTGTGTAAAAGTCAATGATAGAATTATCTCCCCCTTGTCAAGGTGATTGCGCAACACTCCTTGAGATGTCATTACAGGTAAATTTATCCAGCCAATTGTATATACACTGCGTTACAGTCTAAAACACTTCCGCGTTTGTCAGTACAGGTTAAGTGTTATTTTTCATAAGCAATATGAATTCTGAGTTAAAATTTAGATCCAACTTAAATTCCAGCTCACAATTTAAAATCCAGTTCAGAACTTGTTAACTGTCTGTCAAGTTACCTATATGATAAATTTTAAATCCTGTATTATCAGATGTGACCGTGTACAATGGTAAAGCGTTTGACTCTCGTCCCGACTTTATCAAATGCCATGTTCGAATCTCGTCACGGACATATTGTCGTCGGTGCCCATTTGGGATTTTATAATAAAATGGGGGCTCTAGCATTGGCCTTGTGTACATATCTCCTCCACGTCGAATCTTGGTGGTGTGTTTTTCACCCCGGGATTTCGATTTTGGGGGTATGTACACAGAACGCTTTAGAGCCCCCAAAAATAAACAGTAACCGTGGATGCAGAAAGCTCTACGTCACATGGGTCCAATGCGGCCATTGACTCTGTCACGAGGATGCCGAGAAGCCATCAGAAAGGCCCTGTAAGACTGAGATAAAATCTTCAAGATGAAAGATAAAAAATCACCTTGACAAAATCAAGGAAGTAAAAAAAAGTCTGAAAGGACATCGTGAAACATATAGACCAGACCCATGATTGATAAACGCTCATCATGGTTGCTGTTTTTTTTTTCTTTTAAATATATAATATTTATATATATATATATATATATATATATATATATATATATATATATATATATATATATATATATATATATATATATATATATATATATATATATATATATATATGAATTACGAAAATATCAATGATGTGATTGTTGCTAATAAAAAATTAGAATAGCGCGGATTTAATATATCCGATAAACTACATCCTGAAACAATCATGTCTGATTTTGAATCACTACATGAAGCTAAATGCGCAGGGCGTTATATTCTGCCTGCTCAGTACCGATTTATAAAAAGGATCCAGACGAGTTTATATATCACTGGCTACAGTAGAAGAATCACAAATAAATGAATTTGTTTCATTGTCTCGTGCAATTGTAAAGATTAGGTCGGAATGAGCTCAATAATATGAAACAAGGAAGGTGATAAATACTTGTGTACGAAAGCTAAAAAATTGTATGTCCTTTCATGAAATCAAGGACGAGGAAGTAAATATCTCTCCTTGATTTATTCATCAAGGATGCCTAGAAATGAAATCGCCTTGATAAAATCAAGGAAGTAAAAAAGTGATATATTTTTTACTTCCTCATAAGGAGACTTGTATCAGTCCGAGTTAGATAATTTTTTCCTTAGTCGGCTGGATTTAATCCAAGAGTGAGCATAATTGAGAATTTGATCTCGGTCGCATACAATTGAAATAATATGCTCGCGTCTGAGACTATCTAACTGTTGCTGTGTTAGTAAGAAATCTTCGTCTCCGTATTCGTCAATAATAAATTTAACGTTAATTTCTTCTTGGGTAAATGCGGCCCTAACTGCTTGCTCGAGCGTTTGTTTGTCATACACGAAAACATTTATATGGTGGTACATATAAATTTATAAATCTAAGATCTAAATACGCGTATAAACTCTAAAATTTGAGGTATACTGCAATGCGCGATCACAATATGATCTTTTTTTAGTCGCTGTAGTTGCGCATCAGTCAGTATAAAATCGTCAGCACCGTATTCATCAACAATTATTTTTTCCGGGGTAACTTTTCCGGTACTGACAGCTTCATCAAGAAGTTCTTTGTTATATATGAAACATTTTACACGGTGTTACATTATATAATACTCGCTTGATTAATTGTGAAATCGTAGAAGTCTTCGACTTCCACGAGTTTTCAGTAAAAAAATAAACATATTTTTTGTTTTGCTTTTTACTAAATTCGCATGATTTTTACTAGTAATTACCCTATCAAAATTGAGAAATTGGTCAATATGTATAAAATATATATAAAATAAAATATTTTTACTGAAGACCGAAAATCGTTTCACGATTTCACAAGTAAATTAAAATGTAGTGTTTCATTCCGTACATCAAGAAGGTGACCACTCTGGTCTGTTAGTTTGAAATTTATTCTGGTGAGCCACGGATTATGAGATCGTAGATAGACTGGATTGATCGGCTCTTACACAATCAGAAATCCAGGTGGTACATCTTTCGGAGTAAACGAATAAAGAACAAATCCTTGCTGGGCTTGATTTGATACGGTCGTGTCTGTGCTGTAACTGCCATCAATGACATCACACACAAGAATGACCGCGACCACTTCGGTTATATTTACGACGCCCGGAGATACATGTCCACCTTGCCCTTCGGGGTTATTTTTGTATCGGAGAATAGTTGGATCCGGGAGTGTTTTCTTTCCATTGTGCGAGTATGTCATCAAAGGACTCATTGATTAGATCGTTGACTGATTTTTTTTAGTTTGTCTGCGTTGTAAACAGGAAATTTAATATTTGGCAGCGTAGCTTCTGTCAGTGAATATTTAGTTAGAAATTTTTGTTTACCGTGAGTTTCGTGGTTGTCAGTATGATCAATTGTTGACTGAACGATTCGTCGATTGAGATATTCCATGTCGGATACAAGCTGATTTAATATTTCTATTCGTGAAATGATTTCGCTGCGTAGCGATGGATCAAAAAGATGTTCTTGGAAGAGCCGTTGTAGTCGCTCTAGTTGTGTTTTATGTTCTTGATTAATGATGTTAAAATATTTGGTAATACGGTTTAGTCCAATATACGTGAATAGATTTTCAAGAGTAAATGTCCACCCAAAACCACCCTCCCCCTCGGGAATGATGATAACCCTACCATTCACCGTTGCCCTTATTATGTCACCCAGATGTCGTTCATACGACGGGGTAATTTCATGATATGATTGTTTGTCAGTGACATAGTCAGACTTTTTAGGTTCAAATGGACGAGGTGGCGCCAGTGGTGGAATTTCAGGCCATCCTAACACTGTTCTGATCAAACTCTGATATATATCCACGGCGTAGTCTGGAGTGCTTATTTCGATGGCAGAAGACAGCGTTGGCTCATGAACAGTTATTGTTATTTTGGATTCCTTTGTTGTGATATTTTTTATTCGACGTTGTAATTCCTCATTGATTTCTTCGATTTGATAAGACCCGGTTGGCATCCCAATGACGTTCCAGTCTGGTGTACCATCGGGTTTATTTTTATGTGCAAACACAAACGAACTATTTGCTGGCAATCCACCAAACGATTTTGATCTGATATTGGGCCAACTGTGATATACTCGTAATTGTGCTAACGCGATCTCGTTTACTGGAATCGCAGTTGGAAAATTAATACTGAATTCTGGTTTAGCCAAGATTACTGTTATTGAAGAAGTTCGTTTTGGGCTTGTATTTGTGGCTATCTGTTAAAGTAATTCCGACATAGTTATTTATCTTTTGTTGTTTTAAATCGATGTCTTTTGTACTTTGGGTGTAGTCTTCATACATCTTTGCCATTTGCGCGAATTCGGAATCTGATATTGTTGTATCGTCGAGACTTGATGATATCAACGACGACAATTTCGAGTAGGCGCTCGTGGCCGCGTTGTTTAACTTTTCATACTCGTGCAATTTTGTTAGCGCGCATGAAGATATTTTTTTCGCGATAATATTAGCAACGCCTGCAATTGTCGTTAATGTTGAAACTATAATTGTGACCGCGATTGCAGTTGTTGCTGGTGTTAACACTGATAATAATACCCCCGTAGATGCAACTATCGCGGATACTGAATACACTATTGTATCTAGGATGATTACACGTCGCTTGTATTTCTTTTTACCTTTATTGTGCATTCGTTAATGGTATTTTTTAACTCTGCCATTCGCGTACTTGATGGTACCTATATTGTTGCGCATCCGATGCCATTTTATTATTTTACGCAGTAACCAATTGAGGCGTTTCAGCTACAAATTCCAAACACCACCAGTAAGATGTTGCGGTTAATTTCTTGTCGGTGGATTCCAGTATAAATGTTTCTTCGGTTCCGCTATTTAATATGATAGTTACAACCCCGGAATACTTGTCGGCACTGAACACAGACAGCCTGTACACTCCAGTGACTGTTGCTGTATATTTGATGGTGTTGTTTTGTTTAGACCATGTTGCAAATCCAGATGATACTGTGTATACTATGTTGGTAATATGCTCGGCAGTTACTCCAGATGGGATTTTAATCAAACTGGTTTTGTTAACGATCTCAGGAATTCCACTTACGATATCTTGCTGTGTTTGTTTGATCGTGTCAATGTTGGTCTTGATATCAGAACGTTTTATGTCCTCTGCGGTTTCATTAGTTTTTCTAAAGTTTCTGCGAAGATTTGCAAACGCGTTTACATGAATGTCATACTCGACCTGCAACGTGGACAATTTACCGTCAACGGTGTCAACATATTGTATGTTTGCGGCATCTTCCGGGGATGTTGGATCCGCTAACACGGTTATTTTATTTTTGTTCATGTTGAGTTCACCTATCATTGTATCACCGGTATTTCTTAAACGAGTATTAAATATGTCTCCGACGGTTGTAAATAGCGCGTCAACATATTGTTTGTTTGCGGCATCTTCCGGGGATGTTGGATCTCTTAACACTTTTATTTTGTTTCCGTTCATGCTGAGTTCACCTGTCATTGTATCACCGTTTTTTTTTTTTTACTGCAGCTTTCTGCATATCATCTCGTAACGCCGCGATTGATATCAGCGAATCTCTGACTTTTTCTCTGTCAGTGAACACAGGGATGTTACCCGGAGTAGCTCCAATAACCCTACGAATTATTTCATGCCATTTGATATCGCTGGTTTTTAATTTTCCGTGTCGATCCTGAAAAATAACAACCTCGTCTGGGTTTATTCCAGTCAGACTTAAAAGATTATCGATTTCATCTTTGGTTGCATATTTTGATAGATCCACGTCGGTGCGCTTCACTTTTCTGTTGAGAAGAGATCTTCCGTAAATATCAACCATTATTTGATAGGAAACTGTTTAAATCGACCCGTGGTATACTCGTGCACAACTTTGTGAGGTGGTTTGGTTGACGCTGATATCGAATGGACATTTAATACTTCACGACCACATATCGGAGGATCGGTCAGTGTTTGTGTTGGCAGCGTTGAGTACCAAACTTTTGACAGGGGGATGTCTTTTGTATATTTGAGAAATTCAACTGGCGGTGCAAACCCATACGAATCAAAATAGATAATTCCACGTGGATCGATCGCGTAAGCAACCCAGTGAGTTCCTGGACCATCGCTGTTATCGAGATTAATAATTCCAGTTTCTGGGTTTTCGGTTGTTGTGGCAATTGATCTCTCATAAAGACGCCTCTGAAATTTTTTATATTTAATTGTTTAACAGCATCAAGCAAATCAAAATTTGACATTGGAGTGATATCTAGAACCGTTGTGGGTGCCATGATGGCGGAGTTCCTGGAAGTCTTAACCCGCGTCCTTTTTTGTATCCTTTTCCAGTCGCCTTTTTTAATGCCATTCCAGCAGCGGTTCCAACAGCTCCTAACGCGGCGGCCTTAGCGACTGCGGGAGCAGCAGCAGCTATCAGTGCTGGTATTGCTGTGAGAAGAGGAAATATACCACCGGTTTTAATCATGTCCTTGACAGCTTTTGGAGCGAAATCAAGTCGAACTCCAGTTTTTGCTTGTTTTGCTTTATTGAAATGGTCAAGTTGTGTTTTAGTCAGCGATAGCTTGTTTGGACCGCCAGTAATCTGATCGTTTTTTAGTGTTATCGTTGCGCCACATGCGCTCGCGTTTTTCGATTGTAATTTTTTCGTCTGACCAGAAGTCAGAGTGACATTAACGTGACTGTATGACATTTTATTTAATACGAGAATGATCTAATTGTTACATGTTTTCTACTGGTGCATCAACGAATCTCATTCGGCCGCCAGCACCTTCAAGTAACATTGTTCTATCAGAAAGTATAACAGCGATTGCTCTGTAATTAGGTACGTCAGCCACATTTCTATTCACGGTAGCTCGAAAGTGCACATCAACGAAAGACTGTCTGGTTAAATCAAGATGCTCTAGTGAGAAGTAATAGATTGGATAATGAGATATAAAATCCAATTGTGATATTTGCAAAAAGTGTCGATATTTAGATCATGCGCTAGATATTTCGTCAATCGTTGATATGCACGTGCAACATGATTATTATCAAAATTTAACAGCATGTTCTCAGATGGTTCTTGATGCCCGTTTATTCTTAAAGAAATTTCTGAGACACCGAGTTTGTCAATTATCATATGACAATGTGTTTGTGAGTTTATTCGTGCACATTTTGAAGAGCAATAAAAATATGTCGCGGCGCGGAAACTCCCTGCTGTGATGCTATATGCCATGTGAATAAACCATCATTATTACTCTGAATACTATGTGTGGTTGTAAGCCACGATAACAACAATTTACCACCTTGATCCATAAAAGAAAGCAGTCGCTGTTCTTCAGGAATTGCAGGAGTCATTACCGGCATCCACAGTGATAGTTTTTTATTTCTACCTTAATAACGTCATTATCGTCATTTTTTCTAACAAGCACGACTGTATGTTTTGCCCCAAAAATTAAAGCGGAATCGCACATGAAAAATTTCTACGACCAGCGCTTAACATTTGTCTACGTGTATGAAAACCTAAATTAAATTCTGTATTAGCGCTAATAATCATGTCTTCCACGTCAATATTAGCAGGATTAGGAGCAGTACGGTGTTTTGGTTGTCTAATAATAAACTGATCACTGTTAGGACGATCAAAAGTGTCCTTGGCAAACATCATTGATGGACCAGCTGATCTTGTATAATCATCAGAATATCTTGCTAGACCAATTATTGTTGTAGCAACATCAACATCATTCTGAATCGATTCGATATTTTTTCCATCAATCATATATATGGCGCTACTAAACAAGGCCATAATTCCGTTATTGACAAAACCGATTTTAACATCATTCCCGTATACTGTATCATCTGTTTTTATAATTTCACCTTCTACTTCAATAAATGCTTCAGCGGGTAAGAAATGTCTACTTGTATCCTGAACCTGTAATTCAATTCGTCCTCTTTTGATTTGGGTTTCGTGCGTCATAAGAATAATACTGAAAATCATGCACTGATTCATTTTTAAGAACCGGTTCGTCTGTGTCGAATGCTGTGTCGGATTCCCGTTTAAACATTTTATTATAAGAGTTATCGTCTAAAAGGAAGACCACTTCCCGCCACCAAACTTGAGTTTATTTGTTCAGCCCCTTGATTTATCAGCGCTGCTAGTTTTTGATTTGCGGCTTCATTTATTACTTTACATGTCTGCGGTGGCTGGTAATTTTACCGGTGGTGGAGTCCTGCGTATTAATCGTGCTAGTCTATCCTTAATTGCCAAGAATGCATTACTGACAGCGCTACCAACAGCACCAGTAGCTTTATCTTTAATAACATCAATGGCCTTCATTAATAATTGTTTTGCGATTGGTATTGCTTTAGGTGCCATCCTCGCGAATAAACCCCGAACAACATCGCCGAATCCATTTCCATTAGTCATCCTGTATACGGGTACTCGTGAGTTTACGACCCTGACCATAACTGGTCTACGATGAGAATTGTGTACGATCATTTTATTTAATTAGTTATTTATCTAACTAGTCGCCGTCCGTGAGTTCATCAATAAGTTCTCGGTAGATGCTAGTATCTATGATACCATCTTGAAATAATCGCTGACAGATATCAGCTGCTTCATTAATTATTTCTGGCGAGTTATTTCCAGCTCGCTTTCCTCCTATGAGAACTTCTAACCGTGATACATCATTGATGATATTATCAGGACAAGTAATTCCCAAACCACTGCCACTTGCTCCTTCTTATGTTGTCTTCTTAAATAGTCTTAAGGGCGATCTTTCTCCTCTTGCTTTTTTAAGTAGCTCCTCAGTCCTTTTAAGTTCCGAAATCAACTTTTGCTGCGGTGAAGAAGACTGTTGTTGTTCTATCTGTTGCAGAGGTGGAGGAAGTTCTTGCTGGATTTCTAGTTGTTTCAGCGTTTCTTTATAAAGCCTCTTTACTTCTTCATCAAGACTTCTGTATTCTAAATCATCGTCTCTGGCTTGTTTTTTGTTTTTATATATACGATATATCCACTTAAAAAGATTATCATCATTTACTTTTTCAGAACCGGGTTTTAAGATATTAGATTTATTAAATATACTAATTAATATTTTTTCAGGCAATTTTTCTATTTTAGTATTTCTAATATCTTTGATAAAATCCTACCTAAATTTTGCAATTAGTCCAATATTTTCCTTTATTGGTTTAGATGCAAGTTCAGTACGAATTTGTTCAATGCCTTCAAGTATTTCTTCACCGACGGACGGATGTTGAGCTGCAGCTATGTCAGTTGGAAGGCCTCGTAAAAGTTTTTTTGTTTTTTTAGTTCTCGCTGCTATTTTTTCAGTCTGCGCGACGGTTTGTTTTAGCACGGGAAGAATACCTTTTGTTTCGTCCTTAGGATCTCCCAGTAAAGCTCTTTCTGTGATCGCCACAGCTTTCTCAGAAGCTGTTGTGACGGGTTTAAATAATTGTTCTGCGCCTGTTGCAAATTCAACTTGTGCTTCTTGCCGCGCTTGTAATTTTTGTCTTACAGAATCTCTCACAGGAAGAAATTTTGTTATTGCTTCTAGTCGCTCTCGAGCTAATCTAGCGGAATGTGCTTCTCCAATGTTGGCCATTATTGTCAACTTAAATTTTTAATTCACAGCAGCAGGGAGGGCGCCGACAACAAAACGCAGCAACAACGGCGACAATTGCGTTTACAATGAAGCGTCATCGAGGTTTTATTTCGGCATTCGGAGGCTTCTAAAAAGTTGTAGGGTTCGCCTTCCATAAAGGGCTTAGTTCGGCATTTGGGGGGCTTTTAAAAGTTGTAGGATTCGCCCTCCCTGCTGCTCGCCAGTATCACTTGACGCACATCAACAAATATTGAAGTCGAGGTAAGCACGTTATTTTCAATAGTTGGAATTACAACTTTATTCTTCTCATTTCTTCACATGCTGTTACTATATCCTTCTCATTTGTTCTTGTTAGTCACGTGCAATACATATATTGATTGTAGATTTCTCGTTGTACATGATAACTTACGAAATGTAGACAACAGAGTGAAAATGACGGATTGGCACGATAAAGGGTTCCATTTAAGGTGGAATTTTCAAATTTCCGATTCCATATTACTTTTCACGTTTTTCAGAGTGTGTGTAACGTTGCTAGTTAAAATAAAATTGAGATAATTCGTATACCTCTACTCAGAACCGCTTTGAATAGATCTCGTATAGTCGCTTCATCTGCTCTGAATAAAGCTGATTGTCTTCTGAATTAGCATGACGTCATTACCTTACGGATCCAATACTCCAAACTATTTTGCGTATTCATGATTTTAAGCTTTATAAAACTATACAATAATAATAATAATAATAATAATAATAATAATAATAATAATAATGATAATTATTATTATTATTATTATTATTATTATTATCATTAGTAGTAGTAGTAGTAGTAGTAGTATTGTTGTTGTTGTTGTTTGCTTGTTTGTTTAATTATATTTGATTACCATAATAGGATACAATGGGGTTGGGCACATGTTCTATAACTTAAATTAGCCCTCTACCTACCTGATAAAAGTATTGCAACATATTAAACATGACAATGAATGAATAATGATGAGAGAGAGAGAGAGAGAGAGACAGACAGACAGACAGAGAGATTGAAAGTAATCAGGATTTGAGTAAGTTATAGAATTCGTCCAATATCGTTTAGAATGTTGTTGTTTTTGGGTTTAACGCCATTTTTCAGCACACGATAGGCTATACATGGCTGCCAGTATCAATGGTGGAGGAAGAACCCGTGAAAATCCCGGAAAGAACCACCGACTCACGAGACGCTAATGGCAAGCTTTCTCACATACCCACATTGGCCAAATCCGAGACTCGAACCCACGGATAAAGATGTGAGATGGCAGTGATCCGTAACGGAGTGCGCTTTAGACCACTCGGCCACTCGGGGAACCCCGACATTCTGCCACTCGTGGAAACCCGACAATCGGCCACTCGGGGAACCCCGATATTGAAATTAAATTTCTCATGAACTGGGCTCTTTCTCTGCTGTACTTGTGACATAACTTGAATAAGTGCAAGGTGGTTTATATCCCACCCAATGAGCAAAAGGTTGTGTCACCAAGTTGAAAACGGTAAAGATCAGTTTTTAATGAACTTACATTGTGTCGTAATCTAGTACGGATAATATGCAGTGTTTGATTAATAAAACCTGGCATTTCGCTAGATACGATATTTGGTAATAAACACTTTTTTAAACCACTGTAAGACATACTACACTGAGTATCCTGTTCGAGGTTGTTCCACAAAAATAATGTTGAAGGTATAAAAGACGATTTGGTGGAATTTAGCCTAAAACTGATAATGACCAAATTCTTTGAACGTCGAAGGTTGTAATTTGTTTGTTCGGATGCAGACAATGTCTGGAGTTTGGCTCATTTTAATGTTGTAGAGTGTTAGTAATTTTTGTCATATTCTTCTAGACTGCAGACTTTCTTACCCTCTTACGAAATAGAGTTTTTGTCTGCTAGTGTATTTTGGGAGTCCTGTAACAATTCTTGCCGCTTCGAGTTGTAGTTTTTCCAATTTTTCTGAATTGATCAACAAACATCCGTCTCAGACTACACTGACATATTCCAAGATAAGGCGGATATAAGTTAAATAAACTTTTGATACAATTTGCCTACTTAGTGCTTGTTTTAGTTTTCGTGGATTAGCTATTCAACATGATGCTATCTTTAAAATACTATCAATGTGACAACTCCATTTGATGAAAGTGTTACTCCTAGATGGCGATGAGAATCCATAGATTAGACATTATCAAGAACAAGTTCAGGATTGTTTGTTACGTTTTTGTTCGTGAAAAACAGCCACTGTTTTTTATATTAAACTTTAAGAGTCATTTCTTGGATCATTTGTGTAGTTTTATTAGGTCATTATTCATAACCAGCTCTATTTCAGCACAATACGGGATGAATAATGTAGATTATGAGTTGTTTGCAAAATGACGAGTGAGAGTGCTCTTAACATCTGCAATTGCGTTTACATAGATTAAAAACAAGAGTGTCCCAAGCACGGATCCTTGCGGCACACCAGCATTTGTAATCATTTCCCTGAATATGTATCACGCAAAACCACCGCTGATATTATATTGCTAATATAACGTTCAAACTATTTTATCAGATTACATGAAACTCCGTATTCCTTCAATTTAGATAATAATTCTATGTGCCAAACCCGGTCGAAGGCTTTTGATAGATCGCTAAATACAATACAACAATGTTGGGTTTGTTCTAATGAACTGTAAATACTATGACACATTTCAGTGAGCTGAAAAACAGTGGAGTGACCAGGGAGAAATCCTTATAAAAAAAGACGGTTTGTATGAAAGTAACTATATTCATGTTTAAAAATGCATCTTTCAAAGATTTTTCCGACACAGCTTAGTAGAGAGATTGGTCTATAATTGGCAATCTCGTGTGGATCACATTTTTAAGGAATGAGGAGAATGAACGCAAATTTCCATTTGTCTGAAAATTTGTTTTCCTTCAATGATCTGTTTAAAATTATTGCTAGTGGTTCTGCTATTGCTTTAAGTATCCTATAACTTATACCATCAGGCCCAGTGGCTTTGTTGACAGAAATGGAATTAATAATATCTTTAATTTCTTTTTCAGTAATAGTAATTTCGTTTAGGGTATCAACTAATCTTTTATGAAAGGTAGGGAGAGGAACATTTCTATCATCATTAGTTGAAATTGGAAGTAAAATAATCATTTAATAAGTTAGCCTTTTCTTTTCATTATAGATGCAAACCGAAACATTATTTCTTGTATTTATAAGTGGTGGAATATAATTTGAAGGATTTTCTATTTTTAAAAAAGATTTTGAATATTCCCAAAATGTTTTTGGGGTATATCTTTCAGAATCTGAAAGATGCGCATCAATATTGTCCATACATTTCTTTCTAGCATACCTTTTCGTGTTGTTTACTTTATTCCTGACTTGATTGAATCAGTTCCAGTCAATTAGCCTAGCACGATTGATGGCAGATTTGTGTGCTCTGTCTCATTTCCTTATCATTTTTCTTGATTAGTAGTCAAACCACGGTTTGTCGGTTGGACGAATTGTTTGTTTTAGAAGGAAGACACAAAGCTGAAAATTATAATAGTTTGGTTGTGAATATATCAGTTACCACATCAATTTCGTCTGTCGTTAGCAATATATCTGTCCCGTTAGTTCCTGTTATCAGAGCGTTCAATATATTAAAATCAGTTTTGTTGTAAATCCAAACGCGGCGCATGTAGACCGTTTGGAGGTGCACGTTAACGTTGATTGCTATATTAGGGTCATCATGATCTCTAACTTATCTATCAATTTTTAAGATGTATGTGCGAAGTTTAATTGTACCACTACTTACAAAGATTGGTTTTGGTACTAGAAGTAACTCGTGTAGGATTTGTTACTACATTACGTAAACTATATCTTGCCATTAAATTAACTAAATTCACATACGTAGAATATACAAGTAAATCAGCGTTATAGACCCCCATAATAATAGTAATATGTTTAAAATTGTCACTGAATATATCAATTGAAGCTTCAAAACTTTCCAGAAATTGGTTGGAGAGTAGTTTGGTCTGTACCCTACCCATAATGATAATTTATGGGAGGGCAAGGTAATCTCAATCCACATTAATTTAATGTTGTGACAGCCAAAATTCAAATCGGTCAGACGTTAGCAAATTAGCAAATCAGAAACAGATACCATGACGCTGCCTCTGTGACCGTTTCTATCTTTTCTAAAAGTTCTTTAAAACCATCGAGTTATAAACAATCCACGTGAATGCTAGAATTTAAATGTGTTTCACTAAAGCATTAAACTGAGAAATCCTCTACTTTCTAAGTAATCAAATTTTTGTCAGATGCTTAAATAAAGTAAAGAAATATAATTAACCTCGATAGGTCCCGGGTTTGTTCCAATGTCCCCACAAAGATATATAAGAGTGAATTCATTAAAATGAATGGAATATTCTTGATAAATGGCAATACAACAATTGCATTTAATTGCTTATACAACATGCTTTCAGACATTTTTATGATGTTGATTTTCATGGCTTTACCGCAAAACATCGAATGATTGTTGAATAACCCGGTGGAGATTCTATATTGCATTATGGAGTTATCTATTATTATAGGAGATTTTATTAAGGGGTAACTGTTCTCCATGGAGATATTCTCTTTGAAGACAAGATATTGTAAAATTATATATAAGTCTGATTGAACAACACTGTATTACTAACACTGTGCATAGAAGAACACAGAGAATAAAGTAATAGTGTGAAAAAGATAAAGGAAACAATAGCTGAGATCATGCTTGCAAGTGTCTCGAGGTAGAAATAATTTGCTGGTTAATTTGGCATACAACTGGGGTAGTGATGTAATGCTGGTTAATTTGTCATACAACTGGGGTAGTGATGTAATGCTGGTTAATTTGGCATACATCTGGGGTAGTGATGTAATGATTTCAAAGTTGGAACAAATACTTCAACTATACACTAATTAAATTCAATACAGATCAACTAAATTTAGATGAAGTCAGAATGTTTCCACCTTAATACTGGACATCACCTTACTCTCCAATGATCACAAGGGTAATTTAAAAATAGCGAAATACACAAACATTTATAGACACTTGCCCATACACCTACACTTATATGCTTAAAAGAACATGTATGGACTTATTTATTTATATTTATAATTACTTATATTTATATTTTATATTTATTGTACATACATATATTTACACATGTACATACATATATTTATACATACATATATTTGCTGGTCTTGAAAGTCACTGATTTGAATGACATTTCCGTCAGGTGAGAGTGGAGCATTACTCGAACAGTTAAAGCACGAGTCAAAGATGTAATACACACAGTGTGAACAATTTTAAGAGCTTAACAAAGTCAGTAATACAAGTTAAACATAATTGGCCGCACATGCAGATGCGGCAAAGCGACAGCTGAAATAGCAACAGAGAGGGTGAGCAGACTTTTTGCTAGAACTTCATTTTTAAAGAAAAAAAGCTTCTTACGAAAATGAAAAATATAAGGTCAATAACGTCAAACCAAAGCCTCTAACTTAACGAGAGTTTCTCTAATTGGGTTAGTTTTTATGTTACTTTATTTTTGTCGTTAGTGTTTTTTAAAAAAGCATGCGTGCGTGTTTACCCACTCTGACGTTTCATTGTGATCGCACCCTCTCTGCTGCTATAATTAAGTCAATATTATATCAATAATCACACAGGGTACGGAATCTTATACAGTTAGATTAGCTAGAGAAAGATTAGAAGCAATCAAAAGGTGTTTTGCCTGTTCTTCATTCTCTTAAACAAAAAGAATCACAAGTTGAATATGCAGAATGTACAGAACAATTATTTAAGCCTATTACAAAAGTTACTGAAGTTGTAGCGCTGGCTGGTGTGCCACAATCAGAAAAAAAGAAAAACAATATAACTGCAAGTCTGATAGCAGGAAGTGGTCTTTGTGTTAGACGATAACAATTACAATGAATTGTTCTAAAGTACATCTGCTACAGCATTTGACATGGACGCACCGATTCCAGCATTTGTTGGTATTAAACTTTCCGAAATCAAAAAAATCACCGACAGTTCGGTGTATACCATTGCGTCTTGATAAGCATTATGGTCACCACTCAAGAAAACCATTAAACATCGCGCTGAGGTTATATACAGGCTCTCGGTATTTGGTGTTACAACATTTATAATATCTACCACAATTTCACGGCGTTAGCCCCTGACTCTGTCAGGTGGACCAGTGTTAGTGGTGTTGGAGCAAATCGACGAGGAAATAGTTACTAAGGAACCGGAAGAAAATAACTCGGCTTGATTAACAATTGGTGTATTGAATTAGTGGCTAAATTCCCACCTACTTAATATAATGAGCCTTCCAATCAACGTTCAGAATTGTAGATACAATCAAGCACATGAAAGGCGAACTAAACTAAAAAATATCGTTGACTAGTATACAATAAAAGTAAAAAATACAATCGGCGTATAATTAATATTGATATAATTGTTTATTCTGCGACAGCTGTTATTGCTGGAATGGGCGTATTATTATCAACAATAACACCATCGTTTGCAATGGCACCAGTAATTATAACAATCTGTATTTCGTCAGCAACAACAATTGCTGAAATTCTCAATATTATTGCAAAAACGATATCATCATGCACAAATGCAATATTACATGAATACATAATAAAATTCATATAGCAAAATGGTGGAATATTCTAAATTATCCTTGTTGATATCTTCAGGTCTTAGCGATGGAATAAGTTCAGACGCCGAGTTCGTAGAAATGATTAAGATTTACCGCGAAGGTACAAATCTGTCGATGTAAATAATAATAATAATAATAATAATAATAATAATAATAATAATAATTCAGAACGAATTACTACAACAGATTGTCACTAATACAACAAGGTTGAAACCACTGTGATATCAGTAAGCTCAACTAATCCTGAATTTAGTGTCAACTTTCCAACTGCAATTGCAGTAAGAGAAATAGCTCTTGCACAATTACGAGTATATTACAGCTGGCTAAATATCATATCAAAATCATTTGATGGATTACCAGCAAATAATTCGCTTGTATTTGCTAATAAAAATAAACCAGATGGAAATACCGATTGGCACGCTGTCTTCGTACCTACATGTAGTTATCAAATTGAAAAATTCATGATGAATTTCAGCGCCGAATCAAATCTATAACGAAACGAGAATCGAAAATAGCTATCACCGTTCACGAACTAACTTTAAAGGCTGCGATAGAAAGAAATTCATCAGATTATGTCGTTGATGTTTATCAATCATCGATCAGATCTGTGTTAGGGTGGCCTGAGATAGCACCTGTTTATCAAGGTCCACTAGAACCAAAGTTAAATGAATTTCTAACAAATCTATCGAGGTATTTTTCCGTGAAATGGATCTGATGGTGTATATAATATTTATGCTTTTCTTGATGAGTTAAGATATTTGGACGAATATAAAATGCATTCCGATCCCATTAATTATAAGAGCAATCAATCAACAAAATATGTAACTTATTTTCGTACTTATCACAGTACTATAATGATGATATAAAACCACAGATCATGAAACAATACATCTAAATCAAATAGAATCGGATTATCATTATATTAATGACACTTTCGTTAAAGAAGTATTTAAATACGCTGTTTCTTTCCCCCGCCCTAGGAAACCATTACCATTATAAAATAACAGAAGAAGGGTATAAAGGAACATGTAATTTTACATTCGTAGTACAAAAATTTAATAAAGAAGAACTAAAAAATATTATCGATGAAAATTTTCCTAAAATCGTCAAGTCATGGAAGTAAAAAGCCCCATCAGCATATCTCCTCAAACACAATAATGATCCATACGGCGGCGACGGCGGCAGCGGCAGAGATATTTCACCAGGAAATATAAATAAAACTTCAACAATCGCAGTTAATCTTGTATGTGCTGCAATTGATTTCAGCTATTAAATAGATCTTTAAAAATCAAAATACGCTCAACAGGGAGATATTTTATACGCATTGTCACGGAATTCAACTCTTTTATTTATTGAATACATGTACTCGGGTATCGGTTTTTGTGTACAACGATACCCGAGGGTGATTTATGAATATTGTGTCGTATTTCGAAAAATTGAGTTCGGTTCATCCCATGCCGCAAGTACGGAGTGCTCTCGATGGGACGAACCGAATGCCTACATTGCACAGACTGTCAGTGTATAAATTCCTCACCGTATGTATATTTCTTCACAATACGAAATAGTCTTGTCAGCGGGCAGTCTGCTTCAAGAACTTGCACATCTTCAGCTGTAGAGCTGTCTAGTGTATGTGACCGGAGTGACTCGAATGTCTGTGTCTGTGATTGGAGTGTCTAATGTCCAGTGTTCGGGGTGTCCGGAGGGTCTAATGTCCGGGGTGTCTGGAATGTCTACTGTCTACTGTCTAATGTCCTGGGTGTCCGGAATGTCTACTGTCTGTGATCGGAGTGTCTGTCTGTGACCGGAATGTCTTTGCCTGTGAACAGAGAGTCTCTGTCTGTGTCTGTGTCTGGAGTGACCAGAGTGTCTGTGTCTGAAGTGACTAGTGTGTCTAATGCCCAGAATGTCCGGAGTGTCTAATGTCCGGAAGGTCTAATGTTCGGAGTGTTCCGAGTGTTTCGAAGTGTTCAGAGTATCCGGAGTCTGTAGCAGCTGTGAAGCTAAACTATAGCAGCTGTGTAGCTGAAACAGTGTACTGATGACGGAGTGTATCTCCGTACATGTAATTTGTTAGCCGTGGGCTAATTTTGGGGTTCGTAAAACCCAGTGTATCTTTCGGGACTGTAAAGATAAGTTGCATATCTGTCGCTCTTTTTTATCACCATCATTTCGCTACCTGAGCGAATGCATATTACTACATGAGTAAAATTTTACATCGTTTACTACCTGAGTAAACTGTATCCATCGTTTCATTATCAAATCGTTGTGAACCATTCACTCCTTGTCTTTCTATTTGCTATATTATTTTATTTGTATTTTTCATCATTAAGTCCGTGCGTTCTTATGTTAATCAAATCCAATATTTGGATTATATATATACGCACATTTTCATAATTAGTTGCTCATTTAAGTCATCCATTATTAAACATTGAATTTATATCATCGTCAAAATTGTTCTGGTGTGAATCCAAAAAAATCCCATCCGGTTATCTTGTTACACACTATTGCACCGCAAGTACCTCTTGGGTATTTGGTTGTACAAGAACCGATCAATCATGTTTACCTGCGCTGTCATAATCCGTTATTATCGCGAATAATTTTCAAACTTACTGACCAATCCGGACACTTACTTGATTTACGGAGAGAATTTTGAATATAAATGTATATGTAAGATCGTAGTAATTTTCAGAAAGTTACAGAATTTTTTTTTTATATTTGAAAAATGTAAAAAATTCTGAAAGATATTTCTGAATTTTAGTCGTTTTTTTTGTGTAGAATTTTGTCGTTTCTTTCGCCTATTTTAGTCGATTTGTCAATGAAATTCAGTCAAATTGCAGATTTTCTTCAGGTGAAACACCCAAGGTTCTCTAACTGATTTTGGCCTTTTTTCGATAAATTGTAATTTTTTACTCGCAAATATGGTAAAAATCAGGCAAAATCACATCAAAACAGTCATCGCGTGTTTGTTGCTTGATAATTTATCGACATATTCTAAAATCATTTAGAGAATCACGTGAGGTTTGACCCTTCAAAAATCTGCAATTGGACTGATTTTCTTTGACAAGTCGACTAATATCGGTGAAAGCAAAGATGAATTTGTACTAAATTTCACTAAAATAGCGGATATTTCTAAGAAAATTAGATATAATTCAGTAAAAAATTATTATAATCAGAATATAAACAAATCTGAAAGTCAAGGATAACAATTATAACCTGAATAAATATTTTAGAATAAATATTACACGTGTTATTATTCACTTTCATTTTCACTAGCGACAGCGACTCCATGTGCCATAATTACACGATCTGACATATACTTTCTTAATTGTCTTATACGAATGTTAATAGTCTTTTTTGTTTCATATTCGTGAGCTAATTCTGACCTAATTGTTTCGATCACGCTTGAGAGGGATACGAATTTCTATTTATTTCACTGCGGCCAGCGGTTGAAACTTATCTTGTTGAATAAGTTTCATGAACCTATACATTCATGGTATTGTATATCTATCTTCAATTTTTCGCGTTTGTAATAATTCAAAATCGGGAATAATTTTTTCAGGATTAGGTTCATCTGATACTTTTATGCCATCATGTTTTAACTTTTTAGTTTCAGAAATAACAACATTAATATTTTCGTAGTTTATTGTAGTAAATATATTTTTAAAATACAAAAAATAGTTTCACAATACAACCTCCAAACGACATTCTAGCAAAGTTACGAGGGCACGAAATATACACAATCTTAATTCTAATGATGGCACAGTACATAAAGTAGCATATTTATAAGCATTGTATTAAGCTATTTACAGCACTATATACAATCTTAGTTCTAAGGACGGCATAACATTAACTTAATTAACTTAATTCTATAGACTGCACAACATACAATTGTATCTACTTAGAACTTAATTATATGGACGACACAATACATAAGGGCCTTCTCTATGTTCCACAGTTATGCACACCCTCTCCTAAAATCAACTCGGGATAGTACAAAAGGACATCCACCACGTGGTGAGTGTGGGAGGATGTACTTGTCTGTTGAATTTCGAGCAATTATGGGAGGATTCCAATGACAAAACGGGTCCTATGCTATATAAGCTAACTAATTCGTAGAAATCCAATTTGCGTGGCTTATTTGCTGTTTGCTTTTCTTAATTATTATGGCTGACAAAATCTAAATGAAACAAAACACCTGACAGATTCAGAAAAGTAAGGATAATATTTCTTTAAAAAAAACAACCAAAAATCATTATTCATCAATAAATAAAAAATATTTTATAGGATTACAGACAGTAGCTTATCTAACAGGGTTATTCGCCTTGATAGTCAAGGATCATATTAATGACAGTCATTGACGTTAAATGGTTATACTCTGAACACGAAGGGGAGAAAACCAACAACAACAAAAATAAATTATAACCGAATGTTATTGTAATATACAGGCGAGATAACTCTTTAACCGCTCTATGTATCCTTGACAGAGTTATCTTCCTTCAACATCTGGCTATTTAAAAAAGACCTTGTATATCTTAGGTATAATTCAAAGAACCTATAATTCCCTTTATTTTGGTGTATGATTGATGGGTGTAATATGGGTTATACAATATACAGTTTGGCCTTACTCCAGATGTGCACCTTTCAAAAACGTGCTAGCTCTAGTTAGTCATTTTCACTTCCTGAACTTCAGAGGTAAATTGTATAAAAAAGAGCCGATAACTTTTTTTACATTTAATATATTTGGTAATTCATTCATTGCACTTTCAGAAACTGGTATTGTCTAGTCTGGCAACATTCATTTTCCATATTTTAATAGCTGCTATGGATAGTGTACTTTAGACTAATTCAGGCTGCATTTTTAACACAAGGGAGCTATCATTTTATTTAGCAGTGTGCTTAAATCATGTACAATTTCCAAAAGTACAATATCCAAAGAAATATTATCCACATTATATTAATGTAACATAGAGGTATGCCAACATTCTCTCCATTGTGCATGTTTTAAATGCGAACAACTTCATCTTACATATGTCACTCTCTCAAAAGTACATAATAACTGGTGAGCGCCCCGATAAAGAGAACATAGCTATTCCTATTGTATGATTTAATTTTTATTTTATGGATTAACATTTATGTCGCAAACATCTAAAGAGTCCTTTTCAATAATTCTCCTGCATTTCCCCCACATAACAGTATTTATGAGTGTCCGAGTCTCTAACAAGTCCAGCCCACGCAGCACCCCTTATAATAAAAAGTGAGCTATTTTAAAAATGCACATTACATTTTATTAAGATAGCAACCAATGTTATACTGAATGACAGGAACATGAAACTAGCCATAATTATAATATTGAGATGTCAACAATGAATTTTAAAGTTTGAAAAGGGATGGAACAGATCAGGTTCATAAAGGTCAAAGGTCAAAGTGTAAAATATTTGCCTATTGTTTAATATGGAAGAAGCGAATTCGCTTTCTCATCATTTTTTGTATTTCATTGCAAAAAATGAAAATAAACATTTTCACTATATATTTATTTTACTTATTGCAACAGCTTTAAATTAAATTGACTCTATTCCTATATTATATGACTTCTAATTTCCCCATAATTAAGGGCACTACTCACACAAAAATGCCTCATGGCAAATTATAGAAGCAAGAGTAAAATGAGCATAATTAGCTTATTTTCATGCTTAACATCAATATGAATGTATCATTTTATTCAGAACATCATACATAATTACAGGAAGATTTAAAAAATAATTGCATGAATATTTATATTTGCTTTAAGGTGGTGCTCTACAGTTTCATATTTGGCATAGGGTTAGAATTTTAAAGAAAAAGAATTTCCCCGGCATTTCTCACCGGTTATACTGACTATTTAAAAAAGACCTTGTATATCTTAGGTATTATTCAAAGAACCTTTAATTTCCTTTATTTTCATGTATGATTGGTGGGTGTAATATGGGTCATAGAGTATGCAGCTTGGCCTTACTCCATATGTGCACCTTTCAAAAACACGCTAGCTCTACTTGGTCATTTTCACTTCCTGAACTTCCGAGGTAAAGTGTATAAAAAGAGCCGATAACTGTTTTTTACATTTTTTTATATTTGGTAATTCATTTATTGCACTTTCAGAAGCTGGTATTGTCTAGTCTGGCAAAATTCATTTTCCCTGTTTAAATAGCTACTATGGATAGTGTACTTTAGACTAATTCAGGCTGATTTTTTAGCACAAGGGAGCAGTCATTTTAGTTAGCAGTGTGTTTAAATCATGTACAGTTTCCAAAAGTACAATATCCAAAGAAATATCATCCATATTTGATTAATGTAGCACAGAGGTATGCCAGCATTCTCTCCATTGTGCATGTTTTAAATGCGAACAACTTCATCTTACATACGTCACTCTCTCAAAAGTACATAATAACTTGTGAGCGCTAATGATACAATAACTGTTGTAACAGTAAATAAGATGACAAAAAAAATAGTTACAACTACTTAATTGCTCTACCCAGAGCTATCTCTTAACAATAATGAAATGTAATTTTTTGTTTATATTTCCTTGAAAGCGCTGAACTGGTAATATTATCTGCGACATGTTTTAACGAACGCACTGAAATATTAAAATTTGGCCAACTGCATTCATTGATTGAAATATTATTTCTTCGGCAGTTTTTGTATTTACAGACTTAACAAATCTTGCAATTTTTTTAATGTTTACCAGTATTTCCAAATCTGCTGTTCTGACTTTGTGTAATGGCTCGTAAATTGACTAAAGAGTTATCGAGTTTCTGGTTATTAATATGATCTAAAACAAGACCGTCTTCGAGTACCCCCCCCCCAAAAAAAAAAAAAAAAAAAAAAAAAAACATTTGTGAAGGAACCTGGAACCTGTGACTGCAATAATGTTTATTCCCTTTAGTATTGATCATGACATAATCAGTATTAATGACATTACCGACTGGCTTTCTTAGTCGACAGTGTCTGATGATACCGTAACGGGATGCCTTATAATAATTGATGAGAGGATGTCTCACCAATTCTTCTTGCTCCATTTATATATAATATTATTTTTTTAAGTGGCTGTTTGTCTAAAGTATTATTTTTAAAATCTATCTAGATAATCTTTCGCATTTCTTATAATCTTATCATTATCGGTGTTATTTATTTTATCATAATATCGTTTCATCTCTCTGTATGTATTACAACCACATTTCATAAACAACTGTGTTTCTCCTGTTACCCCAACACCACATTTCAAACACGGTTTTGGTCCAGAACTTCCTCTCCGTACACTTCGTAAATGAAATCGGCAGAATTCGTTTACACAAGATTTGCCACAACGAATTGTAGAGCCTATGATTAACCAATAGCATTTAATCTTTTTTGAATCATTAATTATACAATTATATTTCAATTTAAATATGTATTTGGCTGAACAATTACTGAGCAATTGTTTTACTGTCCCATCTGTTGCGACTCATTTTGCTAGGGAGAAAAAATTCATGTAAACCGACTCGATTTGATTTTCTAGATGATATAACATCAAGTTGTGTCGAATACTGACACGGTGGATTATGAAATAATTGTAGAATATATTATTAACGATTTGATGCAAATGTCGAAACCAAGTGATTTGATAGCTGCAAGTAGACAGATTGGTCGTTATACACTTCAAAAACAATTATTTTTGTTACATAAAGAAGAAAAAAATCAAATCTACCTGTACCATTGTGTTATCGATCAGCAGATACGTGACGACAAAATGCTGAAGTTGAAATTCTAGGATCGTCAGAAAAAACAAACTCTTGTACTAAATAATATGTTTTAGTTCTTGTCAGTGTTGTCGAGAGCGCGTTAACGTCTGACGGAGTCAGGGACAAAACTCCAAGGACGTTAAAATATGCTATAACAATCCATTCGTCACAAAGATTAACCATCCATCTTATTAAAGGATCTAACTTAGTTTATCTCGCAGCATCTCGTGTCAGACGAATACCTCAGCTGCGGAGGGTAATCATAAATGTTACAGAAAATCTCGAAGACAAACGAAGTCGCTGTTGATGATATAATAAGAAAAACAATAGTTATAAACAGTGTGATACAAACATAAACGCAATTTTGATCTCGATGCTGAATTTATCATGACATTGAAATAACGACAGAATAATCATTGTGCGAGCTGTGACACAGTAATGTTATGGAACAATATTCTTTATAATCCAAGACAATTGACTGTGGACAGGATTAATAGTAAATGTGCCAGTTTACAAAAGTGAATGCGGTGGTAATTGCGTGTTTTCCGGAATAACCTGTAATTGTTCACGTACAAATCCACGTTAAGGAGCAAATGAAAGTCTATAGATTGAAGGTCTAACCGTATATCTTATCACGCTAGAAATTGTATGTGTTGTAATACTCCAAATCGGATCAGTCGTTCTTTTTTAACCACCTTCAAGTTCACCGGGTTAATATAAATATATTAAAATAACATTACCTAATACTGGTTGTTTTGAAAATTCATGTCGTTGTATTGGAATATGTTGTTAGTTTTTTTTTTTGGGGGGGGTTGTAATCGTATTAATGTCTTATAGCAGTTGTTCGAGTAATTCATTAACGTTCAACAATTGCCTCATCACGATGAATTTCAGTATGTCCTCGTCTGATTTTGACATTATGTTTTTTTTCATTAACGACATTACTGTACCAAGAACTTTCGTGCCAGGATCAACTTGTAATAGTTGTGGCCATCATAGACCACCTTGTAGTCCAGATCCTCGTTGATAAATTCGTTCAAAAGCAGATGCAACTTCAGTTGCTGTTTTAGTTGATAACGGCTCTGCTTCCTTATATCAACTTGCAACGTGAACGACAGTTCACGCGTATTTTTGTTAGTTGACGTCTTCCAATTTTAATAGTATCATGTGGTAAAAACAACATATCTACTTGATGAACTTCATTAGGAGTGCTGACATCAAAACGTGCATGTGGAATTTTTTTAGATGGTGGTAGGTAATTTACCATATTGCCTGTCATGTTAACCACGCTGCGGAAACAGAACGTGTAACATT
Source organism: Sinohyriopsis cumingii (assembly GCA_028554795.2). Classification (NCBI taxonomy): domain Eukaryota; kingdom Metazoa; phylum Mollusca; class Bivalvia; order Unionida; family Unionidae; genus Sinohyriopsis; species Sinohyriopsis cumingii. The sequence continues at coordinate 111,986,694 of CM068832.1, forward strand.
TGCTGCATCGGCGAGATTACTAATCGCTGCTCTACCTTTCCAGTATCCTCTTGGGCTATAATAAATAGATTCCATTATTTTATAATAATGGGTTGATTAATTACCAGCTTCGAATTATAAGTTACCTTTCATCGCAGATCTTACCAACCAATTAGCTAATGAATCTCTGAAAGATTTATGTTTTATAGAATTTAATGCATGAATCAACTTCACATCTGTAATATGGATTTGTTGTAAATCTTTAATTTTATAAGTGACATCATGAATATGGCTTGCTTTATTAATAGCGTTTATAGGATAGTCTCCAGGTCTTGGTTAATCTTGTTCATCAAGTCGCATATCAAGTCGGGTACCATGACCGCTATAATTATATCCAGGAAGGTGTTTTTCTACAGGGTATTTAGCCCATGGAGTTCCTGGTAATTAGCGATATCACTACCGCCAGTAATTGTATTACTGAAAGAAAAAAAATTATATTTTTTGTACCACATTTTACACATTTACCTGTAAATGCACGCTTTTTATTGTTTGTTATCATTGTTACTAGTCCACGCTGGATGTAAATGCTCTACATCGAACACAATATAGAGCCATATTACTTATTATATTTCTACAACATGGATGACATTGATTTCCCAGTGACACGAAAGCAAGAGCCAGTCAAACATCATCCAGCCCTACCAAATTCTATCAGAATGATAGTAATAGGTCCATCTGGGTCTGGTAAAACGCAATTATTACTTAATTTGATAATGACATGGTTCAAGTGGAATAAGTTATACATAGTAGCTCCATCTGTAGATGATCAGAGATGCTACGATGTACTTAAAGATTTTAATGAAAATTGTTAAATTTAGATAGCGATGACATTATTAATTGTATAACTGATGAAGCACCATCCGTAGACGACCTTGATGGATTTGTTATTAATTTAGTTGTATACGATGATGTGATGCTGGACAAACAATTAAGTCCAGTTCGGATATATTTTCGAGGCAGACATAACAATACTGATGTGATTTATTTCACTCAACGATACACACAAATACCTAAAGTGATCAGAGATAACTGCGATATTTTAGTTGCGTTTATTGGAGTTGATACACATACTTTGAGAAAACATTAACTAACTTGGTGTAGTGGAGATATGGACATTTAAAAAAAGTTTTCTCAAAAGCACAAATTACTCCTCACGGATTTATGAGAATAAATTTACATGATCCTCGATCACGATATCGTATAGGTCTTGATAAAATAATTGGTTGAGTGTTCGATTTAATTACTCATACATTTGTAGCAGCAGAGAGGATGTGACCACCGAGTTAGTCTAATTTCGTGATACATTTGCGTATTTTATATTTTCATTTCGAGAAAAAAGTAAAACAATAAAATCTTCTAAAACAATTAGGTCAGCCTCCACTGGTGGTTAGAAGATTTTGATTTAAACGTTATTTACGCCATTTAATCGTCTTTTTACAAGGGTTTATCTCAAATTTGGACCCTTCAAAAAAGTGGTATGTTCACCCTTCCTGCTCAAACGAAATTTATCAAAAAATCTCAAAATAATTGATCAACAAAAGCCTTATACGTTTCATGCAAGGTGATTTTCATTTAAGTATTTCACGTACTTATTCAGTTTATCAGTATTTTCAGTACATACTTAATATATGTTCCTAATTAAATGAGTGTCTTAATTTAATGCTTATACATACATATCTACTCATGATGTAATGTTTCAATACATAGATTTCATCTTACTTACGGAAATTTAAGTTATAATGACCGATATATAATAAGTTCAGGGTTTTATTTTTCGTAGGCCTCAAGGTGTATGGGAGCACACCTGTCGAAGTGATATTGCTAGCCAGGACAACGTCAAAGATTTCCTTGGGAGCCAGCCGTACCAATTGTTGTGGAGCTTTCACAGGAACAGGTGTATCTGCATCAGCTTCATTGAGTTTTTGGCGAGTTATGTGAAATGGATGTCCCTTTTTACATTGTGTTATTTCTCCTCCCCGTTTTTACTTTCCATGATTTTCTGTTTGCTTTAGATTTGATCCTAGCAGGTTACAATCACTAGCAAAACAAACAACTCTAAATAGCAGCAGGTTACAATCACTAGCAAAACAAACAACTCTAAATAGCAGCAGGTTACAATCACTAGCAAAACAAACAACTCTAAATAGCAGCAGGTTTAGTAATAATATGTGCTAGCCAGTGTGAAAATGATGCAAAGGTGACCTTCTTAGTTTTCTCAAATTATATTGTCCATAATTATTGTTTTATCAGCAGATGGGATTTATCTGGTTATAGAATTTCATTGTTTAAATTTCCCAACTTGTGTGGTTCAGTTTACAAAGATTGGTCCATACATTTTTTGTTTCCTGATCAGTCGCCTCTCTTACAGACTACCTCAGATATCTCTGTTCTGGTTTAGATTTGACCTTCAAGAAATTAGTGATGGAGTTCTGGTCAGTTTATGTATGATGTGCATCGTTCATATTTTGTTAAGTACTTACCATGCACATTTTGCAATTACTTTACAAGCGACATCGGGGTCCCGAGTGGCCGAGTGGTCTACAGCGCTCTCCGTTACGGATCACTGCCATCTCACCTCTGTCTGCGTGGGTTCGAGTCTCGGATTCTGCCAATGTGGGTATGTGAGAAAGCTTGCCAGTAGCTTCTCGTGGGTCGGTGGTTTTCCCGGGTTCTTCATCCACCATTAATACTGGCCGCCATGTATAGCCTGAAAAATGGCGTTAAACCCTACAACAACAACAACAACAAGAGACATCAGCTTGCCTTCTTTTTAATAATTTTATTCACTACATTTTGAGATTTCATAAATAGTACTAATTTTGCTGTGAGATATCACTGATATCACTAGGCACTAACACTACAGGATATATTAGCTATGAAAACTGATGTCATTGACTTGTTATAAGGAAATTGTATGTTTAAGTGTGGAAAGTGATGTGATGTGATTTTGATTTTTAACGTAGCTTTAACAATTTTTCAGTCATATCGCTACGATGTCTGCAATGTGGCAGTTTATAGTGATGTCTAGCACTGGGGCATCATGTCGCAGACATGTAGCATGATGTCCCACCCAGTCACATTATCCTGACACCGGGCCGACCAGTCCTAACACTAACCTCTTAATGCTGAGCGCCAAGCGAGGCAGCTGTTAGTACCATTTTTGTAAGTCTTTGGTATGACTCGGCCAGGGATCGAACCCACGACCTCCCGCATCCGACGCGGATGCTCTAACCACTAGGCCACCGGAGCGGTAGTGTGGAAAGTGAAACGAAAGTATTAAGGTCTCTCATAGCTGTTGTCATGACTCTCGATCATCAACAACTGACATATATCATAGGAAACAGGCGATTGGGAATTTTACACATGTTGAGGTTGCGTTTTATTTAGAATTGGCTAAAGTTTTGAAATTGAGAAGCGTTTCGTCATATCCGACTGGCATATAAATTCTTGAGGTCTCACTGTATAGCTCCGTATTTTGTCACCTCCCTAACTTTTAAGTTAGAAGGTATTAACCTAATTATGATAAGCCTAGCATTTCTAAATTCACACAGAAGCCGATTCTGTAATGTGGTTTTCATTTGCTTTGAGTTATGCTTTAAAACATGTTTTTGATGGCTGCCTGCCACAGTTAGACTAAAACTGCGGATCTAATGAATAACTTGGGCTGCAAATGAACAGCCGACTTGGTTTACGTACTTAGGTATGTCTGCTATAAAGGTGAACATCTAAAAATCGAGATGATTGAAGGGTGATGGAAAATATGCTAATTTGTTATAGTACTAGTTAACTTTATTCACGCATAAAGGTACATACTGATTCCTTTAACTGCCTTGTCACATGAAAATGTTCATAATATCTCTTTGCTGTAAAAAAATAATGTAAAAAAGAGGGGTTTGTGGCAGTATTGGTTCAGTATAAAAGCCATCACTAGTATAAGGAATTAACCCGATTACCGCAGTCATAATCTCACATGCCTGGGTTCTACAAAAATCATTAGTTTGTTTTATTTGTATCTTCAGTGTAAAATTATTCTCATTTTGCTGCAGTAGGTCATTATCGGATGAAAATTCACTCGGAATACTGTCCAGTGAGACCTGGGTTCCGTTATTACGCAAAGCTCCAAGTTAAGACTGAGAAAGTGGTCTCCCTTTACCCTTTGATGTCCAGTTTTGGCGTGACCAGCTGCGTGCATAAAAAAACTGGCCCTTGAGGAAAACTCAACACACTCAAATTTACCTACTTTTTTCCGATTATTCCCAAAACATCTTGCTACTTTAATTGTCTGGTGCTAATGAGATAAATAGGTAAAAAAAATCAACACAGCCTGAGTTGTATGAAGACACATAAAGCACAAGCCTCCGTGGTATCACATTTATATATTATTGATAAAGGGTTGATTTGTGCACATATCCAGAAATGAAATGAAATTAAACGTGAAGGTTTTAGAATGAAAATGTTTCGCAGCCAGTCGGCAGGTTGCACGTGATCACTCATCTCAACTTTGCTCTTTTGACTTAAATGTCTCTTAAAGAGATGAGTTATTAATGTTAAAAGCAGTCCATATTTGATTGTGGGCACGAATAACAATTTATGCAATTTACACTGATGCGCCCACCCCTACCTTGCAGGAACAATTAACCAAAACGCCCCACTCCACAAATAAAAAGACATACAAAACGATCTGCTGTGTTTTCTTTTATTAAGGATTTTAAAAATTAGACACACTTAGACATATCAATTTGTCCGATCCAGTAAAATGTCATGTAACGGATGCTAAGGTAGTAAAGTTTAGCAAGAGAGCTGGTTTAGATAAAGTTAATACATATCAATTACAAATAACATTCTGAGATCTATAATAATGAATCTTTTGAATATTAGTTTTCTGTTGAAGGCCCCGGATGGCCAAAATGTTTAAAATAATTGCCTTCATCCGTCATTGCCATCTCATCTCTGCATGCCTGGGTTCGAATCTTGGGTTTAGCAAATATAGGTATATATGAAATCCTGCCAGCAGCTTCCCTTGGGTCGGTGGTTTCTTTCCTAGTTCTTCCACCACCAGGTATACTGGCTGTTATGCATGCCAGTCTGCGCTGAAAAATGGCGTCACCCAACTCCTCCCTCCAAAAGAATAAAAACAACACTAATGGTCTGCTTCGTTGTTTTTCAGCTGAACAGAAGGAAATATGATTCCTGAAACGAGATTCATTTCTCTCTCTCTCTCTCTCAATAATTCTGTTTGATGTTATCTCTCAGCCAAGCTACATTAATCGCATCTAGCAGTGACATACTGTAAACGCTATGGACGCAATGCCCGAGTACATGTTTACGCGAAACCTTCCTCATTCGTCTATGTGGCAATCATCATCATCATCATCGTCATCATCATCGTCGTCGTCATCATCATCGCACGCCAGCTGAATTAGGATATCCATTACTTTCTAAAAGGTTTTGTTCTCTTCTCTCGTCGACCGTCCGAGGACAGGTCACAAATTTAATTTGACCACATATAATGTTGGTTTAGAGAACATTCACATACGTTTTTCTTGTAATTTACAACCATTTAAAGAGTGCATGAATTAATATAAAATAGCAGGTGCGATGTTGCGTTAAGAAATACAAATGTTTATTTGTCACATGCTGCGAATAATTCATCTAACTCCATATTTTGAATCATGCTGTACAAAGTATAGACCACACCAGGACATACTGTATAAATACATATTTACTCATTCGCGCCATTTAAAAGATAAAATGAAACTTATTGGAAACATATAAAGAAACAAATTAATTAAAATACGGTCGATATCGATATGTGCGATTGTACTTAACGATATAAATATCGATATCGCTTATGAGATAAGGTGACTGTACTTTTTTCCAACTATATTTTCTCTGGTCCTTCATAAAGGTAAACACAGAGGTACATAATGTGGCACTGACGCCAACACACGTTTTGCATTTACTTATACGAGATTCATACGATGTTTCTGATGTTAACACGATATAAATCATCAATTAATGATGATTCCACATTCTACCGTACAACTTTAGCAAGATGCCTCACTTTTATTATCGAGACGTTAATATTTTGAGAAACAAATTAAGCAAATATAAACAATAGTCTAATGGTTGTGAATGGTCTGGATCGTCTAGAGCGAACTCCTACAACCTTCTCAACTTGTGCTTCAGGTAAACGTAGTTCTTCTATTTGCCATTCATCCTGACGTGTTCCACTACTAGTAAGATGTGCCGTTCATCCTGAGGTGTTCCACTACTAGTAAGATGTGCCGTTCATCCTGACGTGTTCCACTCGCAAGCTCGGATAATTCGTCTTATTTGATACTTCTGTTCGTTTTTAATTTCAAAAACTTGCTCCTTCTTTGAGAAGTTGTGTATCGTGTTAAGACAACGCGATACGGGAATCTAAGTGAACAACCCTAACACTGACCCATGTGCGACTGAGTTGAATCCAGTTCAAGTCGTTCTCTCCTTGAAGGTCAAACTTCGAATGGATCGTAGGACATTATACGATGTAACGGCTGGAAAGAAATAACATTTTTATTTATGATTCTGTTATATTACCACAGCGGGCGAAAATGCATAGGGATTGATTGGGAGCATTTTATTATATTGCTAGAGCGCGAAACAGTGCATATAGGGACCAAGTGTTCTTTAAAGATGTCACAAGTACTTTTCAAAAGGAAAAACAGTGAAGTCTTGTCTGAATCGGTGAATATACAAAGCATAACTAAAAGTGAACAGGCTATCAAATAACATTGTTACTAGTATATCAAACATCTCCAGAGATCAAATAACCTTGAAACTCGTATATCTAACATAGAAGACAGAGATTCAATAATCTTTACCCTCGTATATCAAACATCGCCAGGGCTCCAAAACTAACATTGAAGCTCATATATTTAACATAGCCATAGATGAAATAACCTTGCAACTCGTATATCATATATCGCCAGAGCTCAAATGACCTTCAAACTCGTATATTGAACATAGCCAGAGATTAAATAACCTTGAAACTCGTATATCATACATCGCTAGAGCTCAAATGACCTTGAAACTCGTATATTTAACATAGCCATAGATGAAATAACCCTGAAACTCCTATATATAACATAGTCAGAGCTCAAATAACATTGAAACTCGTAAATCTAACATAGGCAGAGATGAAATAACCTTGAAACTCGTATATCTAACAAAGCCAGAGCTCAAATAACCTTGAAACTTGTATATCTAACATAGCCAGAGATGAAATAACTTTGAAACTCGTATAACTAACATAGCCAGAGATAGAACAAAAACCTTCACATATTACTTGGAAATCTGTATGAATTTAAACACTCCCTTGAATACCCTTGATGTGCCATGGGAGATACAAGACAAACATATCTAGCATCATTGGTAATGATGCTTCTTATATTATGTGTTTCAAATAGTTACGTACTCACCCAATAATTTATACCTAATATAGGACAGAGTAGGATAGCGTTAATACTTGTCAATATGTGTGAACGCCTGCATGAGAGAGAGAGAGAGAGAGAGAGAGAGAGACAGACAGACAGACAGAGATGGGTGTGATTTTACTTACAAAGTGATCAGATGTTATGGTTTCATTCATTTCCTTATTTTCAGGGATAATGTCTTGTTGTTCAATAAGGGTATACAGACTTGTGGAAGATTTCGTAAATGTGTCTGTCCCAATCAGTAACGCTGCACCCTGTTCGGATAAATACTACATATTAATTTAAGTTTCATAATTTATTAAATTTTTTAAAATTTCTCAGCTAAAACACAAATTGACGGAGCTGAAAATTCCGATTATTTGACGATATGGTTCTATTCTGGTTCTGTTTTGTTTTCCTTAGCAATCTGATTAAATAAAATGTGAAGCTTACAAATAATTATTAATATCCTGGTTGAAAATTTCAGATCAATAAAAATAACATGATGACATTAAACGCAGAATAAAAAATTTTTAACTACAAATTGCTTTTATTTTACAATTTCATGTTCAATATGTCGGATAATTAGTTTAAATAAAATTTCTAGGATAAAATACCTTGTTCAAAAGTTTGATTGCTCTTTTTATGGTCCTCGGGGTTCCGACAAAGTCGAGAATTAAGTCCGCACCTCCTTTGCACGTGCTTTTTGTCTTCTCTACAAGACTTGGTTCATCTTCATCAGCCGGCCAGTGGATAACATCACTACAAACTTTCTGTGCAGCCATGAGCCTTTCTATTGAGCTGTCCGCTATAAAAATCTTGACTTGGTCCGTTGAATAAGCCGGTATCTTAGACGCTATCTCAATGGCTATTCTTTCTGATTGACTAGTTCCGATAATCAACACAATTACTGCAATAAAATGATTATATTCATATAAGATGAGAGCAGTTAATAATAATAATAAAAATACTATTAATGCTACTACCATCAGTAATAATAATAATAATAATAATAATAATAATTAATAATAATAATAAAAATACTATTAATACTACTACCATCAATAATAATAATAATAATAATAATAAATAATAATAATAATAATAATAATAATAAAAATACTATTAATACTACTACCATAAATAACAACAACAATAATAATAATAATAATAATAATAATAATAATAATAAATAATAATAATAATAATAATAAATAATAATAATAATAAATAATAATAATAAAAATACTATTAATACTACTACCATCAGTAATAATAATAATAATAATAAATAATAATAATAATAAAAATACTATTAATACTACTACCATAAATAATAACAACAATAATAATAATAATAATAATAATAAATAATAATAATAATAATAATAATAATAATAAATAATAATAATAATAATAATAATGTGTACTTAGTACTAAGCCTAATCTCTAGAACTCGAAGTGCTTTGCAATACTGGATAACATAAAAACATATACAATGACAATATTACAAACAAACAAAAAACAAACGCCATGAAAAACGTGCTGACAATAAATAAGAAAGTAAACATTATTTAGTCTATATTTTTAAGAGCCAAGTCGAAGGAAATATAAGTATACATACATACATACACACACACACACACACACACACACACATACATACATACATGCATAAAGAAAGTCAGTCAGTCAGTCAGTCGTACATACAAACATACATACATACATACATACATACATACATACATACATACGTGGCTTCTGTGGGTTCCTTTACGTAATTCTACTCAGGACATACGACTGTCCCTTGTTAGGTTATGACTGCGGTCCACAGCTTGTTTATGCTTATCCTATTATGTTTTCAAAAGAAATGGGGATCATTTGTTTATACTGTACAGGCAAAAAAGTTTGACACTAAAACCAGAAATGACAAAACAATGGATTTCAAAGTTCCAATCTCCAACAAAATGTATGGCTATTCTATGTTCGTATTTGGACATAAAGAGAACTCAAACCAACTAGGTCTAAACTGTCCGCCAAACGGACACATGCAAATAAAGTAAGAGACGTGTATCTTACCATTACTTTCTTCACGTTTTTCAAGGTGCTGTTTCACAGCCATGAGAACATTGCAAGCCAAAGCATCCTGTTTTTCCGCCCCTGCACGTGCTTCTATGGCAACGACTGGGTTGCCACATGGTGTCACGAGTTTAATTCTCTCCTTTGTCGTAAGATTTCTCTCAGGAAGCACATTCTTGGTCGAGTCTTGGAGATGTGGTACAGTCATAGCTTTATAAAATATGATCAAAATGTATCCGATAAGTACTTTGTATGTATTGATGACAGAGGGGTAAGCAAGAAAGGAAAATTGGCTTTCGGAATAAACAAATCTTTTCAATGCCAAGCATGTATGTCGCTTAATACGTTTGAACTCCAGTGGTCCAGACATTCTGCAAAAGTTTTATCTCTTTTTCCTCTCTAAATAATTTTAAAATATTTGAGTTCACGGAAATGTTTCTACGATTCCATGGCTTTATTTGAATTTTATGTGGACACACTGATGGATATAACTATCCTCGATATACATAAATGATTTATTCAGTGATTTATTTAACGACTCTGACAAGAATGGGCAGCTTTATATTTTTGTATGTTTAACGTATACATCCAGAATTCTGGAACTATATGAGGTGTGGAAAACCAGGTGAAATAATTTGCCGACTGTTGTATGATGAATCACGCGCAAGGACAGGTCTTGATGGGTGGAGTCTTTGCACCAGAACTGAATTTGCCAGTGCGTTGATTGATCAGGTACACATTAGCAGTGACATGGTTCAGACCCCGCCCCCCCCCCCCTTTCAATATTCTGGTGCTGAAGCTGGTGTGGCAAAAGCTGGGTTATGTATGCTTAGATACATGCAGCCTTACATTAATGTAACCTTATTATTCATACAGTGACTTAAATTTCCAAATATCCATGTCATACATTAATGTAACCTTATCACTCATACAGTGACTTAAATTTCCAATTATCCATGTCATACATTAATTATTACTCATATAGTGACTTTAATTTCCAATTATCCATGTCATACATTAATTATTACTCATATAGTGACTTTAATTTCCAATTATCCATGACATACATTAATTATTAACTCATATAGTGACTTTAATTTCCAATTATCCATGTCATACAATAATTATTACTCATATAGTGACTTTATTTTCCAATTATTCATGTCATACATTAATTATTACTCATATAGTGACTTTAATTTCCAATTATCCATGTCATACATTAATTATTAACTCATATAGTGACTTTAATTTCCAATTATCCATGTCATACAATAATTATTACTCATATAGTGACTTTAATTTCCAACTATCCATGTCAAACATTAATGAAATCTTATTACTCATATAGTGACATTAATTTCAAATTATCCATGTCATACATTAATTATTACTCATATAGTGATTTTAATTTCCAACTATCCATGTCATACATTAATTATTAACTCATATAGTGACTTTAATTTCCAACTATCCATGTCATACATTAATGAAATCTTATTACTCATATAGTGACTTTAATTTCCAAAGTGTTCATGTCATATGTGATACTGGGGTAACAGTATGTGATATTGGGGTAACATACTGTGATATTGGGGTAATAGACTATGATATTGGGGTAACGGTCTGTGATATTGGAGTAATAGACTGCATTTCATTTAAACACCAAGACTTTTCACTCCTCAACCTCGTCAGTATTGATTTGGCTTTTGGAGTTAATACTAAGCAATAACAGATATCATCATCATCATCATTAACAACAACAACAACACAAAAACAGCCCAAAAATCATCGGAAGTTATGGTCTTGATTTGTCCTGATTTAAATTCAAGTCTGTGAGACTTTTTCTTGATTTTAAGAAAATCAACAAACTACTACATTAGCTGTGCATGAATAGAGCGGGTAAACGTCGCACATTTACACACACACACACACACACACACACACACAAAGAGAAGGGTAAACGTCGCACACACACAGACACACACACGCAAAGAAAGGGTAAACGTCGCACATTTACACACAGAAGTTGATGTATGCATATACCAGTAGCTGAAAGGAAAAAAGAATAATATCACGTATTCTGACTATGCGACCCCCACCCCAAATGAAAAGAAAAACTACTCTATGAATATTTACCAATATAATCATGCAAAATCCCCTCTATGCCATTAAAGCCACAACTATTATCGTGATGTGCCCGTTTTTGCTGATAATTCTGATTTTTTTTTCAAGCCTTCTAATCAATGGAACCTGGTTTTTATTTGCATGTCGGAATGGTCCGGTCAATAAAATGAATGTTGTTATTTCTATATAGACACAAACTTACAGATACACAGGAATATACAAAGGTAACTGTAATTGTTTAATGGTTTTTATATTAGACTTGAGGGACTGCATTACTTACAACAGGTAAATAGGTGTACTTGATATATATATATATATATATATATATATATATATATATATATATATATATATATATGAAATAATTATAAAGATAAATTTCACCTAAGGTCAACTGGACGGTGCAGTTCCCCATCTGTACTCTGTCATCTCTTTTTTATCTCTAGGATAAACCATGTCTGAATGCGTAAATACAAAAAAAACATCCAAAAGGAATTTTTGGACTTATACCTATTGATCTGCTCTAATTATGTCATATTTGATATCAATCCCTTGTCCATATTATTTAGGAAAGGAATCTGCAGCAATGGTCTGAAAACACGATTACTAAATTCTATATTTTGTCAGACTGTTACGTGTTAGCTAAAACATCATATTGTACGCATTTTTTTAATGCGCTGCGCGATGTGCAAGTCAGGCTATATTATTTGCCATTCGCTTTATTACTTTAGTTAGAATAATAGACTTTTCATGAAAATGAAAACTAGTTATAAATGGACTTTATCACCCTTTTAAATATACCAGTTTGTAAATGTAAGCAAATTAATTTACGTGCGTACTCTTCATGTGAACGGATTTTCACAAGCAATTAAAATTGAGTGGCGCGTACAATTTGCATCTGAAACTAGACCCGGTGCAAAAGCATATTTGGATTTCCACTGTGTACTAATTTCGGACAGAAACACATGAAGGTTACATTTGTTTGTGTAAGAGGCAACTGGAATCAAGTACAATGCAACCTCCCTGAGCCACACCACAGTAACCAGCCACACCACTGCAGCCAACCACACCAGAGTAACCAACCACACCACATTAACAAACCACATTACAGTAACCAACAACACCACAGTTGCCAACCACACCACAGCAATCAACAACACCACAGTAACCAACCACACCACAGTAGCCAGCCAACCACACCACAGTAACCAACCACATCACAGTATACAACCACACCACAGTAACCAACCACACCATTGTAGCCAACCACATTATAGTAACCAACCACACCACCGTAACCAACCACATCACAGTATGCAAATACACCACAGAAACCAACGCAGACTGATCGAAGGTTCAGATTAAATTCACATGACCGGCGATCCAATCATTTACACAAAAAGGCCTTATTTACTTGCTCTGCATAATTAACAATTTGAACCTTTACTTAAAGAGCTAGTCCAAACTTTATTTGAAATTTTACATAAAGAGCTAGTACAAAATGTATTTGAAACTTTACTTAAAGAGCTAGTCCAAACTTTATTTGAAACTTTAGTTAAAGAGCTAGTCCAAGCTTTATTTGAAACTCTACTTAAAGAGCTAGTCCAAACTGTATTTGAAACTTTACTTAAAGAGCTAGTCCAAACTTTATTTGAAACTTTACTTAAAGAGCTAGTCCAAACTGTATTTGAAACTTTACTTAAAGAGCTAGTCCAAACTTTATTTGAAACTTTACTTAAAGAGCTAGTCCAAACTGTATTTGAAACTTTACTTAAAGAGCTAGTCCAAACTGTATTTGAAACTTTACTTAAAGAGCTAGTCCAAACTTTATTTGAAACTTTACTTAAAGAGCTAGTCCAAAATGTATTGTTTTCCAGCATATACGGGTAGATACAAAGATGCTATTTTCTTCTTGAAAATCCTAAGCATCCCCAGCGAGCGTTACCTCGTCTGTGTGTAGGTACGTAAGTGGACGTATATTATTATCAATGTGGTACTTCAGTGTATGTTTAAGTAAGTGGGCGTGTATGGCTATTTGTGTGACACCTGTGTGTAAGTCACTGCCAATATCAAAACTAATATTTAAATACTACATATTTCGTAAAAAGCGAAAGCTTTATATTTTTTTCAATCGCAATGGCACATTTAAATTAGCTCAATAAATACAGACATACAACATTTTATATCCCTATTATTGTGAGTACATGTATATACTTTCCATCGGTCTGTCCGCATTACCACATCTAGTAAAACTCTAGGTAAAAATTCACTGCAGTTATATTCTACTAGGGACAACCCATCTACAAAGGGGATTCATCCGTGACCCTTACCTTTCGAGTCCCATGTAGTAGGCTTAAGGTCAGGTGTGCAGAAATTTCAATTACAATGACATTTTTAACTATTCTCTAATACAAATTTTAATACATTTAGTCTGAGTAGGAAAACACATCAGATAAAATATTTTGTTTTATGACCCACTGGGTCATTTTCTGTGGGTATCCGTGTCACTACAAGGGATGGGATGCCAGTTTGGAATGCGGAGAAAAATTTGCGACGAAGAGCCTGTGCGGTTGCATTTGTTATTCTTGTTTACATACATACATACATACATACCAAATTTACTAAATTTACTAATATATTGGTTTTTTGGGTGAAACGCCAGGCAGCCATGCAAATCGGGTTTAAGGTCAGGTGATGCGGGAGGTCGTGGGTTCGATCCCCGGCCAGGCTATACCAAAAACTTACAAAAATAGTACTAACAGCTGCCTCGCTTGGTGCTCAGCATTAAGAGGCTAGTGTTAGGGCTTGTCGGCTTGGTGTCTGGATAACGTGACTGGGTGGGGCATCATGCTACCTGTCTGCGGCATGATGCCCCAGTGCTTGACATCAATATAAACTGTCACACTGCATACATGGTAGCGATATGACTAAAAAATTGTTAAAACTACGTTAAAAAATCAAAATCTCTCTCTCACACACACACACACACACACACGCAGACACATTAAGACGCTTGTGTAATTAATATAAAAAAACAACAATACACAGATTTAGCTTTTTTCTTTTCTGCTATACATGTCATTTAAGTAAAGACTGTTAACAATCAATCAGTTTTTATGATGTGCAATGACCTATAAATATGAAACATCCTTGTTCTAAGTTTAGTTTTCCTTATATGCATGATAGTGAAATATGTATGTTTTTCACACACACACACACACACACACACACACACACATATATATATATATATATATATATATATATATATATATATATATATATATATATATATATATATATATATAATGGTCAAATTTTTTAAGTACTCCGTAATATGAAACAAGGTGGCTTTACCAGTTATTATTATTATTATTATTATTATTGGTAAAAATGATGATGATAATGATGCTTCCAAGGACGACATTAGTTGTGGTTGGTTTTGTTCGGCAGAATGCTTATAGTAAAACATGTGCGTTTAAAATGTCCATTTAACTTCATAAAAGAAATATCATTATAGTGTGTTAACTATTTTATATTTGATCGTTCTCCAGTACAATTTTCATATTATTCTGTTAATTCGGATTAAAAAAGATTGTAAAACTTATCACAAAGGAAAATCAATATAAACTGTGATCTTCTCTCAACATTTTATATATATAAATAAATAAATACATGTACTAGTTTCCTGACTATTTTAAAAGCGCAAAAATATTCAACATGTCCATAATACATTTGTCACCGTTTAGTATACCACCTCCGTGTGGCCGAGATTTAAATTTTAAAAAAATCAAGATCTTTCTCTTTCTATTACTATCTGGAAGGTTGGTTTTTATCGGCACGTTGGAACTCAGTGCCCACTGGAAGGCCACGATTTGCAAATTCAAACTTAAATAACTGAAGAGAATATGATAAAATGATCATCTTACCTTTCTTTGCCAGAATTATCGACGTTACCGTGCTGGTTTGTCTATCGCAATTGGCAGGCCGACGATGATTCATGCCTGTTTTGGCCATACGATGCATGCACCAATCACGTGTACTCCATGTGGGAGGGCGGGAATTTGTTTCGTCGTCCATTATTTTCTTCTTTTCTTCTATCAATTCAAATGACTCCTTAAATGTAGACACTATGTAAAGTAGGGCGTCAACTGAGAATGACAGTATTGTCATTCCAAATATATTTAATTTAGATGAAAACGTATCATTGCCGGGAGCGATACGTACATTGCTTTGCATTGCAGTCAACTCTTGAGAGCTTCACCATTAATATTGCACTCTCACTTTGTGCGATATACGCAGAGAAAGCAACGTCACATATTTAGACTTGTGCATGATTTCACTGTAATTGATAATTAAATACATGTTTATCTAATGTTATTTAACCTGAGATAACCTTTACATTGAGCAACATTATTACACATTCGGTATGTGGAACTGACAAGTAAAGGTCATGAACGGGTGAAGGCTCGAATTCACGTGACCAACATGCTACGTACTTAAAGCGAGCTGGTCGGTAATTCCCTGAACTATAAATAGACAACATCGCCTGAACGTAGTATGGATTTTGCTTTGGACAGTTTGAACGGTACATTTCCAGCACATATTGACTAAATCATGCTCATGAAAAGGCAGTTATGTGACATTCCCAAGAGCACAGGCATCCGATACAGTATGAAGAAATAAGCAGTATTTACCAGGGGCGCCCGCAGAATTACTTTCAAAGGATGAAAGGGGGTGGGGGGATGGGGGCCTACATGTAGTGGTCAGCTATGAAGTTTTACGGATATAGACTGAACCATTGTATCTTGATATGTACTGTTCGTTCAACCGCCTCTATCATGTAACATGCATCCGGTGCATGTTTTATGAAAGTAACTACCGCTAATATAGTTACGTGTTCTACACAGGCCCCATCAGAGGTTGAGAGAGTCCCCTAGGCCCTGGGTATGTTGAAAAACGGAAACGAATTGAATGCCAAAACAAGTCCTTATAATTTACTATTTAAAGTTTTAAAATTTACTAAGTACACAACGAGAGTATTTCAGAGATTTAAAAATAACTGCTAAAAATTGAGGCTGCTTAGGGATGAGGCCCTTGCCACATTGCCCTCCCCCCCACCCCCATTCGACATGGTTCTATATGGCAAGAGACTTTATCATTTTACATAAAAGCTGCATTTTCAAGAACCTTGGATTAAGTTACAAGTGACGTTTACAACACGCACACATACACACAGACATACACACAAACATTAAACGGCAGTGCTTCTTTAACTGTTTAATAAAATATAGTCTTCTAAAAGAGAGATATTCAAAGCATTGTACCTTTTATTTTTTTTGCATTTATTTTCTTAACTTTACTCCATTATTGTAACTATTTCTATTACTTTGTACTTTGTAAATATTTGTTTGATTCGCCAACTTTAGAGATATTGTGTGCTTTGTATGTTAATTGTTTTTGTAAAAACCAATTTGATGACATCCATTAAACAGTTATAAATCCGTCTTTTTTCAGTCTGTGAATGACGTTTGTCTTATATTCTGCTTCAACAAACTTCCCTATTCTGTATCAACTCTTAAGACATCCGGGATAGTCATGCTCTGGCTTTATCATTTGACACAAAAGTTTAAACATTTCATGAAACGTTTTGACCGTCAGTATATATTTGGGGTTACAAAATAGGAAATCGCCAGAGCCGTATAGGATTTGTTACGTGCACTAGATTGTTGTTGTTGTTGTTGTTATTTTAGGTCTAACACCACTGTTCAGCACATGATTGACTACGTATAGCGGTCAGCATATTTGATGGAGGAAGAACCCGGCAAAACACCTTTAAGAACCACTGACCCACAGAGAATTAATCGCAATCTTTCTCACATACCCACGTGGACAGAGGTCAATATCTCCGCTGTGCTATGGATATATCTGAAACATACCAATACAAGTTCATGTTTAGGTGACCTATTCAATTCCCAGTCCACATATTTTTGGAGCCTGTAAGGTAAAAAAGCGTTGCAAAATCGAGTTAGGGAGAGTTACCGTTAGTAACGATATATTCCAAATGACGCGTGCCACTTTGTGAAATCTGAAAGATGTGATTTAATTGGCGAATCTCAAGGTCAACAGAACATGAGTACTTACTGATGTCCAGCAGATCTCCACGTAGTGTCGAACATCTGATTTTAATCAGACTGGATGTCAATGATCGCTAAAGGCGAGGGCTGTAGATCACTCATTCGCTTGCCCCCCCCCCCCCTTCCCCCTCCAATAGATTATTATCAATTGTGCTTATTTTGTGTAACACACGTCATTATGTGTCCTCATTTTGATGTTTACGTTGTTTCTCAGATACATACATACATATACATACATACATACATACATACTATAAACTGCCGCATTGCAGACATCGTAGCGATATGACTGACAAATTGTTAAAGTTACGTTAAAAATCCAAATCACAACAACACAACAACAACATACATACATTCATGCATACATGCATGCATGCATACACACACACACACACACACACACACACGCACGCACACACACACACACACATACATACATACATACATACATACATACATACATACATACATATATGCATGCCATTCCGACTGTATCGCTCCAGTAATCAGAACGTTGAACTATTCACACCCTGCAGGCCATACCATCCTTGGCACATTAATTATGGAGAAAATGGAAGTTTGAAGATAGTAATCAATGATCGGTTCGTGTTAAAGGCGTGATTCAAGCTCTGGTATTGTTACACGAAAGAACGTTCCACGCGCAGTAGCTTGCAGGAAATCACTCATTTGGTGGTTTATCTTAATATCTTTCCCTTAAAAATCGAAAGTTCATTGATTCAGTGACTGGAAATTGCATGGATATGAGATTTCGTGAAGAGAATGAAAATATAAGTCCGTATATGATGGATGCAAACAGAAAAGCAAAAACGAAGTGTATGAGAAACGAAATGAATTATTCAAAAAAGTCGTTATCACTATTTGGTGAATGAACAAAATTATATATAATTTCAACAGAAAAATAGAGCGATGGGACCTCTCGATCGTTGGTTGTAACATCCTGAACTGGTAAAAGATTTTATGAAAGATGAAATGTATGGTGACTTTACCATAACTCACGTGCTTAATTTATGTTACGCTTTATTGATTTGCTAATTAGAAGAAAATTATGAAAGTAAGTCTGACCATCGCTTGTAGAAAATTTATGAAGAATATAGATACAGTTTTATTTCCCTTTAAATATGTAAAATTTATTATTTATTAAATATTATGAATTTAAAATATAAGCAACGTTAGACTTAAATTTTTCGATATATCTGCAAGTATTCCAATATATAAATTAAAAATCTTTCCTTTTTGAAATAATCACTTATCGATAACACTTATGGGGGGGGGGGTCCTGCTCAAGAATTTGCGCTCCGTTCGCAATTTTAACATTTCCAATACATACACTTCCAAAGAAACGAAAGAAAAAGAGGACACAATTCCTAGCAACTATTTACCTCTATACTCCTCCCTTCCTCCCTCTCTCTCTCTCCTAGATAGTATATTTGTTTATTTTGAAAGTTTTTTTTTCTTCTGCTCAAAGTAAAACAAACAGCAAACAAGTAATGTACTTTAAGCACATATCAGTGGACCGTTCCGGTGGCCTAGTGGTTAGAAAGTTTGCCTCGGATGCGGGAGGTGGTGGGTTCGAACGCCGGCTAAGTCATACCTAAGACTTTAAACATGGTAATTCCCATAGTCGCTAGGGTGGCCCCATATACTACTCATGGTACTCGCAGCTGCTTTGCTTGGCGCTCAACATAAGGTATAACGGTACCAATTGTGCAAGTCCAGGTGGGCGGAACTTAAGGTGTATGGAACATTGTATTCAGAATTAAAGAGCAACACTAGCTGTGATTGGTGCATTATGTAAGAGTTGTACTTTCTGTTTGGCTTAAAAAGATGTTGAGCCTCTTGGCAACATGTGAGTTTGTGTTAATTTCTATCTAGATCATATTTTGTATTTTTTATGATTTTTTTAAAATATGGTACACATGGCTGAAAATGTGCTTGTTGTGACTAGATAACTCTTACCCCTGTCTAGTTCCAGTAGAGTTATCTCTCTTAAATGCAATGGAGTACCTGGTTATGTCATTGTCAAATTGACAATCCAGCATTGTTCTACATGACAGTGTGTGACATGCATGCCCAAGTAGGACAGAAAGTATATTTATTTCACAAAACATTAGCATTGAGGTATATGGAAAAACAATTGGTACCGTGACAATTGGTACCGTGATACCTAAAGGAAAGAATAGCCTCACAGTGTATCCATAGAAACGCATACATGTGGGTGGCATTTATGAACTATACTAGTTTGATGTAGGAAAACAAATGTGTGCTGAACAGTTTTGGTCAAATATTGAAAGTTCTTTAAGAATAAAATGTATGCAATCTTCAGAAAATAGCACAAGTTGGCTTTGGATGGGGACTTTTGATAACTATAGCTATGATAGATATAGGCTTGTGTTACCTGATGCCTTTATGTATGTGCAACCTCCTAGATTGGAATGCATGCAACAAAATAAGTTATGTAAACATAATATAGTTGATTTTGGCCAAATATTGGCTATTTTACCTGCAAAAGATGAAAAATCATATGTACAAAAACAGCTATCTTGTTCTTGTAAGGCATGCCATAAACCAGGATAGAGAACACTGAGGTATATGGAAAAACAATTGGTACCGTGATACCATAAAGAGGTTTCTGTTAGGAATGATCAGCCTGGTTTCAGGATAATGTGAATGGGCGGCATGATGCCCCGGTGCTGGACATCACTATAAGCTGCCACACTGCAGACATCCTAACGAAAAAACTGAACAATTGTTAAAGCTAAAAATTCAAATCACACACACACACACACACCAAACTAGAGTGTGTATCTATATGAATGAAAAAGCTTGATCTTTGTTGACGATTGTCTTTAATGTTCGTTTCATCTATCTATTTGCTAGACATCACTTTAAACTGTCATACTTCAGACATGGTAGCGATATGACTGAAATATTGTTAAAGCTACGTTAAACATCCATATATATATATATATATATATATATATATATATATATATATATATATATATATATATATATATATATATATATATATATATATATATATATATACACATACACACGCACTCACACACTTCATGGCATTATGTCGTCAGTATATCACATACACTTCTTGTTCTTCTGTTTATTTATTTTACATTTTTGAATTTGAAAATTATGAGAAAATGATGCCTTCTATAAAGGTAGGAAACAAATTTGTTTTGGCATACAATATTGCTAATATGTGAACATTTATTCAGTCTGTCCATGTAGTACACATCTATCAATCTATCCATCCATCCATCTATATATCTATCTGTCTATCTATCTATCTATCTATCTATCTATCTATACATCTATCTATCTATCTATCTATCTATCTATCTATCTATCTATCGATTTTAGTAGAGAAATAGATAGACAAAGTAATAAGGGATTGATGAGAAACACAAAGCAATGCCTTTCTAGCTACCGACATAGCTACGAGGACCACTCCAGTGGCCTAGTGGTTAGAGAGTCCGCCCTAGAAGCGGGAGGTCATGGATTCGAACCCCGACCGAGTCATAACAAAGTCTTCTCAAAATGGTACTAACAGCTGCCTCGCTAAGTGCTAGGGATTAAGAGGCTAGTGTTAGGACTGGTCAGCCTGGTGTCAGGATAATGTGACTGGGTGGGACATCATGCTACATGTCTGCGGAATGATGCCTCAGTGCTAGATATCACTTTAAACTGCCAAACTGCAGACATCGTATGATATGACTGGAAAATTATTAACGCTATGGTAAAATTCGAATCATATACAAACCTAGCTAAGAACCAACCAGCCTACCTACCTACCTATCTACATCCATCCGTCCATCCATCCATCCATCCTAGAGGGGCCCCGAGTGGTCTAAAGCGTTCAGCGTTACGGACCACTGCCATCTCACCTCTGTCTGCGTGGATTCGAGTCTCGGGCTCGGCCAATGAGGGTATGTGAGAAAGATTACCGGTAGCTTCTCATCGGTCGGTGGTTCTTTCCGGGGTTTTCCCCCGTTTCTTCCTACGCCATATATACTAACCGCCGTGTATAGCCTATCTTGTGCTGAAAAATGTCGTTAAACCCTACAACAACACAATAACATTACATGCATGCATACATGCATACATACATACATACATACATACATACATACATACATACATATCCCTTACAAATGTAGAATAAACCGGATTGTAATTGGCCACGAGTGGAGATAAGAGACGATGAGCTTCCTGGTGACATAACCCGAAAATGAGCAAGTTCGGTTCCTCCTGTTAGAATCCGGATCGCTTAATTTTGGTGTTTCCTTCGGTAAGTTACTTTCTTCCCTGCGATATTAAATGACATACTTGTGGTACTATGTCTTCAAACAACAAATACGAATACCTACCTAGTTACTTAGCTACCTACATAGGAGGGGCCCCGAGTGGCCGAGTGGTCTAAAGCGCTCTTCGTTACGGATCACTGCCATCTCACCTCTGTCTGCGGCGGTTCGAGTCTAAGATTCAGCCAATGTGGGCATGTGAGAAAGCCTGCCAGTAGCTTCTCGTGGGTCGGTGGTTCTTTCCGGGGTTTTCCGGGTTCTTCCTCCACCATTAATGCTGGCCGCCATGTATAGCCTATCGTGCTGAAAAATGGCGTTAAACCCCACAACAACAACAACAACCTACATAGGAACCTACCTACGTACTTACATACATACGTAAATGTATGTCGACAAGCTCGCATACAATGATTGTCATACGCTCTTATGTTGACCTTTGCAGACAAACGAAGGTATACAATGTGTTTGTTTGTTTGTGTGTGTGTGTGTGTGTGTGTGTGTGAGAAGAGAGAGAGAGAGAGAGAGAGAGAGAGAGAGAGAGAGATATGGCGTAGGTAGATTAAAGGTAATAAAACCAATGAGGTTGAATACTTAGTGAAAGTCTTAAGAGAGTAATTTTAGGTTTGAACTCAACTAAGAGAAAGACAGACAAACATACAGAAAAAAGAAACAAATCTATTAAATGTGCATTGATTAAAAAGGAATTTTATTTTAATAATAGACAATAACGATAAGACCTGAGGGGGTCGGTAAAGAAAGGTATAGAGAAAAATGATAGAAAATGGGAAAAAGAAGAAACAAAAACAAAATGAAGGAAATAAAATCGAAATAGATTTTAAAAAACACTTGCAGCAAGCACAGCGAGCATTTCGTAGACTTTAGCAATAAATAATTAAATATTCATTACTTTTCATACATTTTTTTGCCATTGATATTTGACTCGCTATCGTTTTGCTTCTTTAAGAAGTTTTGACCCTTTAAAAAAATTAGAACAGTTTAAAACACAGTCTCCACCCCACCCCACCCCACCCCACATATGCAAACCGGTGTGCTGCATCGTTTAATTGGACTTAATGTTTGCGGTAAGATAGGGTAAAATAGTCTACAGTATGTCAAAAATTAAATTAATTGCAAAAAATTATGTTATCATATCCCAAACCTTCTGTTATATCAAGCCACTTTATGTTTTTTATTTTTTTAAATAAATGTTATTGATTTGTTTCTTCTGATCGGCGATTTCATTTAACTCGCGGTTTTGCTACTCGCTAAAATAGAACCGTTTCTGTAACTTATAACAAAATAATATTTCCGGTATTACATTAGGAAGACATATCCTCTCTATATTGTATTATTCAGGAAAAAAGTAATTATGCTTCATTTTAAATAAATAGCTACGTAATATTATTTATTTGAAGTTTGGTCAGATACACATAGAAATAATCAACTTCCATTTGTGTAAATGTTGCATCTTCTTTTCTTCATGACTCCTATGTTAATTCACACACTACTATGTCAATTCACACACTACTATGTCAGTTCATACACTATTTGAATGAGACAATGATCTATATAGTTCAGAGGCGCAGTTTTATCGCATCTTCAAAAATGATTTAGGATTATTTATTTGTTTAAATTGATCATTTTTAATTAAAAATTGTATTGTCAAAATTCAGAGCTTCAGACACGAAGGGCCTGTTTCAAATTTCATTAGAATAGCCCTTGGAGCCTGGTCCATCCGATATGTAGGTATTCTCTGTGTGCACTGTGCACGTTTCATGCAAGCGAGTTAATTCGGCAAACCTATACACGCATGATGCGTGCATTGAAACTCGGCAAACCTAAAAGCATGACACTTGAATTGAAACTCGACAGTACTAAACACACATGATACGTGGACTGCAACACAGCAATACTAGAACTTATAATTGCACTGCATGTCTTTGATGAAGTGGACATGTCTTTAATGAAGTGGACAATGCCTCTTATAAATATTCCATTTAAACACCAAACCGAAAACCTTTACAGCATGTGATAATATCT
This sequence comes from Sinohyriopsis cumingii, assembly GCA_028554795.2. NCBI lineage: Eukaryota > Metazoa > Mollusca > Bivalvia > Unionida > Unionidae > Sinohyriopsis > Sinohyriopsis cumingii. The sequence continues at coordinate 112,010,916 of CM068832.1, forward strand.
ATATGAATTTTGAAATACTGAACTCATATCGTGCATGGCACCTGCATTTTTATTACAAATCTACATACTTGTAGTGCTAAATAACCCGTAAGGCGGTAATTGTACTTGAATTACACGTGTACCTGAAGGTATGAAATTTGTAAAGGAAGTCGCAAAACTTGAGAGTATTCTTGTAATCTCATATACTCTCAGGTACCTCTGAACACACACACACACACACACACACACACACACACACACACACATATATATATATATATATATATATATATATATATATATATATATATATATATATATATATATATATATATATATATATATATATATATATATATATATATTCTCTTGACAGTTCCTCAGCTTCGAGCGATTTGTTGCCTGCTCCCTTCTCCGATCCAGACTTGATTATTTCGATTGAGGCGAGTTCAAAAATGTAATTCCACAGTTCATCATCTGTTACATCATCTGTTACATCATCTGTTACATCATCTGTTATATCATCTGTCACATCATCTGTCACATCATCTGTTACATCATCTGTTACATCATCTGTTATATCATCTGTTACATCATCTGTTACATCATCTGTTACATCATCTGTTATATCATCTGTTACATCACCTGTTACATCACCTGTTACATCATCTGTTACATCATCTGTTATATCATCTGTTATATCATCTGTTACATCATCTGTTACATCATCTGTTACATCATCTGTTACAATCTCATTGAAACGTATCTGTTCACACGTTTCAGCTCGAGTCTGTTGACAAATGCGGAGCACATTTTGGACAAACATTTTCGATCTTTCGATGATTCGTCAGTATATTGTTATTATGGGTTTAACGCCATTTTTGGTGGCGGCCCGTATAGTGTGTGTGTGTGTGTGTGTGTGTGTGAGTGTGTGAGTGTCAGTATGTGAAACATAATACAGTTAAAAGGTTTAATTCCTGTAGAAACATCCATATAAAGTTTCGCAAACATAACCGTTTTTCTGTTTTATTTGTTTGTCTTGTCTATGTTTTGTATTTGCCTTTTGAAAAAGACTCGTTAAAGCGGCCAATATAGTGTGTGTGTGTGTGTGTGTGTGTGTGTGTGATTTAGATTTTTAACGTAACTTTAACAATTATTCAGTCATATCGCTACGATGTCTGCAGTGTGGCAGTTTATAGTGATATCTAGTACTGGGGCATGATGCTGCAGACATGTAGCATGATGTCCCACCCAGTCACATTATCCTGACACCAGGCCGACCAGTCCTAACACTAACATCTTAATGCTGAGTGCCTAGCAAGGCAGCTATTATTACCATTGTTAAAGTCTTTGGTATGCCTCAGCGGCCAGGGTTCGAAACCACGACCTCCCGCATCTGAGGCGAACGTTCTAACCACTAGGACACCGGAGCGGTTAGTATAGTTTGTGAAGGAAGAGCCCGATAAAACCCCGGTAAGAACCACCAACCTAGGGGAAGCTACTGGTAAGCTTTCTCACATATATTAAAACAGCAGAGAAACTAATACCAGTGGGAATAGAAATATCTTTAAATGTGTATCTAGCGTCTTCATCAACTGCCCATTACCAATCGCAGACTGTGGTCATTTAGAACGTGGGGTCATCGTTTGTGAATTCGCAACCATCTTGAAAATGGCGAAACCACCTCAGAATCGCAGGATATGACATATATTTTTATCTTTAAACTTTAGCGAAGTGGTTCTTGATATCGGTAAGAGAGTAACCCAAGAGCCTGAATTTTACAAGGTGTTCCATGCAGGGTATCAGAATTGTCCATCTCCAACCTTTTTACGTCACTGTCATTTACATGTGCTATGTCACACGCTTTTATCTGCACGTGTCTAGCGTGCTGTACGTACTGCTTTAGATCATTTTATAGAACATTCTTCTGTCTATCGATCGGCATTACATGTACTTACAGGTTCAGAGAAATAAAATATAACATCTGCAAAATATTTCAAACACCCCACTCACATAGGATGAATAAGTTATGAATTATTTACTTGCAGTGATGGGGAACTCGTCTGATGACGTTAAATGGCAGTAAGCAACAGGCGTCAAAATATAGCGATAACGTCATGGTTAAGTGCATCTGTGTTATCATACGTAGTCTGATTTCTAATTCTTCGTTTTTAATTTGATTTTAGTATGTGATTAGAGAACGGACGTGGGATCCAGTCAATGTACTCATGTACTATTTTCATGAAGAAAATAGACTAAGGTTAAGATAGAACAAAATAGCCTTATGTCAAAAAAATTCTGCGAGGAGAGTAGTACTCTGTATATTTTGATGACCTGGTGATTGCGATCGTATGTCAAGATGGTGCGAACAACGAGATCTTTTTTCGCAATCAAACCATCAATACACTAGCTGGCGAAATGTATATCCGATTTTCTTGATCTTAATGTTTCCTTTTAATATTTGCTTTTATGTGCGAATTTTCATAACTAATAATCGTGTCCAGAAATTATAGGTGAGAAAGATCAATATTGCAAGTACTTTCATTTATGTAGTTAACAGTGAAAATGCTTGGTGGTGTCTAATTCAATTTTATTCTAAGACAGATTTCAGTACAAAAAGTTAATTTGTTTTTCTAAATCGTCTCATTTCGCATTCTCAGCGACTCGTGTCGTTTCCGTGACAGTTTGTATCTCGCGCCTGTTTGTAAGTATTATTTGCTTCCGTTCTTGATTTATGCTTCTTAGGGGTCATTACTTTTCACATTAGGCGTTTTATTTTCCTACTGGCTACCAGGGTCATTGACTTCATTGTAAATTTAGACGAAAGGACACTGCTCATGTAGCGGGTTCTACACTTATCGCCAGGCATTCTTCTTTTGTCCCATTTAATACACCACATCACTCACTATGACCGATGATAACACCAAAAGAGCTCATTGCCTTTAGCCAGAATATTTTCACGCTGCCTTTCCCGAATAAACGAGGCTATTGTTTGTGCATTTCTGATGTGTACCATTACACTTACCCCCCCCCCATACCTACCTGTAAACAACAAAAGTGAATTTTAATACGCCGTTTTGTATCACGTTTTTGCTACAATTGGTGCAAGCAAGTTCAAATCTGTTCTTAATAATGTGAATTTTTGGAAGAATATCCTTTCTGCTCCCAAGCTAAAGTTTTATTTTTCTGTGTATAATGAGACTGCGAAGAAAAATCTGTGAATTAGGGAGCTGTCGTAACAAAGTAGATGCTGTAAATAGGAGTACCGCACCCCGCGTCATCACAATATAACAGTTAAATATTTACGACACCGATGTGGAAACATTTTGTAACATAGCCTGATAAAGACAACAGGACACATTATTATTAGGTCCGAACTAGTTAATATTGTTCACAAACAAGAATATATGATAATAGACCAAGACAACTGATGACATTTTAAAAATAATCCATGTATTAAAGCATTATTTTGCATAATTTACTGTTTGCATTTAATTACGTAAACAATGTGTCAAATTTCGTTCCACATGACAATAAATGAAATATGTTGATCATGCAATTGAACTATTTAAAACAACATGATTTAAATCTAGCCGCATGCTAACGTTATAACAATGCATACCGTAATAACAATGCATACCGTAATAACAATGTATACCGTAATAACAATGCATACCGTAATAACAATGCATACCGTAATAGCAATGCATAACGTAATAGCAATGCATACCGTAATAACAATGCATAACGTAATAACAATGCATACCGTTATAACAATGCATAACGTAATAACAATGCATGCCGTAATAACAATGCATAACGTAATAACAATGCATACCGCAATAACAATGCATACCGTAATAACAATGCATAACCTAATAACAATCCATAACCTAATAACAATGCACTAACTGAAATATTAAGCAGAATCGCCGTGATTTCATCACAGTTAATAAATAACTGAATTTCATACAAAATCACAAAAGGTGAATCCAAAATTGTATTATACATCACTGTGTAAAGAAGTATAAATTTATAATAATAATAATAATAATAATAATAATAATAATAATAATAATAATAATAAAAATAATAACAATAATGCAGGCTATTACAGCTATGTTTATTTAATATACATTTATACACTTTATTATAAAATAAGGTATCTAATTTCGTTCTACATTTCAATGAGTGAAATATTTTGATCACAAAGTCGAATCATTTACGCAATATGTTCCAAATTCAGCGGCCGAAAGGCAGGTACACACCAACAAGGCAAACACAAAAACCCAATATTAACTACCACACCTTACCCACAATTGACAGTACCCATGAATTATTACGTACTGCGAATATCTTTGTTTCTGGAAGAAACGAAATTCTCGTTCGATTCGAGAACAAGTAATTCATAATTGTAGAAACTAGTACTCTTTTGTCAGGTCGAAACAAAGTTAGTCCTTGCAGGAATCACTAATTCAATATCCATGTAAATTGAATTAATTCTAAAAACTTGAACCTTTAAAAAGAGCCCGAGTAGCACAGCCTCATCTAAAACTTTGAGACGAAAAGAGTGATTCGTCTATGCCCGTATTTCTAGAATGGTAGCTAAAATACCCGCGTAATTTTGGGTCAGTAACGGGTCTATAGTTTTCCGTTTTAGAGAAATGACATGATGCCCGATAATTGGAATGAAAATTTATTCTCTATGTCATATATTTACAAGTGTCAACTGGACTAAAAGGAGAACCAGGTATAGCTACGCGATCTTCTGCTAGAAAATCTCAGTCCGAACTGACTTGTTTTTGACCATTTAGTTTGAACAAATACCAAATATTCAGTGCAAAAGATACCGTGCCTCATCAAACTCCCTTACTAAATGGGCTCTCTGCATGGCTGCGTGGATGTCCACCAGTTTTTATCTTCTAAGGTGGGTGGGAGGAAGTTATCAGAATTTGATCTACGAATGTTATGTAATATTGTATATTCGTTGGCAGCGAAATAATGTCCGCGATAAGACAATTCAGCTATCGACCAAACACTTGTAAAATTATTATTTTTTTTAAAAAAAATTCCTTTAAAATGTATCTGTAATTGGCACACACGTTTCAAACGATCTCGATTGAGCAATGTCGAACGACGCAATGCCAAGAAAGTAAAAACGAGCGACTGACTGAATTAATTTAAGAACCTTTTTGAATGATATTACCTGTTTTCGTAATCAATTCTCTTTGTAATAATTACCTGTCTGAATGTCCAACTTGTATATTTTATCATAATTCTACCATACTTATTTTAACATTTAAAAAAGACAGCTATACGAACAGACAAAAAGGCAGATCGAACTCTACCTAAAAAGGCTGACAAAGAAAGAGACAAACTTACTGATCGAGCTGTCATGTTGGAATTTTTAATATAGTGGATAAGCTTTACTGACTCCTAGTTCAGACAATACAGTTTTGTGTTAATGAACTGACGGTGGACAGTTGTTCTTTGCTTTCGCTGCATAACAGATAGGGAAGGAACCATAACGGAAGGTCATATTCATGTGACCGATATGCAACATTTAGTGGGAGGACATTCCGTGAACCTTGATGCTAGAATGCCAACAATATCCTACCGTTGACATGTGTCAGCATAGTTGGTATATGATTGGCTCCGAGTTCGGACAACGTCATTTAATAGTGTTAGTGAACCGAAGTCACACCACTGGCCTTTACCTGTGATTCAGTAGATGAATATCAAGCAGAGGCCCATGACCGAAGATGATGTTTACGTTACAACATCCAATGTCTAACGAGATTCGTTAAATAGATACTTGTAAACCACCAGCACCATGTCGTGATGTGGCATTTTGTTACTAAGCAGCCATCTGAAACCATACGTACAGACAAAAAGGCCTTATAAAGCAAAATGGCTATAAACACGGATTTACGCTCCAGTCCTAAATGAAACAGAGTAACACCTTAGATAACCTTATTCCCCATATGGTGCCTTAATGTCTGTCAGCAGTAACAAATAGCATAGTGCTAATGTCCAGTGAGTAGACGACAATGGAGGCAGGGTCGTCTGAGGTGAACGAGGATAAATCGGTCAGCATGATGTCGAAAAAAGAGCCATTATCAAAATCAACGAATATTATGGATTAGTGCGATGGTAATCTCGATAATTGTATGCAAACCATTGGAGTACACAATACACTTGAATTAAATGGAAGCAATATAATGAACCAAATTTCAATAAACGTAATGAACATTATTTAATTAATTTCTGTGATAAAAATTAACATTTATTATGTTACGTGTTTAGGCTCGAGGAAACAGTAACACAAAAAAGTGAAAACAAATAGCTTTGAAAAATATAATAAATAATTTATTTCCCTGGAAACATATTGCAAAAATGATAAAAATAACTTACGGTTTCAAGAATCAAATCCCCCAAACATCCAGGAATAATCTACGAATAATATTTAAGAAGTCCTAATAATAAAATGTTCTAATGATTTGACGTATGCTGTAACGTGTACTGTGTTGAATACTCTGCGGTTATTTTATTTATACTACATACAATGTACGTGTTCTTCTGACCGCTCCGGTGGCCTAGTGGTAAGAGCGTCGGATGCGGGAGGTCGTGGGTTCGATCCCCGGCCGAGTCATACCAAAGACTTACAAAAATGGTTCTAACACCTGCCTCGCTTGGCGCTCAGCATTAGTTAGTGTTAGGGCTTGTCGGCCTGGTGTCAGGATAACGTGACTGGGTGGGACATCATGCTTCATGTCCGATAAGTGGCGGTTTTTGCAGGCGTTTACCTGGGTTCTTCCTCCAGTAAATACACTTCCGCCATGTATAAACCTACAGTAACAGATTACCAAATAGGCAGAGTAGGCACCGGCCTAGGGGCCCCACGACAACGAATCAAAATAATATTGATAAAACGTATTAGGAGATAATTTGCAAGGGGGGCCCCACGATTTCGACAGCCTAAGGGACTAAAGGCCTCCACAGGGTTTAATCCGGAACTGTAAACCTGTAATGTACTGAAAAATAATGAAGTGCGTGTCACATTTTTAAAGGGAGATAAAACTGACGGCCATAAAGTGTGTATTGTCAAGGGAGTGAACTCTTCACACACTTCATATGTACGAAACAAACGAAGTTCTTTAGAGACTCGTAATTACGTTTAAATTTAATTCATAAGAAATAACATAGGTTTAATTTTCTATTTAATCAATGAAATGAAAACACATAGCTGGAATTTAACATTAGCGTCCGTGAAATGAATAGTCTGGTTTCCTGCGTTGCACTCCGCTAATAAATAATTCTACATGACAGTCCATATTTTGCCAAAGATTAATCATTCTTTAATCAGGACTTCATCACAGACGAAAATATTTTCATTGCAGGAAGTGGCACTGTTTCAAAAAAGGTTTGTTATGCGATAAAAGGATACTAAGTCATGTGAAAGTCGCCACCATATGACAAGCCATTTTTTGTCTAATATTATGATCGAAATACCAACCCTCTTTGCACGATAGGGTGAGTTCGATGATATTTTGTCAAATTTTGTATATTCGGACAATTCCTTTATATATTTTACATCGGGATTGACATCAGGTGATAGATGACAGTCTTTATTTGCCTAAGAATAAAAACAAAAGAACCAAGTTTCTTCTATGAAGTTCTGGTGGGTTGGGATACTTTGTCAAATGCTATATATTTGAGACTGCAACATGTAAGAGTTCCATTTTCAATAGATTAATGCATCAATGTTACGTTGATAAATGATTCTACATGACAGTCCATATTTTGCCAAAGATTAATCATGCATTGATCAGGACTTCATCACAGAGGAAAATACTTTCATTGCAGGAAGTGGCACTATTTCAAAAAAGGTTTTTGTTTTGCGATAAAGGGAGTTGTTGCAGCTGATTCCGTTTTGAATGTCATCTCTTAAGAAATACGAACAATAAAAAGACATTAAAATCTTTATCGTACATTAGATAAACATTAGAAATAAGAGAAATCAAAAGAAAAGAATACAGTTTAAAGTAAGAATTTACAAACATGGAATGTTTCAGAAGGCAGGGCGATAGAGAATCACCAATGGTAGGGGTACAAAGTAACTCAGGTTATATGGAAGGATGCTCCTCTGTGTGTAGCTTAAGTATTGATTAAAACAAAAACAAGAAGACATGGATTGTTTATGACTGCGTCGTCCAAAATGTACCGATAGCAACATCTTTATTTACTCTGATATTCCTTGTTTAAATAGGCATTACAAATAATTTAAAAAATCCAAAGTTATTTCAAGCATTTTAAAAAGCACGTCTACATGCCAAAGTTAAGGATGAAATCTTCGTTGTTTAAAGTTAAATAAATATTCCATTGCCTGGGGAAATTTAAATTCAATAGTCCTGTATGTTTCATTAACTTTAACAGTGTAAGATGCATTCAGTAGTTTCTTTATTATGTACATATTTGAGGCAATAGACAATGATTATGATTTAAATACTTTAATATTATTTTCGACTCTAAGTGTCAAAGGCAAATACAGAACAGAGACAAGACAAGCCGTAGCCATAAAAGGTTGTTGCCTGACTATTTCTAATGGAATTTGGGGTACTGAAATGGAAATACTAAATGTGTCCTGATTTCTAAAAGGGTTATCAATTTTCACCTGAATTTACAAAACTTCCATCTGTGATAAAATAAATGTCTCTGAAATACTGCTGCAACGTTTCAAGGAATTTGATCTATGAATATGACAGTCACAGCTTTTTATCTCACACCTTTGTAACAGAAACACAAGCAAGTTCCAAATGGCCGACTACCAAAAATGCACAAAATCTAATTAATTGTGATTTTATTAATCAAGATAAATACTTCAGATAAAATGTAGCTAGTTTTTAGTCCTAACGCCGGTACGGAAATTACTACAAAATTAAGTGTCGGTTGAACTTTCCTAGAAAATTCAATTTAAAAGAGATACATATTTTTATATGAAAATGTTAATTTAAATTAAATTTTATTGAAAATGTAAAACTAAATTTGACAAATTATGTTCTGTGTCAAAGTGTATCAAGTCTTTTATCATGAACATTCATGTTTTGTCTTGTTAGGTGTGAAGTAATGATATCGTTTCCACCCATGAAGGGGATGAGCTCTCAGATGTTAGGCTTGCAATAGTATTGAAGAGTTCGTGGAGTTCTTTAAAACCAAGGTAGCATGCCTTTTCATAGTTATATAAGTGTCTTTGTGTGTGTGTGTGTGTGTGTGTGTGTGTGTGTGTGTGTGTGTGTGTGAGAGAGAGAGAGAGAGAGAGAGAGAGAGAGAGAGAGAGATGCTTCTTGTATTTTACATGTAATTATTGTAACTGAAATCCTGAAATGGTACAAGAAGAGGAATAAATCTTTTTTCAAACCTGGAAATATTCCACATAACAAAGGAGTCAGATATCTGACTGATAATACTCTACCGAGTTCCAATGCTGCATCTGTTCCAGTAACCAGAAAATTGGATGCAGACAAGTTCTGTCTCAAAAGCGGTTACAAAGTTGACAAATGGAGGTCTCCAGTCAGTTCTGGCACCAGACTGTAATGGCAAACCTGGGCCTGCCACAGTTATACGCTCATCATCCGAAGGAAACCTGGACCTGAAAGATACAGAACTGAATCGGGCACGTATGATTTGTATGAAAATAATGTTGAAATGTGGAATGATAACATTCATCTCTATGGCATCAAGTCAATATATGTGAGAGACCAGAGTTCCAAATAGCTAATTAAAAGAAAATGCGGACTTCATTGGAATCATACTGTGATGTGTAAAACTGTAGCTTTAAGTCACCAGAGTATACGTTGTACGATGAGATAAAAACAAATAGACCTAGGCCAAATCCTGCTGCTGTAAATATGATGTTTCAAGCTGGACTACAAGATACACCAATGGGCAAGACCAGGATTAGATACCTGCTTGTGGCCACTGACATTCCACCTCCTAACAGAACATCTAAGCAAAGGGCCTCCAACATTGTAGGCAAAGCTACTGTGGAGCCAAAGAAATGGTAGACAAACTTAAACTAGTCAGACAGTTTAATGTCATGGGATGGAACAGACGTACTGCTGACAACAATAACAATATTCATCATCCTGAATAAATACAGCAGCAGGAAGGGTGCATATACCTCTTTTACATAAGTCTTCTTTGAAAATTAAACTTCATACGAAAAAAATGAACAATATAAGATCAATAACGTCAAACCGAAGCCTCTAACTTACCGAGAGTTTCTCTAATTGGGTTTGTTTATTTTGTTACTTTATCTTTGTCGTTCGTGTTTTCAAATTTATATGCGTGTTTTGTTTACCTTTTGGACACTCATTATTGGTCGGTGAGACCAATGCTGAAGGGTGTGAGTAATTAAATCATTATTATTTCAATAATGGAATCTCACACAGCTAGATTAGCTCGAGAGCGACTAGAGACAATTAAGAAAGATATCCCTGTTCGTGATTCTGTCAATCAACAACTACAAGCGCGTCAGGAGTCTTAGCTGGAATTTGCTGAAGGTGCAGAACAATTATTTAAACCGGTTACAAATGCTGCCGAAGGAGTTACAGAGGCTACCAAAGGTCTTCTTCCCACGTTAGAGACAACCGCTAAAGCAACTTGAAAAAATGCAGAAAGATCTAAGGAAACAAAAACGATTTTAACTTCCATGTGAAATAGCTGCTGCTCACATCTTTGACAAAGTCAAGGTAGAAATAATTGAGGGTGTTGACCAAGCTCGTGCTGAAATAGGTGATATAAAGGATCGTATACCAGAACCAGAACCAGCAAGGGAGAGAAACGCTCTGGTCTTGAAATTTACCGAAAACAGTATGGCTGATATCAGGAACTCTCAATACATAAGACAGATATAAGTACTGTGAAAAGTGATGATGTTGGAGAAAAAATCTAAAATCCGAGTAAGCGAATGATAAAATAAATCGGGAAGACTGGTACAAATGGATATTTCGTATAAACTGCAAGGTTTATCAGGTCTGAAATGATGATACAAGATATATTTAGTTTATCAATGAGATAGATAAATAACTTGCACAATCACAACAACAACAATTATAACCACAGCCAATATTATAACAGTAACTAATATTATCAGAATAAAAATCCTGAATCTGAATAAATATTATTATCAGAATAGTTTTATTCTTCACTGATTATTGAAACTGCTGGGGTAAATGATATCAAAAATTATGAAAATCATTTAGATTGTATAATTTGATGGGATAAATGATACTACAATTAATAATTATAGGACTAATTTCATAATTTGTTGGGGTAAATGTTACTAAAAATATCATAGAACTGAATCTAAATAAAAATTATTACCTAAATAAATACTATAATCTGAATAAATATTATTATCAGAGTAATATTATAATATTATTAGCAGAATAAATATCATAATCAAAATAAATATGATCTTTTATTATTTGGTGTTAACACGTTTATAATCAATAGTAACTTTGTCATTGTTTTCATTAGAATCCGTTACCCTATACAAAGCTGAAACGTTCGTTATTCCCATAACTTTCACTTTCACAATCCACTTTAGTGACGTTTTCACAATCACTATGGTTACTGGTGACATAACTTTTATTCTCACAATCTGACATAATCGTTCTCAATTGCCTTACGCATGTATTATTAATGTTGTTTGTTTTATATTCGTGAGATAAGTCTGATCTAATTTTTTCAAAAGTGCATGTGAGAGAGATACGAATTTCTCAACTTCTGTATTTTTGACTGTCTCCAAGGATTGAAAGATAGATTGTCGAATCAGCCTAATGAATCGGTCTTCAGCTGGTAGTGTATGTCTATCTTCAAATGTTCGTTAGCGTAATGATTCAAAATCACAAATAATTTTTTCACAGTTCAGTACATCAGAGTTCGAAATGCACTCCAAACGTTATTCGACGTGGTGAGAAGGTGTACATGAAATCCCTGGGCTGGAACCCTCACTCTTTTAACGAAAAACCACGAAATATTTGCCACCGTGGACATTTGTCGGTCACGGGATTGGAACGCCAGACTTCCAGTATCAGAATCAACCACCTTGACAATGTACCAACGGATCATTCTTGCTGAAATATGTTTCAGAAATTATTATAAAGTTATCTATGCTGGATTCCTACAAATGTGTATTCTTATACTGAGTAAATCGTAATTTTAGTAAACTGCATTCGGATTTATTTCCATTTTCCTAAACACACCGTATAAATTAATTGGCACGTATATTGACTTTGTCAAGGTTAAGATACATGTAAGTCTGTGTACAGCTATTTACATAGAGATCTAAAAATAAATGAGCTATATTGTACATAAACGGCGTGTATAATTTACTGTTTTTCTGTCTTGATTTTTTCCTTGACGAAATTATTTGGGGAAAAAATTAAGACGTTTAAGTAAGTACCCTTCTACTAATTTGAACTATTAAAATATTACGCTACCCCACTAGCAGCTAATTCGACACACGCATTGTAAGTACTGAATGATAACAAAAATAAATAATCACATAATATTACGCAGTAACAAGAAGGGCAACCGCTTACTTACTCTACCGAAGAAAGCTTTACCTGACAGACTTATCTCCCTTAATTTTCTTGTTTTTAACACAATTGGCAAATACTGAAATATTTTTTGTGTGTCTATATTTCTTCGAAAGTGCTGATCTGGTAATATTATCTGCGATATATTGTACAGAACGCATCGAAATATCAAAATATTGTCCACCTCCATACTTTGATTAAAATATTTTTTCTTTGCCAGTCTCTGTATCAACAGATTTAATCGCCATCTTTGCAAATTTACAGTGTTTACCAGTACCACCAAATCTGCTATTTGACTTTTTGTAACAGGTCGTGAATTACCCAAGGAATTATAGAGTTTCCTGCCGTTGATATGATCAGTTACAAGTCCATGTTTGATTAATTCGTGAAAACACTCGTCGATTTATGTATGACCAAGATACATTTTATTCCACCCGTAATGAATAAGAGATAACCAGTATTATTAACAATACCGACTGCTTCTGTAGTACCCTCACGAGATACTTCAATATTCTTGATGATAGGATGTTTTGCAAATTAATTTTGCTCCAATTTGTATAATAATATTATTTGTCTAAATAATTCTTTTGAAAATATGCCTAGATAGTTTCCAGCGTTTTTTAGGGAAGAGTCATCGGTGTTATTTTTTATCATTATTTTGTTTCAGTTCTAGGTATATTTTACCACCACATTGGGCACACAACTGCATTTTCTCTAACCCCAACACTACACTTCAAACATGGTTTTGGTCCTTGACTTCCTCTTCGATTGCTTTGTAGCTGAAGTCCACAGAATTCGTTGATGCGGGCTACGTTACAGGCAGTTGTAGAACCTATCATTAGACATTTACAGTTATTCTTCGTTTGAATCAGTATATATATATATATATATATATATATATATATATATATATATATATATATATATATATATATATACATTAATTTAAATTGATATATGTCTTAGTTATAATACGGGAGAGTCTAAAGGGATTATCTACAATCACGCCTTCTAAATCTAGATTCGATCTTGACAGGAGAACCCCTATCTTACGTAGGCGAGCTCTGGTTGATCCAACGGAAACTCTGTTTAAAAGTATTCGTGGCGCCAAGAAAGAATTTTGCGACGATGATGCAGTTCATGTGTGATCAACATTCAGAATGCACAATACCGAAGGTGTTGTCGATGCTGCAATGAATGACCAATAAGCAGCGACGATTATTAATTATCTCGACAATGAAAGATATTTTTTTTAGAGTAAAATTTATTGTAGCGGTAGATACCGCGGAAGACAATACTTGGATTATCCGTGACCAACGTAACCCTGTCCGTCTTCAGACTAGAAATAGTGTTGCCTTAAATAAAAATTCCAAACCAGGAATGTTGACTGGTATTGCTAAACCGTACTATGAACGAGTGTATCATGTGACTACATTATTTATGTAATATATCCGATCAATGATAAACCTAGCGTTAATGATCTCAAACCAATGAAATTTTCGAAAATAAATTGTGTAGCCGAGCGAATTACAGACCAATTCACAAACGAGATACGTGGAAATGAACTAACGGATCTAAACCATAAATAAAATACATGAGTGGGCAGAAACAGTTAAAGATACCGGAGAGTCTATCAAAGACATTACTGAACTGGGAAAGAAACTAAAATCCCCAAAATGGTAAAAACAATAATCCGAGAGATTTTGTACGATTCTGAATATAAATCGAAAGGAGCTCCGATAAATATTATTGATCATAATGCGCATGCGTGGATGGTGACAATATTTACACGAGATCGAATAGTCATATTTTATAAAGTAACTATTTTTGATTTTATTAATCAGATTAGCAAAAGTGATCCTGTATCAATATGGTTGTTTCCAGGCTCTGAAGATGATAGCGTCCGGTAAGGCCTGATGAAAGTCTTTGTATCGAAGAAATATAGAATCTATGTTGGGGTTTGGACCGAGACAAGGAAATCGCAGTCTAGGGGTTATATTGTAATGTAATATCGATGATGTAATATCAAGTTAAGTCGAATATGGACATGGTGGAGTATGGAATACCAAACACGATTGCAGAAATATGTTATCCTGGAAGATTTCTTGGAATGGGAGAATATTTGGAATATATTTAGAGATTTTGACATGAAATTATTCGAGTTTCTGTAAACGGACCTCTAACAGATTTTGATGTAACAGGGTTTGCACGAATTACATCATTTAAGTTTGCTAGAAATCTTCATCTGATTTGTTATATATGGTTTGGCAAACACGTTTTAGAAAATTATGGGCACAAGCAGTATGCTTGATTCAGGAATTTTATTATTGTTATCAGTGAGTGAAATATTCGTGTCGCACAAAAATGAGTTTGATTATCAGAAGAAAGAAAAAATATTTGGATCCATTTGAGGATGAAGATAAGATTGACAATGAAAATAAGCAAGCAAAGGATCTCGGTAGAAGGATAACTGTTGTTGTTGTTGTGGGGTTTAACGCCATTTTTCAGCACACGATAGGCTATACATGGCGGCCAGTATTATTGGTGGAGGAAGAACCCTGGAAGACCCGAAAAGAACCACCGACCCACGAGAAGCTACTGGCAAGCTTTCTCACATACCCACATTGGCTGAATCCGAGACTCGAACCGGCGCAGACAGAGGTGAGATGGCAGTGATCCGTAACGGAGAGCGCTTTAGACCACTCGGCCACTCGAGGCCCCGAAGGATAACTGGAAAGTTTATGCAATGTGGTTCACATAATCATAAACGAAACTGTTTAAGTTTAGTTATTGACGATGCTGAATTAGATTTTGTCATTGCCGATACATGCTGAATTAGATTTTATTATTGCCGATACAATAACGAAAAATACATGTATTAGCCGAGAAAGAGCATTTTTTTGTCAGATGGAACTAAATTAGGTACAATGGTGAGTTACACTGATGGCGACTCACCACAGTATACTCATTTAAGATCTTCGATGCTCGCGTTGTTTCAATAAATCTACTGTCGATGGTGAATAGACTTCCTAAATTAGCCGTTAGAGTAGCGAAGAAGTCATACTATATCGTGATGTTTTGGTCCATAAACGGTTTGCTGATAATATGAATCTGTGCAATGATGTATTGACCCAATGACAGCGTTATTATAATATGATTTTATACCATGATGTATTGATCCAATGACAGCGTTATTATAATATGATTCTTTACCATGATGTATTGATCCAATGACAGCGTTATTATAATATGATTCTATACATGATGTATTGATCCAATCACAGCGTTATTATAATATGATTCTTTACCATTATGTATTGATCCAATGACAGCGTTATTATAATGTGATTCTATACAGTGATGTACTGATCCAGCGACATCGTTATTATAATGTGATTCTATACCATGATGTATTGATCCAATGACAGCGTTATTATAATATGATTCTATACCATGATGTATTGATTCAATGACAGCGTTAATATAATGTGATTCTATACCATGATGTATTGATCCAATGACATCGTTATTATAGTATGATTCTATACCATGATGTATTGATTCAATGACAGCGTTATTATAATGTGATTCTATACCAGAATATGATTCTATACCATGATGTATTGATTCAATGACAGCGTTAATATAATGTGATTCTATACCAGAATATGATTCTATACCATGATGTATTGATCCAATGACAGCGTTATTATAATATGATTCTATACCATGATGTATTGATCCAATGACATCGTTATTATAATATGACTCTATACCATGATGTATTGATCCAATGACAGCGTTATTATAATATAATTCTATACCATAATATGATTCTATACCATGATGTATTGATCCAATGACAGCGTTATTATAATATGATTCTATACCATGATGTATTGATCTAATGACAGCGTTATTATAATATGATTCTATACCATGATGTATTGATTCAATGACAGCGTTAATATAATGTGATTCTATACCGTGATGTATTGATCCATTGACAGCGTTATTATAATATGATTCTATACCATGATGTATTGATCCAATGACATCGTTATTATAATATGATTCTATACCATGATGTATTGATTCAATGACAGCGTTATTATAATGTGATTCTATACCAGAATATGATTCTATACCATGATGTATTGATTCAATGACAGCGTTATTATAATGTGATTCTATACCAGAATATGATTCTATACCATGATGTATTGATTCAATGACAGCGTTAATATGATGTGATTCTATACCATAATATGATTCTATACCATGATGTATTGATCCAATGACAGCGTTATTATAATATGATTCTATACCATGATGTATTGATCCAATGACAGCGTTATTATAATATGATTCTATACCATGATGTATTGATCCAATGACAGCGTTATTATAATATGACTCTATACCATGATGTATTGATCCAATGACATCGTTATTATAATATGATTCTATACCATGATGTATTGATCCAATGACAGCGTTATTATAATATGATTCTATACCATGATGTATTGATCCAATGACAGCGTTAATATAATGTGATTATATACCATGATGTATTGATTCAATGACAGCGTTAATATAATGTGATTCTATACCATTATGTTCTGATCCATAGAATATGTTGTTGTTAATTTGATTCTGTACTTTGATGTTTTGATACATAGAACGGTTTGCTGATAATATGATTCTGTAACGTAATATCTTGATCCAGAGAATGTGTTCATGATAAAATGATTCTGTACCATGATGTTCTGATCCACAAAACGGTTTGCTGATACTACGATTCCTTACCTTGATGTTTTTATCCAAATGATGCGTTGCTGATAATATGATGTTTTACAATTATGCTTAGATACACACAATGAGTTGCTGATAATATGATTCTGTACCCCGATATTTTGATCCATATGACCATTTGCAGATGATACGATGTATTGATCAAATGAATGCGTCATAATAATATGATTGTTTACCGTGATGATTCGATCCTCAAAATGCGTTGCTGATAATATGATTCAATACCATGATGTCTTAGTCCAGTGAATGCGCTGATGATAATTCGATTTGATATCATGAAGTTTTAATAAACAGAATGCGTTGCTGATAATATGATTCTAAATAACGATGTCTTGATCCAATTAATGCGTTATGATTATATGATTCTGTTCCGAGATGTTTCGATTAAGAGAATTTTCTTGTTGTTTTTCTAGGGTTTAACGCCATTAAAAGAAGGCGTAGTTGATAATATAATTTATGTAATATGTTTAAATTCACACAATGTGTTGATGATAATGTGATTCTATACCATAATGTCTTGATCCAAAGAATGCGTTATGATTAAATGATTCTTTATCATGATGATTTGATCCACGAAGGGTTTGCTGATAATATTATTCTGTACCGTGATATTTTTATCCCTAGAATATATTGTTGATAATATGATTGTGTACCACGATGTTCTGACACACAGAACGGTTTGTTGATAATATGTTTCTGTATCGTAATATTTTGATCCTGAGAATGCATTCCTGATAACATGATTCTGAACCTTGATGTTTGATCCAAAGAATGCGTTGCTGATAATATGATCCCGTACCGTGATGTTTTGATCGATAGAACGGTTTGCTGATAATATGATTCTGTACCGTGATGTGTTTTGATTTACAGAATGCGTTGCTGATAATATGATTATGTGCCACAGTGTTTTGATCCATCGATCAGTTTGCTGATAATATGATTCTGTACCGTGATATTTTGATCTCTAGAATATACTGTTGATAATATGACTCAGCCCCGTGATGTTTTGATCCATATAATGAGTTGCTGATAACATGATTCTGTACCGTGATATTTGGATCCATTAAATGCGTTGCTTACAGAAAGATTGTGTATCGTGATGATTTGACCCAAAGATACGTGGCTGATAATATGATTCTGTACTGTGATGTTTTGATCCATATAATGAGTTGCTGATAACACGATTCTGTACCGTGATATTTTGATCCATAAAATGGTTTACTGATAATATAATTCTGAAACGTAATGTTTTGATCCAAAGAATGCGTTGCTGATAATACGATTATGTACCGTATTGTTTTGATCAATAGAAATGCGCTGCTTATAGTATGATTCTGTACCGTGATGATTTGATCCAAAGAATGCGTTGCTGATAATACGATTATGTACCGTGATGTTTTGATCCGTAGACCGGTTTGCTGATATTATGATTCTGTACCGTGATGAAAAGAATGCGTTGCTGATAATAGGATTCTGTACCGTGATGTTTTGATCCGTAGACCGGTTTGCTGATATTATGATTCCGTACCGTGATGATTTGATCCAAATAATGCGTTGCTGATAATAGGATTCCGTACCGTGATGTTTTGATCCATATAATGAGTTGCTGAAAACATGATTCTGTACTGAGTACCTTCTCGCCCTATCCGTCAATCGCTCTTCCCTGGTTCGGGCAACAAACATTTGTATATGTGCTGTAAATCGTCGTCTGTTTTCATTTTTTCGTAAGGCATTGGTAAGGTTGTAAGTCTTCTCGGCATGCTGCTCTGAACACAGACTCTTTGGTGTAATCGAGACGCCCCTTGTAATTTGATACTCCACCTGAGCACCTTACATTTTTTCTAGCGTCTTTTCGTGGTGGGCGCTTTCCTTGTCAGAACCATTTGGGTCTATCATAAAGTCAATGAACACCAGGGCATTGATAATAGTACAGTCGAGAATCTTAACAGAATCCATTCAACGAACGAGATGCTATCAGTAGGAATTACTCCTTTTTTAATTAGAATGTCTTGGATTGAAATACGCCACGCTGTGATGGTTACGGGGTTTGCTGCATCTGCAATCAAGGTCTTCATAACTTATTTTTAACAAGGATTTCACTCATTGACTATCGATCTTCGAGGCCGCCAACTGTAGCTCTGTGATAAAGGCTTCTGAAGTGGCTTTTGCTATTAACATGTTTATATTATTTTGTTTTAACGACAAAAGCAATACACACTATTATTAAAATACTAAACGGATCCGACTCATGTCTAATAGATGCTGCTGTTTTATTTTTCTCTCCTTTTCTTTGGGTTAATTCAGCTTCGCATATCACCATCAGGACGAAACGTTAGCGTTTTAATTTATGCTATGAACAGTGTTATGTATATTTGATTTCATTATATCTGATTTAATATATATTTATTTCAGTTTAATTGTTTGTCAGTTTTAAATCTTTTATCTTTCACTAAATGATATTGTAATGTACATTTATTCATTAGAGATGATACTTTTTCAGAAAATAGTTTGACCTTGACTTAGTTTATAAACACCAGCTGTTGATCTAAATCATGACCTTGTTTCTGAATTTGTTGTAATCTTCGCAAACAAGTTCTATTATATTTTAAAATGAATGGTTGTTTCCAAGGTCATGATGGGACTTTGTCTTTAAGATATAAACAATTTTTTTATTATTTTTTATTTCTTAGAGTAAAAAGATTGGTTTTCGTCAGGGTCACACTGGCTAAACGTGATCTGTAACAAGTAATTGCTTCTCTAAACTTCCAGAAGATGATCACGTCACCCTTGTTTATGTTTTAGAAAGCCCATATAACTCATGTTTTGGAAAATGAATATCAGTAGAAGATGGACTGTTAAACTGTTATATGCTGTGCTGTTTGGAGTTATTTCAAATTAATTGGGTTCAGAAGGATTAATTGCATTATTTTTTCTGGAAAATACGTGTGCTCATGTAATATTGTGGAACAAATACAGTTTTTTGTGTAAAAATTGATTCAGCTATCAGGAACCGGAGTGATCATTTTTATTTCTACAAGGAACTGTAGACTTCAACGCTACAGATTGCAGCATACGTCATCGTCTACCATCTTGGATTCTTCGTCGGGATTCGAACGTGAAATCACTAGAATATTTCGTTATCAGGACTACTAAAATTGTATTCTCCGATTATTTTTGGATTATTTTTGGATTTTATTTTATAAAACCGTAAGTTCATATTTTTTATTTTTCCAGAATTTGTCCAGGGAAATAAATTATTGTATTTTTAAAAGCTTGTTGTTTTCACTCTTTCTTGTGTTACTGTTTATTCGAACCTAAACAAGTGACATAAGGACAGAGCTTACCTGGTAATAAACGCTCTGCACAATTAACTTGTATGAAATTACTGGGCAAGAAAAAGCTATGTGAGAAACCATTTTGTTCAAGAAACGGTTACTGGGCACTTTAGTAAATTTAAAAGTTAAATCGTTTAATGAGTATAGGAAACAGTAAAGGAAAGGTAAACTTAATTTTGGTATAAAAAAAAGTATTGATTCTTGGCACAAATAACTTATCTTCGCATAACTATTATGAGAGTTACAAAGGCTCAACCTAACCAGACACTAGACGAGGGAAAGTTAATATCTTCAAGTATGGACTTAATTTCATTAATTTATATATTTAGCCAATTCAAAACCATGGTTTACATTTCAATACAACTATGAGCAAATTGTTATCTCAAGCTTAATTTGTAATAATTAGTCCAACATTCTTGTAAATGGTAGATACCAATTTTATATCGCCTGAAATCTATTGTTTTATATGGTTTTTTCCCTCTATGCTTATTTGTACCAGCAAAACCATCTGAGTATATGTAGTTCATAGGTGGTATTCTGAACTGAAGAACAATTTAACAAATATTATTTATAAAGTGTTTACACATTTAATATGTGCGTCAGATTATCATCGATAAAATTGTAAAACAACTCAAATTTCTAATTCCACTCCATTTGAATCCGTCGAAATCACAATTGACTGGGTTAATAGAGATTTACCTGCATGCTCGCTTAGGATCCCTTTCATAGAGTTCAAAGCCTCTCTCAGTTTGCCTTGCTAATTACACTAATTATTAACTTCGTGACAAATGAGATCTACAGAACTCCCTGGGTGATTATCATTATCCATGCTATAGCTTAAAGAAGACTTCAATCAAATAGTAGTATTACTTTAATTAGGCTTTCTACTTGGCACTGATTTCAAAGGCGAGATTATAATGTCAGAATTTCAAAGGGTAGGTATAGAAATTACAGCACGAACTTCTATTTCTTTGATGCAACTAATTTTCTGTTGCCATAGGAAATCTCCCGTCCTGTGATTTTTAACACACTGATAAGATAACATTTATCATGTAATATGTATGCAGACTATATGAACCGTGATAATCATTTGAGAATTTAAATAACAACTGTTCGTAATGTCGTTGATTATTGTAACTTTGCAAAAGAAATTTAATACATTTTATATTGATTCTTAAATTAATTAAAATCTTCCTTTATTAAGACTATGTATTTTTTTACACTTTGACATTATTATAAATAGAAACAAAAGCTAAGGCATTTTTTATACAGATACCGTTCACTGGATCAGAATGATAAATTGAAACAAGACACCATAGGATTTTCGAATTGTTCTTTGAGGAGTCTGTTACGATAGAAACAGCTTCATCTTAACCGGTCTCACTGTTTGGTCTGAACTGAAAGATAAGCCAGCTAAACAGAGTGATGATAAAACTTTCTTTATATTTTTCTTTTCTAAAAACTGAGATTTCTCAAAATGATACAATGTGGTTAACTCGCCAACTGCATAACATACCAATTCAAAAATCATATTTGTACCTTTTGACTTTATTTGATTCTCTGCTTGATTCTTGTTCTTTCCGCCTTTCAAATTTAAAGTTTGGTAATCTCTCCTGCCTCTTTTTCTCAGTTCATTTTCTTTTCTATCTTTCACGTCATACATAATTTTCTACTGGACTAGTAGTTTAGTTGTTTTGTTTTTCTCGAAAACGTTCAGATGCCGTCTACCCTAGTTAACATGTTTTATCCCACTTTCTACTTTGGTATCAGTTCACACTCAACCTGTCTGATTTCGTTATGTGCCATCTGACTCGTATCTTCAAACCTTTGTCGTAAATCTAGGACTAAGTCATAGGTCAGTCTAAGATCTCCCAGCCACAGTTCACATAGCATACGTACAGGTATGTCATAGAACTGTCCTTCCGTACAGTGATTCGAACGGAGAAAACTATATTGTAACGTACACCTTAATGCTTACGTTTGGTGAAACAAACACACCTTCTATCCTTTTTCAGCTTGCGTGTTACACACTGTAATACAGAACAATGTTAGATTGTCAATTTGACAAGGACTGAACCAGGTACTCCACTGCATGTAAGAAAGCTAACTCTGCTGGAAGTAGACAGAGTTACGAGTACATTTTCGTAACAAAGTTACAAAGTATGATCTAACATAATCACAAACGTTATCAGCATGACTTAACTTTAAGACTGGCAGAAACTTCAGCTCTTAGATAATGTACCATTTACATCTAGCTTTGTTGATTATTTCTGAAAGCAAATATTCCTTACACATTAAGTTCCTCTCCCCGGGCTTGTACTGATGGTACCGTTTTGACATATACGTGATTGCGGTATCGCACTATATCAATGCAGAAACGAAATCCGATACCTATTCTATTCTTGTGGTCTCTCAATGCACATGGGCGCAACTCCTCTGCGAAACTAGAACACATTATGTGGTACAGTGTCGGAGTTACATGTACAAATGATAGCATTCCATTGTCCCCTTTAATTTGCTTTAACAGGAAAATAAAAGTATGCAATAGATTAGTACTTCCCAAAAGCACATTTCATTAACTGATTCATTGCAACGAGGTTGTCGAACACCAGTAGCATAAACGCGTATATGAGCGTGTGTTGGGCAACATTAGTTATTGAAATATTGTCTTGCTCGACAGCACCGGTGGCTTAACTGGTTAGAGTGTCTACATAACATGAGGGTCTTCGCTGGTTGGAACCCCGGTCGAGTCACATCAAAGCCTTTTAAATATAATACTAGCAGCAGCCTCGCTTGGCACTCGGCATTAAAAGGTTAGTGTTAGGACTGGTCGGTTTGGAGTCTGAATAATGTAACTGGGTGGACATGATGATACTTATCTGCGGCATTATTCCTCTAGTGCTAGACATCACTATAAAGTGTCAAACTACAAATGTCGTAGGGATATGAAGGAAACATTCCTAAAGATACGTTACAAATTCAAATGACACACACACGCATCTTGTTCCAGAAACAAGTCATACTTTAAACTGATGAAAACAAAGACAATTGCATTTGAACAGACGATAAAATAAAGAAATTGGATGGAATTACTTTCATCGCGAATTTTCTCTTCAGCATTGCTGCATACATTTAGACTGGTGAGATTGATAATATGAAAAGAAAGTCTTCGAACTCTGACAGAAAAAAGAAAGTCCTTTGTTTTAGCAGGCTATTCGTGGAACCTTAAGTATCGTACCATTTATTCATGCTTGATAAATTACTGAAAGCTAATACCGAGAAACGTCAACATTCTACACCTAAGAAAGGTTCCTATTTTGAAGAAATATTTTTAAGTTTTGTTTAAAATATATTCGAGTCAGTACAGTCATATGGTGCCAAGTTTTGTTTCAAAGAAATTTTTCTCAATATAATGATATGGCGCCAAGTTTTCTTTAAAAGAAATTTGAGTCAATACAATGATATAGCGCCAAGTTGTGTTTCAAAGAAATTTGAGTTAATACAATGATATGGCGCCAAGTTGTGTTTCAAAGAAATTTGAGTTAATACAATGATATGGCGCCAAGTTTTGTTTAAAAGTCAATACAATGATTACGGTGCCAAATTTTGTTCAAAATAAATTTGAATGAATACAGTTCACATGGTACAGTTACATCTTCTCAAAGCAACATGTTTATTTACAGAAAGTAAAATCCTTTGCCATTCACTTTCTATACCATGGATTCGTGTCCTATATCGTCTCTGCTCATATCTACAGGCATCGTGAGTAGGCGTTCTTATGACAAGCCATAACGTGTTAGTCATATGTAAGTATCGATTTTACCCAGTCAAAACAATATTATAGCATTTAACAAAGCCAGTCCCATCTTCGTGATTTTAAAATTCCATTCCGTCCACCGCTACTATGTTTGTGTGGTCCAGCGATACATTTCTTTAATAATGAGCATCAATGTTTCCAAGATAAATTTTATGCCAGTTTTGCTTTTGAATTATTTAAATGTTTTTAAATATTTCAGTATTATGAATACACCACAAGGATTTCTGTCATGTGAAGGGCAGAGTCAACCATTTTACTGAAAAGTTTCAACATATAACGTCTGGCTTCTAATTTGTTGCTGAAATTTTGTTTCCTCGTCATAGTTCTTTTATGTCTAATGGGACTTCTGTCATGTATATTTAATTTGCATCACGTATTGACATTTGTGGTTTTAAAAAAATTATTCATTTTCGTTGCAAGTTTAGTCTGTTGAATCATTTACTGTTGTGTTCAGACATAATTTGAGAGAGAATATTTTTTAAATATAAATTATTCATTAAATTAACATAGTGCTCATAACCTTTTTGACTAAAACACTATTTTGGGATTATTGTGAATTCATTCAAAGCTATTTTAATGATATTTCTGATAATTCATTTCAATCAGTTCCAGTCCTGTTAGAGGTAATTGAAGCAAAATGTCTTTCAGCTCATTGCAATATTCGTTAGTAAAATCATGGAGGCTAACAAACTTGATAGTCAAAAATGTGTTATTCGAATTAATTTAAAAATGAATTAAAAAAAATTATAATTATTTTTGTAAAATTACAGTGATAAGCAAATTATGTAATTTTAGGGATCCAATTCACATATGTTTATCACAGTTCATATAGTCTGCATCATGAAACCCAATTATTTTCATTTTCGCGTTATCAGCGTTGTTATATATATATATATATATATATATATATATATAATGTGTACTATGTATGTTGGCTTTTATCAATGATTACATGTTGTGTATATTTAATTTGTATTGTGTGGTATTGTGGTTGACCTTAGTCAGTAATTGAGGGTAGAAGCCTACCTGACTTTCTACATGTTTTGGTTGTTTTTCTTTTGGTAAACAACGTATTAAATAGCTATTACTTGTCTATGATTTTACATTATGTTTTAAGATCATTACTGTTTGGAGGTAAACATGTTTAGATATGCTGAGTTCAGTAAATACCTTTAATTAGAAATGACGAATGTTCTGCAAGAAAGTTCTTTTCGAATTCGATTGGAAAATTAACCTCATCCTGGTCATA
Organism: Sinohyriopsis cumingii; assembly: GCA_028554795.2. Classification (NCBI taxonomy): domain Eukaryota; kingdom Metazoa; phylum Mollusca; class Bivalvia; order Unionida; family Unionidae; genus Sinohyriopsis; species Sinohyriopsis cumingii. The sequence goes on from CM068832.1 coordinate 112,036,719, forward strand.
TTATTGCGTCATAGCTTTTATATCCGTGTTGTTAACTTCAGAATTATTGCTGATTCCTATTTTAATATTTGTGTTTAGCTATGTTTCAGTTAATATTCGAGAGGATATATTTATTCTGCTAAACGTTTCATTGGAATTACAAGCTGCACTTGGACTCTTCGGACTTGATCACTATTTGGGAAATTTTGATAGTTTATTCAAGGACATTTTGGATTATATCATTATGATATATCAAAACTGTTGGCATATTAGCACATTGGAGACTACTGGCACATCAGCACAATCAACATTGGAATACATCTTTAACACCACCGGAATTCATTCCGAATACTGTGTCTTTTTGGACTTGTGATCGAGATTTTAATACTGTTTGGGATAAATTCACAGTACTGTAATTTTTTTATTAAAATTATCACATTTTATTCAAGGGAAATAGGGAATTTTACAAAACTTGGTCTCCTGTCTTTTCTGCTACTTAGTTTAAAATAATAAAGTCGTAACAGTGCCTTAAAATCACAGAAGGATTAGGAAATTTCCTAAGGGAATTAAACTTTAGTTGAATAAAGAAAAGCGTTAATGATGTAATTCAGCTTTTCTATCCCAATATTTTAAATTCTGAAATAATCTTGCCTTTGAAATCAATGCCAGGATGACGGTACAATTATGGAAGAATAATGATAGTTTTAAGTTTTCCTGAAGGGTCTCTTTTCAATTATGGCATAGACAAAGACGAACACCTAAGGGACTCTGAAGATCTCATTTACCACAAAATGAATGTTTGGTCATAACAATAAGGTAAACTGAGAGGAGCATTGTGTTCTTTGAAAGTGATCTCAAACGAGCCTTCATGTCAACCTTATTAATCTGATTAAGATTTCGAGGCTTTGAAATGGAGAGGAATTGAAATTTGCATTACGATGCAATATTATCGATGAGTCTGCAAAGAATGTATCATTAACTGTTCTTCTGGCACATTGAAACTACACGACGTTATATGTGACTATATATGATATAAAAGCTTTGGCAAAAAGAAAACAACTAATAACAATGTAAGATTTAAAAATGAATTAGAAAAAGGGCAACGGCCATTTACAAGAATCACATTTGTTGGAATTCTTATTACACATTTAGGTTCAGATCATAAATTACTTCAGAGAGCCTTCATGCTGGCTTATTAGATACCAGACATTGATTGGCTTACTAATACTAGACGTTGATAGGCTAATTAAATACTAGACGTTGATCGGCTTATTAAATACTAGACATTGATTGGCTTATTAAATACTAGACATTGATTGGCTTATTAAATACTAGACATTGATTGGCTTATTAAATTTTAGACATTGATTAGCTTATTAAATACTAGACGTTGATCGGCTTATTAAATACTAGACATTAACTGGCTCATTAAATGCTAGACGTTGATCGGCTTATTAAATAATAGACGTTGACTGGCTTATTAAATACTAGACATTGATTTTCTCATTAAATACTAGACGTTGATCGGCTTATTATCGCACTCACCCCCCCCCCCACACACACATACATACATACATACATATATATAGGGGCCCCGAGTGGCCGAGTGGTCTAAAGCGCTCTCCGTTACGGATCACTGCCATCTCACCTCTGTTTGCCTGGGTTCGAGTCTCGTATTCGGCTAATGTGGGTATGTGAGAAAGCTTGCCAGTAGCTTCTCGTGGGTCGGTGGTTCTTTCCGGGTTTTTCCGGGGTTCTTCCTCCACCATTAATACTGGCCGCCATGTATAACCTATCGTGTGCTGAAAAATGACGTTAAACCCTACAACAACAACATACATATATATACATACATACATAGATACATAAACATATACATACATACCAGTGTATCCCCTAGGGGTGCAAGACTGAGAGTCAAAGGTCTCCTTGGTTTCAAAACTGGGGGTCAGACTGAGTAGAAAATAAACTTTAGTATCAAAACTGAAGGTCAAGTTAAAAATATGTCAAAGAAAAGCTGCAAGAAGAATTATAGGTCTTGATCAGCGCTCTTCTTTACAGACAACAATTAGCAGTCTTGGACTGTAGTCGGCTGAGGAATATGTGGATAGAATCAAATTAGGTCTCTTCAATAAATCCGCAGAGCTAATGGTTTATTAGCATGGAAAATTATATTAAACAGAAGAATTCTTGAATTCCTGATACACGAGAGCGAGAGCGTTGGTTTTGTTAAAAATATATATCGTGTTCGTTTGAAATACCGGCTTGGCGGTTTCTTCCACCTACATGTGAACTCCCTATATTCTGTCCCGAAACCAGTCTAGAGGAGGAATATTGAAACGGCAGTTCATTGCTGCGAAGAATCATTGTGGAGATCTAGACATGGAATGAGACCTGAACTTTTACATTATGCAAGTGTCCATGCTAATCTTCAACCACATGCTGTCTGGAAGCTTGGTAAATGTTTTCCTAATAAAACTTGGATTTTCGCTAACATTGCCTATTTAACTATGTTTTCAATTTCAACAGAGAATGAATATAAATGTAAACTCTGCAAAACCTTGACTACAGACAGAGCCAAGCATATGTTACTGCTGAATCCTAAACGATGAACGTAATACTGTGTTTGAAACCGTAATTGATACATTCTAGACTCACACTGGCTTTTATGTCAGGATAATGACTCGTTATTTCATATCCTTTTGGGCAAGAGAGTGGACGTTTTTGATTCTATGGATGATCAATCATGGCAGGCATTCATGTGTGTGTGGTGGCTGAAGGAATAGGCACAATGTACAGAAGTACAAACGGACTTGAAAACTATATCTGATATTACACTTGTTCAGTACAATAGTGAAATGGACCCATTTCCTTTCTATCTTATAAATTATTTACAGATGTTCGAAGTGAGATCCAATGTGATGATCAATTTAAATATTTCCAGTAGAATGTAAATAATTCCAATTCCTTTATTTTCCTCTCTTAATCTCTGTTGCTTAAATATCTCGTTTGCAATGAGTTCTCTCTCTCATATGTAAAGATATTGCCATTTATTTTCTTATATATATATATATATATATATATATATATATATATATATATATATATATATATATATATATATATATATATATATATATATATATATATATATATATTACATGTTTAGTGTACTGTAAATCCATTAATGTCAAGCTATGTTCCTATCTCCTTTCTGTACTAAAGAAAAATTAACTGAATGAAATCTGTTCTGAAGAAGAAATAAGAAATAAAGAAAGTCAGTCAGTCAGTCTGTCAGACATGCATACATACATACATACATACATACATACATACGTAGAAAAAGGAACCATGAAGAAATTTTAAATACCGCAAAACACATCCTTGCCACCAAAAGAATGAATTTTAGTTGCGTATTCTTAAAGCTTCAATGCCGACATCACGTGAAAAAAGTCGTATATGCCAAATCATCTGAAGAGAATAATAACACGGAAAGATATTGGTCCTAAAAATCGTTTGGTTCCATTAAGAGCAGACAATATCGACTTTTGGTCACAGTATGAGCCATGTAATTTATCCCTCAAACTGAGAATCCCGGCCATTTTTCACATGTAATCATATGTTGATCGGCCACTTTGTGATAAGATGATTCTGTACCATGATGTATTGATCCAATGAATGCGTTATGACAATATGGTTTTGTATCGTGATGATTTGATCCAATGAATGCGTTATGACAATATGATTTCTGTATCTTGATGGTTCAATCCATAGAATGAGTTATGACAATATGATTTTGTATCGTGATGGCTTGATCCATAGAATGCGTTATAACATTATGATTTCTGTATCGTGATAGTTCGATCCATAGAATGCGTCATGGCAATATGATTTCTGTATCGTGATGATCTGATCCATAAAATGCGTTATAACAATATGATTCTGTATCGTGATGGTTCGATCCATAGAATGCGTTATGACAATATGATTTCTGTATCGTGATGATTTGATCCAATGAATGCTAGTAGTATATAGGGATAGTATAGCGTCAATGGGACTTAGCATTAAAAACACCCCTGGGAACATATAGCGTCAAGGGAAATTTAACATGGAGAAAAATCGTGGGAACATATAGCGTCAAGGGAATTTAACATAGAGAAAAATCGTGGGACTGTTGAGCGTCAAGGGGAATTTAAACAGGGTTGGACTGTATAGCGTCAAAGGAATTTAAACAGGGTGGGACTGTATAGCGTCAAGGGAAATTGAACATGGGATTTTTTTATATTTTTTTTTAAAAAATTAAAAAATAAAAAATAAAAAAAGGGGTAGGCAATGGAAAGGCTATCTCTTTTCGAGAAATATGGCTGGCCCTGAAAAGGGCCTTTGGGTTTATGTTAATGTATTCATTAACATAAAGGGCACCGCATTGGTCTTCTTCTTGTCCTTAGGCTGCGTCTCACTGTTGGTCCGTAAATCAGCACTCTTTTCAGGCATCCTTGTCTTTCAACGTAGATCCTACGTATCCACAGGCTGGTGTTTGTCCTGTGGACAACGGTCCATTTGGATCGGACATACATGAGCATGTCCGTCCTGAACATCATGGAAGACACAAGCGTAGAAGATTGCACATCGGTCCACATCTTGAAGCGACGAGAACAGGTGAATCAATGCACTGAACTGCGCTTATTTATAGGTACAGGTAGGATTGAAACGGATTGAGTTCATTCACCAATCCGAACAGGCGTTACAAAATTCAGTCAGCCCGCATCCAATTCGAAGAGAGCAGTCTGTGACGTCTGTTGGTCTATATAGATTCGCTAGCGCTTGTGTGCAGTCAATCTATGCGACAGTGATTCAACATGACGGAAACTCAGAAAACGATCCATTGGGCTGCACCAACAGGGGAGACTGCCCAAGGGAACCCGGACTTACTTTCAGAAGAGGTGAATTGGGATTTTGTGGATTTTCTCTCCTCGCAAGAATTTGTTCCGGAACCTGGGTTACCTTCTTCATTACCGCAAGTGGAGAATTTTAGAGACAGAAAGAAGAATTGGAGAAATTTATACAACGACAAAAGGAAGCGGAACAAGCTTTCCTCCTACAGCAACAGCAAGAAGAAGAGGTAAGAAAAAAACAACAGCAGCAACAGCAAGAAGAAGTAGCAGCAAAGAAACAAGAGGATGAAAATCAAACGGTCACGGTACTGTTGGACATTTTAGCGGAGTTAAGAAGTCTGAAACAAATGTATCAGACTTCTTTATTACGACCGAAGAGAATACGACCTTCCCGAGCTAAACACGTCAACCCTGTGACTAAGCCTGCCGTACCACCCTTAGTGATTTCAACCCAATCATTATCATCATCATCAACATTACGCAGTCCAGAAGTAGGCCTTGGCCGTGGCAAAGGCTTAAGGCAGTTAAAGTTGATTGCTTAAACTCACCCCTTCACCATGAAGAAAAAGGCCGTTTTCAGGGCCACCCACATTTCTCGAAAAGAAATACAATTTCAATTTGCCAATAACTCAAAAAAAACCCCACCCATTTTACCCTTATAGTACGTGTCTGTGTATGAGTGCGTGAGTGTACGTTCTTATTTTAAAATCAAAACTCAAAGACACTTACCTTATATCATTAATTTATTCTTTTATCCATTTTTTACAATCCAATTCACAATTCACAACACAACACTTTAATAAAAAGTTCATTGACTTCTTCTTTCTCCTGGTTTAGTCTCTCTGTTTTTTAAATTTCTTCACTGTCTTTTCCTCATTATCTTACCTTCTTCATTTCTTCTTCTCCTGTTTCTTTGCCTCTTGTAAATAGAATTGTCTTCTTTCTTCCTCTTCTTCCTCTGAAGAATCCCTCTCTTCTTCTGAAGAATCCCTCTTTTCTTCTGACTCCTCTTGTTTCTTTTTTGGGCAATCTGGAGACCAATGTCCTTTTTCTTTACAATAATAACAGGTATCTTGACTTTTGTCTTTTTTAGTCCCTGTTTTTGTTCTTTTTTGACGGTCTGGACATTCTGAAGACCAATGCCCTTTCTTCTGACAGATATAGCAAGTATCTTGACTTTTATCTCGAAAGGAAGGAGAGTAGTCCGTAGGCTGGTCTGAAGAGAATTTTCTAATGACCCCTCGCAAAGCTCTGACGAAACGTTCCATCTGGTTAGTCTCTTCCATCGTTGTGCTCGGCTTGAGAGTGAAATGAATAGTGAAAGGACAAGACACACACCCTTTTATATACGCTGGTCTGCTATGACTATAAAGTAGCTCATGGTGTTTGAACTTGAGTCATTTGACTTTTTGCTTTCAAGATGAAACCATCTAATTCATTCGAGAAGAAAGAAGAAGAAAGTAAGAGGCAGAAACGTGATCTATCGCCTCGTACCAGGGCTGAAATCTTGGCACAAATTCATGCCAGTGATTTTGAAGAGGACATGAGTGAACCAGAATCAGAACCCTCTAAACCAAGTTCACCACCCTTAGTCAACCCTGAAAAGTACTATTCCATTCGAGAGACGGAAAAGCGCTCCTCTAGAAAATTTAGAACCACGGCTTACAAATACACGGTGAAGTTTAAAGATTTCAAGGCTGAAGTGCCGTTAGAGAAAGCAGAAGTGTTCATCACTGAGGTGTGGGATTCTTTGCTCACTGCACTCAAGCAACAATGTAACCCCAAAGAAGACGATCGCTTGAGACTTTCCATACAACACGACGGTTTGAAATCCCCTGTTTGGATCGAGTTTAGCACCCCTGCAGAATTGACCGCTTCCAAAGTCATGGACAAGATTCAACACGTGCAAGAATCTAATGACCAGTTTGACATCACCGATGGAAAAGCCACATTGGACATGACCCACGTCTCTCCTCCTCAAGGGACCGGACGCAAAAAGATGTTATTGGTGAATGAGCTTCGCAGCATTAAGCGTAGCCTTGTCCAAATTCACAATCCTCATGACCAGATGTGTTTAGCCCGTGCCATCGTGGTGGGACGAACCTATGCCAACAAGAACGACACAGTAGAATGGAAAAGAACCTGGAAAACTATTCAACAATCGGACAGAGCCAAACAACGAAACGAAGCAGAACTCCTGTTGCAACAAGCTGGCCTGTCCAAAGACACACCCTGTGGCATTCCTGAGATGCAAAAATTGCAAGATGCCCTAGCTCCACGATACACCTTGAAAGTGCACTCTCAAGAAGTGCGCGGGCCTTTGTTGTTTCGAGGGCAAGATTTTAAGGACGGAAAATACATTCATGTTTATCATCACGATGACCATTTCGATACCATTACCAGTATCACCGGATTCCTGGGATACGGTTATTACTGTGAGAAATGTGACCATGGTTATAATAATCGAGAGCAACACAAGCATTGTGGATCGAAATGCTCAGGATGTTTGGCCTCTTCACCCTGTCTGAGCGAAGAACCAGTGCCTTGTTCAACTTGTCTGCGCACGTTTGTCAGCCCTACCTGTTACCAACAACATCTGAAAACGCAAGGTTCACAGAAGAAATGTGCTTGTCAACTCCTGAGATTGTGCCCTACGTGTGAACAAGTCATATGTACCAATGCTGCCAAGGCACACGTATGTCGAGGAAAGAAAAAATGTCACATTTGTCACCACATTGTGGACTTGGAACACCAATGCTTGGTACCAGATTCACGCCTCGGACCCTTTCGACTTTCAGGAAGAAATGCTAAAGTATTGTCGTTCCGACGTGGACATTTTACGGCGTTGCTGTGGAAAATTTCGAGAACTGTTCATGGAACACGGAGGGGTCGATCCTTTGAAAGAAGCTTGCACCATTGCCAAAGCGTGTTCCCTAGTGTATCGACAACGATTCATGCCTGAAAACACCGTGGCTGTCATCAGTCCTCAAACGAACCACTTTGTCAAACGTCAATACTCGGAAGACAAGTGGATTCAGCATGCCCGCAACGGAGGGGGCGAAAAGACCATCGGAACGTATTCGGTCGATGGCTGGGACTTAGAAAACCCCAAGATCGTGTACGAGTTTAACGGTTGCTTATTTCACGGATGTCCCGTCTGTTACCCTGACCGTGGCACTAAAAATCAGTTTTTGCAACGAACCATGGAAGACTTGTACCAGGACACTTGTCAGCGACGCCTAAAGTTAGAACAGGAAGGATACCAAGTGGTGGAAATGTGGGAACACGAGTACGATCACCGTATGAAAACCGATCCCGAGTTTAAACGCCTCGTGGAAAGTTACCAGTTCATGGACCCGCTGAACCCGAGGGATAGTTTGTACGGAGGAAGGACCAATGCCACCTGTTTGCTGTACCAAGCCGACGAAGAGAAAGGAGAAGAAATCAAATACTTGGACGTGTGTTCGCTGTATCCCTACGTGTGCAAATATTGTCGCTTTCCTGTAGGGCACACGCAATTGTTAACGGAACACATCGACCTGGTCAACATTCGACAATACGAAGGCTTTATCAAGTGCAAAGTTTTGCCTCCCACGAACCTATACCATCCCGTCTTACCTCACCATTGTCAAGGCAAACTGATGTTTCCCTTGTGCCGTACTTGTGCCGAAACGTGCAACCAAGACCAACCTTCTCAGCACAGCCAGGAAGAACGGGCCATGACGGGAACCTGGGTCAGCGTAGAATTGTTCAAAGCTCTGGACATGGGATACCAACTGTTAGAAGTGTACGAAATTTGCCACTTCCCAAGACACAACAATACCGCAAGGGTGACCCTACTCAGAAAGGCATTTTCGCAGACTACGTGGATGCCTTTTTGAAACTGAAACAAGAAGCCAGCGGCTATCCTTCCTGGTGTCACACTCCCGAAGACCAAATAAAATTCAAAGAGAAATACTACGAACAAGAAGGCATCACTTTAGACCACATCGAGAAAAACGAAGGCAGGCGATCGTTTGCCAAAGTGATGTTAAATTGCTTGTGGGGTAAAATGGCACAACGACCGTGTTTACCCAAGACGGAATATTTGACAGAACCTTCCCGCTACTTCCAGATGATTCACGACAAAACCAAATACATGAAACACGTGGACGTCGTTCGAGAGAATTTAATCTTGGTCAGTTACGAAGAAGATCTGGACTTTGTACAAGACGACCCTTTTGGAAATGTCATCATTGCGGCTTACGTGACAGCCCATGCTCGCTTAAAATTGTACGAAGCTTTAGAACTGTTAGGGGAACGCGTCCTGTACTTTGACACGGACAGTTGCATTTACATCCATCACCCGATTCAACATCACCCTGACATCGAAGGAGACCGTTTAGGAGCCTGGACAGACGAGCATCCCGACGACAAGATTCTAAGTCTCGTCAGTGGCGGTCCCAAAAATTACGGCTACGAATACCACGACAAACAAGGAGAAGTGCACACGACGTGCAAAGTGAAAGGACTGACTCTGAATTATCGTACCAGTCGTGTGGTCAACTTTGGGGTATTGAAAGAAGCCTTGCAATCGGGAGAGGATGGAAACTTTAAAGTGACCACCTATCAACCGAACAAGATTGTACGTTTACCCACTCACCACATCGTCAGTCGACCCTTGGAAAAAGTCTATCAAATCGTGTACCAGAAGAGAGTGCGACTTCCCAATCACTTTACGTTACCGTACGGTCACGTCGGTATTGGTCTGTATATAAAAAGGAACCCTAGGCAAGATCGATAGTTCATTGGGACTACCAAGACCGAGCGAACAAGATGAATACTTTCAGAGAAACACAGAACAAGTTGTTTAGAAAGGCACAATTCAAGTGTGAGGCTTCGGAAGTGGAATGCGATTGTGAGCCTTGCGATGGGTACGATGCTGTACGTTGTGACCTGAGTGATGCCGTAAAGCATCATGGGAACTTTAGTGTCCTTACCCCTATCATGGAAAGGGATGCTGTGCGTGTCAAACCTGTGGTATGCGAAAGTGATGCCGCTCGTCCTCTTGGACATTTTACTGGGTTTCGTTTTAAAGGGGAATGTTCACCTTCACGTCTACCCCCCCTACGGATGTCATCCAGCCCTGAGCAAACTCCTACCCATGTCACTCAACCCTCATCGAAACGAACCTGTGAAAGACGAATATTCGTTCCCTGTGCGTTTGTTGGAATACTGCGACTTTGAAAATCGTCTTCAATCGTTCAAAGGAAAATGGCCAAAGTATCTGGGAGGACCGACCCCCGAAGAATTAGCCAGAGCCGGATTTTTCTACTTGGGCGAAGGAGATAAAGTCAAGTGCTTCAGTTGCGGTGTGTCACTTCACCACTGGGAACCGCAAGATTCGGCCTACGTTGAACATGCTCGATGGTCACCGAATTGTCATTACTTACCCTTAGTGGGACCGAGACATTGAAGTAACTTCTTACCATAATAATCTGTTCATGGATACTTTACAAGAGAACATTCGTGCTTTGCCTGTGGAGTTGAGAGAACGCATTTATCGAGAACTAGTTAAAATACAAGTGAAACGTAAAGAACAATTGCATCCGTTACGTCACCGGTGTTTGAACCACTGGTACCTGAAGGCTATACAAGGATTGATTCAATTGAAAGTGTTTCATCGGACAGACATTGATCAACGATCCTCTAGTTTTAAAAAGGATTGGTTTGGTATGGACGATTCTACCTACATCATTGTAAACGTACTGCATCGAATTCCAGAGGAAGAGTTAACGAATTACCAACATCTTGAACACAATGTCAACTTGGTGAAAGAGGAAACTTCTGAACGAATTGTAATGTGTAGATTAGTGACTCAACGATTTAAATTCGACACTGAAGTAAAACCATGTTTGTGCAAAGAGTACATTTCTTGTGTCAGACCAAAGAGGATTTAGTATGACCTATTCATGGATACTTTGCTAGAGAACATTCGTGCCTTGCCTGTGGAGTTGAGAGAACGCATTTACCGAGAACTGATCAAAATACAAGTGAAACGCAAACTCAAAGTGATTCGTCCGTTTTTAAATTATGCTATGTTCCAAAGTACAAGAAGACTGATTATGAGTGGATATTACATCAGGCACAAAGTTAAACGAGGCTATTGGCCACCACCCAACGATTCCAAAAACAGTGTATATACTTATGGATACTTTACAAGAGAACATTTTGGGCTTGCCTGAGGAGTTGAGAGAAAGGATTTACCGAGAGCTGGTGAAAATACAAGTGAAACGTAAAGAACAATTGCATCCGTTACGTCACCAGATCTTTAACCACTGGTACCTGAATGGTATAAGAGAACTGATTCGTCAGAAATTGTTTCAATGGTCAGACCTTGTTCAATACTTCCAGGCCCCCGATGATTCACGTGTTGATCATTTTGGTTACTTCGAGATTCACCTAGAGCAACCCCTTGAGGAAGACGAGGTAAAGGATTACCAACATTTGTTACGTGGAATCTACTTAGCGGAAGAGGAAACTTCTAATCGAACTCTGACGTTTCGGTTACAGTGTGCAAGATTTACATTCCCAACTGGAGAACGAAGATCACTGGCTAGAAAGTACGTGTATTCTTTTCGAAACAAAGAGACTATAAAAACAGGCTGCTATGCCACGACTTATGTCGCATGTCATCCAACAGATTCCGTGGAAGGAACTCAATGACCATATTCAAACTGTGGATCATTACCATCGATTATTACAAGAACTGTATCCATTCAGTTTGGGACGACAAGTGGTGTGTGTCTTAGTGACTTGTTTTCTGGGATTTCGTTTACCAGCCGATTCTTTGTGGACTCTTTACGATCAGTACTTACCACATCAATGGCCTTAAATGGTCACGAAAAACTCCTTTTGCTCAAAGCCTTGCGTTTTCATCTGGATACTTCTCGACCTCAACAGGAAAAAAAGATTCGTCAACTTTTAGCTACCCAAGACGTGTATGACGATATGTGTGTAGCTTGTGACTTACATCCCCACTGGACAGATGTCCGTGCCTGGAAAGAATGGGGTTTTGAGGCTTGGACCCAAGAAGTGGCCCAGTATGCACGAGAGTTGTTCAAGGAAAAAAGTTACTTTTCAACCCGTGTTAGTGACGGTGCCAGAAGAACCCGTCACCCAGGACAGGACTGTCGTGGACAGACCTGAAAGACCCTTTCGGGAGGACACTTGTGTGACCTTACCCCCTACTATAGAACTGGTTAGAACATTACCCAAAACATGTTGTACAGACACTTGTGTTTATTCCACGTTCATCGTTATCATGTGCCTTTTATCCTTGTACTTAAGCCTTTGGCTTTTATGCATTTTGTCTTTCGTATTCATGTTTGAAAAAAAACATTCAATAAACGTGTTCTGAAAAAAGTATATAAACTCTTGTCTTGTTTGTTTTTTCGTGTCACAAGTGACATTTCTCACACCATGGCTACCTCTGCTGTCTCTGCTCCCTCTTCCTCTACTGTCAAAGTCATCGACGAACACTTAGATCGTGCCAGTTGGGAGGCTTTGTATCTTCGCCATCCCTTTAACATGCTCATTGCTGGACCTAGCGGTTCAGGCAAAACCGAATTCGTCAAACGTTTGATCGAACATAAACATCATTTGATCGATCGGCCACCTCAACGGATCGTGTGGTGTTACAAAGAGTGGCAATCGGCGTACAACCTCTTGCGAGAACGTCAATGCGACTCCATCGTGTTTGTGGAAGGCATTCCTAAAGAAGACGACGGCATCGTCTCTGACTCCCGTCTAACCCATTTGGTCATTTTCGACGACATGTTAGGAGAAGACGAAGAAGAAATTAAATTGTGGTTCACGCGCAAAGGGCATCACCGTAATGCCAGTGTCGTTTACATCACCCAAAATTTGTTTCAACAAAGTAAAGCCCATCGCACCATCAGTCTCAATGCGCATTACGTGGTCTTGTTTAAAAGCCCTCGAGATAAATCGCAAGTGCAAGTCTTAGCCAAACAGTTAGGAACGCCTTGGTTGACTCAGGCGTACGACGATGCCACTCAAACGCCACACGCCTATTTACTCGTCGATTTGAAACCTACGATCCCCGAGGATTTGCGATTTCGTACCCACTTGTTTCACCACTGGTGCCAAGACGGAGGGCCTGTCCTGTACACGTCTCCGTCCTCGACTTCATTTCACTCCCCATCAAAAAATCTATAAAAACTCAGACCCTTTTTCGTCTGTCTCACACAGTGTGACCATGACGTCCCTTCAGTCGCATCTTCCCGTCAAATTGATTCGTGCCTTGTATGGCATCAGTCGAGAAAAAGATCCACAAACACGAGCTCGTGTCTTAGAAGCTAGTCTCAAAGAAGTCTTACGATGGTTCACGGTGACGGCACGTCAATTACTCCAAGGAATCATTCAGATTCCTCATCAAACCAAACGCTTTTTTGATCGAAACAAAGTCGCTTTGGTCCAACTGGCCAATCCCCGCATCGACACTCAAACCAAAAAACAAATCATTTTGAAACCTGGAGGGAGCGGTACTCTAGGAGGGGTCATCATTCGCTCTCTCTTAAGATGGGATCCTAATGCCCCCAAAGTTATCCCCAAGACAAAAGTCCAACGAAGCCCCAAGAAGAAAAAGAAAAAGACCAGGTCCCCAAAGAGAAGAACTTCTCCAGTGGCAGGACCCTCCTCTTACCAGACACCACCCCGGAAAAAGAAAAGAAGCCCCAAGAAAAAGAAAAGTCCACAGAAGAAAACTAGTCGCAAGAGAGGCACTTCGGCCAGGACGCAACCTTACACTCGCAAACCACGACCTGCCACAGCGGTGACTGCGTCTCCGGCAGCCTCACGTTTATCCACTTCTCCGTTGATGTCACCAGGAACTGAAGAGTACTTGGAGACGTTGATCACACCAAGAACTTCTCCGTTGATGACCCCCAAAAGAACTTCCCCAGTGGCAGGGCCCTCCCATTTAGCGGCAGTGGCTGCTGCTCACAAAGTACCTTCTCCCAAAATCAAAGTCCATGAAAGATCGGGCATGTTACAAAGTTTACTGGAGTTGTCCAAGCAAGAACTGGCTCGATTTAGTCCGTTACGTACCCCTGCACGACGTGTCATGCCTGTCCTCAAACTGATACGACGTAAAGACAATCAGTGGCGACGCGTTCCAGTATAAAAAAGGCCTGTGACTGAGTAGGGTATCAGTGTTTTTTGGTGCTCCTGAAGACTCAAAGATGTCACCCTCCAGAAAACCCCAAGGAAAGAAAAGGAAAGGACTGCCACCACGTTTAGCCAAACATGGGGACCTGTTATCTGTCCTGTCCAAAGCTTCTCCACCCCTACGAAAAAAACTCATTCAAACGGCCTCCAAAGAGGTCATCGATACCGTGTGCGAATGTTGTTTGAACGTTTTGAAAGGCACGATCCCTTTGTCCAAACACCAGAAACAATGCTTAAGCAAGCATCGTCACGTTCTTTGCCAAATGGTTCGAAAAAAAATTCCCATTCGTCAAAAAAAGAACATGTTGGTCCAACGTGGAGGCATTTTACCTCTCTTGTTAGGTCCCATACTGAAAGGAGTCTTGGGAACCATGTTGGGAGGACTGGTGGGAGCAAGATAAAAAGGCCCTCGGAAGTCCCAAGATCTCAGAATCGACCCCTGACAACCCCATGGAAGGACGAAAACTAGCTTTAGTGCCTTACAAACGATGGATGGAATACCATCGGTGGCAAGAACAACGCACCCCGCATTTACCTCCCAATCCCAATTTGAGCGAGATGTCCCAGTTACAACACGAATTGCAGTCCTTGATGGATCGCCAAGATTTGTCCGAAACAGAAAAATCGCAAAAGTACGGTCAACTCTTGCAACGATTGCAACTCTTTCACCAGAAAGCTTTAGACGAAACAGTTCTACCCACTCTGAAAGATTTTAAGACCTTGATGAAAAGTCCAGCACCATCACCAGTACCAGTACCAGTTCCCCCACTACCAGTGACCAAGACAGAAAAAGGAAAAGAAGAAGGGTTTCAAACTCCACCAGAAAAAGTAGGCAAGTTAACAACACCACCTACCTCCAGAATTGGATGGATTAAAAAGATGATGGCCACCCCTTCTTCATCACAAGAGAAAAAGAAAGTGAAGACAGAAGTGAAGACAGAAGTGAACAAGAATCGATATCCCCCGTTCAGACATCCTCCTCTTCAACACCTATTGCTGGTCGCACACGCAAAGCCTTGCAATCCAAGAAAATACCCCAAGAGAAAAAGAGTAGCCTCTTCCAAGATTGGGTGCCTTATTAACACGCAAACACAAAAAATGGAAAAAGTCTTAGCCAGCATTTACTACGATCCCTCGCATCCTGCAGGTTACGCAGGAGTTCAAAAATTGTATCGTGCTGCCAAAACTCGACTGAAAAGTCTCCGTTTACCTCAAGTGCAACGATGGTTACAAGAACAAGCTACCTACACTTTACACAAACCCATTCGACGCAAGTTTGCCAGAAGTCGCACCCGAGTGGAAGGCATCGATCACCAATGGCAAGCCGATTTAGCCGATGTCTCTCATTTGGCCAGCTACAATCGTGGCTACAAATATTTGTTTTGTGTCATCGACGTCTTTTCCAAATTTGCTTGGGTCGTGCCCTTGACTTCCAAATCGAGCAGCGAGTTAGTGCGAGCCCTGCAACGAGTGTTGAAACAAAGCGGTTGTCACCCTCTTCGATGGCAAACGGACAAAGGCACCGAATTTCTGAACCAAGCTTTCCAAAAAGAATTAAAGAAACGTGACATTCATTTTTTTACCACCGAGAATCCCGAAACCAAAGCCAGCATCGTGGAACGTTTTCAACGCACTTTGAAAGAACGCATGTGGAAATATTTTACGCATCACCACACTCTGAAGTACATCGACATCTTACCGCACCTGGTGCAAGCGTACAACCAATCTTACCATCGAAGCATCGGACGTGCCCCGCAAGACGTGACTCCCGACAACGAAGTGCTGGTGTTTGAGCGTCTGTTTGGTACGTCCCCGACGAGGGCTGTCCCCAAGAAAAGTGAAGAGTTGGCCGTAGGAGATTGGGTGCGCATTGGCAAAACCAAACGCACTTTCGACAAAGGTTACTTACCTAACTGGACGACCGAATTGTTTCGCGTCACTGGACGAGTGCATGGCCGTCATCCTACCGTCTATAAATTGGAAGACATGAACGGAGAAGTACTCAAAGGAACGTTTTATTTACCCGAGTTACAACGTGTCACCAAAAAAGAAGACGACGTGTACGACATCGAAAGCATTCTCGAACGCAGAACCCGTAAAGTGGGAAACGACGTGTCAACGAAGTCAAAGTACGTTGGAAAGGATATCCACCCAGTTTTGATTCTTGGATCGACGCTTCGCAAGTCATCGACTATAAAAAGAAGTGACCATCATGCCCTTTCACACAGCAGACGCAGCTACGTCGACCACTCCTCCTTCACCTAGTTCTTCTGTGCAAGATTTACAAAAACAACCCTTGTGGGTGTGGTGTGGAGAACGTGTGCCTAAAACGCAAATCGTCTTTTTCTGCCAAATCTTCGTGGTATATTGTGTCATCGGGGCAGCCATTGCCAATTTGAGTTTGCAACAAGGAGACAAACAATTGTGGACCATTTTATTGAGCAGTTGCATCGGTTACCTGCTTCCCAATCCCTCCCTGAAATTCTCCTCGAACGGGAACCTTGTGTCCAGTGCCAGTGTCAGTCACCACTCCAACCACAATCAGAACCCCATTTTGGGCGGAGACACGCCTCTGACGTCCAGTAATATCCCCTCGGACAGCCACAGAACTCTGGAATTATGAGTCACCAAAACCAATTTTACTTAACCTTACCCAGTGACAGTTCCATGGAGGTGTTTCCCCACAACACGTTGTGCTGTTACACGGCTAAATTACCTCAGGCCATCCCCTTAGATCACGAAGCCCATTGGGAAGTGGCTTTGGTAGAAATGATTCACCCAACACAAATCCAAAACATCATTGATGGTCAAAACACTTTTGACGTCGAAATTCTGGACCCAGCACTGCAGCAAAAGATGACGGGCAGTCCTCAACATAACTCACATCTTGCAAAGGACCTATTACCCCGGAGCAGTGACTCTTCTCCTCCTCTTTTCGTTTATCGCTTTAAAATTCATTCAGGCCATTATTTTAGTGGTCAACATCTGGTGGAAGCCATCGCTGACAAATTCTATGCAACCTTTGACAAAGTTCTGACCACAGCAAAAAAACGTGTCACCATCGAGTACCACAAACTGTCTCACCGTCTACTCATCAAATTTGAAAGTGAGGAAAAAAGTATACGTATTAAATTCTGCCCTGAATTGTATGACATTTTGTGTGGAGACGTCAAAATGATCACGGATAAGCAGACCAAAAAAATTATTAAAATGGCAGAGATTGACAACGACATGCATTTTGCAAGGCATTTTAAGTTCCCGGTAGAACTGAACCAAGGACTGAATTTGATGTTTGTGTATTCCGATGTGGTGAAGTACAACGTGGTGGGACACACCTCCGTACCGTTACTGCGTGTCATTCCTTTCAAAGTAAATTCTGCCACGGTCACTGACGAGGAAGGTGGAAACACTTACCACGTTCACCGCGAATTTGTACATCCTCACTATTTGCCTGTCAGCAAGTCGTATTTGGACACGGTCAACATTGCTATAAAAGGAGATCTGGGACAAAATATTCCATTCACCAAAGGAAAAGTCACGGTGAAACTCCATTTTCGAAAACGGTTCTCTCACGACTCGTAAGTAAGTCATGTATCCAGTGTACCGAGGGGTTGCACGACAGCGAGGACACGGTTTAGGAGACATGTTAAAATCGGCCTTTCGTTCGGTGGCCCCGGTGTTGAAACCGATGGTGACACGCGGATCGCACGCCTTGAAAGATGCGACACTGACGCAAGGCAAAGAATTTCTCCAAAATGTCATCATCGACAAACAAAACCCTAAAGAAGCCTTCATGAGGGCAGGCAAAAATGTCTTGCTCCAAACGGGTAAAGACATTTTGGGCCGACGAGAAACACCTATAAATGCCCTGCACGCTACCGAGTCAGGCATTCAGCAAGGACAAGGCAGAAAGAGACGACGAAGAAAACACCCTTTCACCAGACTTCAAGCGAGAAAGGCCAAGAAAAGAAGAACCGTTCGAGACTTAGACGTTTTCGATTATTGAAACACAGAACAACAAATGATGCACAGAGAGTCTTGCGCTTGTTCCAAGACGGAACTGGATTTGTTTGCCATGCCCCCCACCATGATGACCATGCAAGAATCCCAATGGGTGGAATTTCATCCCGTCTCCTCACTGGCCGATTCTGCTCCCATCGAGTTTGAAATCAAAGGACAGCCCGAAGATTACATCGATCTGAATAGCAGTTACTTGTACTTAAAAGTCCAAGTTCTAGATAAGGATGGTGGTGAAGTAGAAGACAGTGAGAACATAGCTCCCGTCAACAATTTCATGCATTCCTTGTTCAGCTCAGTGGACTTGTACTTGAATAACAAACTGGTCAGCAGCAGCATGGATACATACCCTTACCGTGCCTACCTGGAAAATCTCTTGACGTACGGAATAGATGCCAAGGATACTCATCTCAATGCCTGTGTGCTGTGGGAACCTGACGAAGCGGGCAAGTTCGACAAAGTGAATGGAACCAATAGCGGCTTTGAGGAAAGAGAAAGCAAAATCTTAAATAAGAAGAGTTTAGAACTGATGGATCGTTTGCATTTGGACATGTGGTTGCAAGAGAAATATTTGCTGAACGGGGTCAATGTCCGCTTGAGACTGAATCGTAGCAGTGCCGCTTTCCATTTGTTGGCTGATAAAACTGCTGGCAATCCCAAAAGCAAAATCGAGGAGGCCAAACTCTACGTACGACGCGTGGAAGTGTTACCTAAAGTGGGAAACGACATCAGTCAAACATTGAGCAGAACGACCGCCAAGTATCCCATACGACGCGTGGAAGTGAAAACATTCACCATTCCTGCTGGACAGCATTCCATGATCGAAGATCATCTGTTCCAAGGACAGTTACCCAAGCGTTTAATCCTTGGTATGGTCCTGAATTCAGCCTTCAACGGAGCCTTCGGTGAAAATCCTTTCAACTTTCAACACTTCAACGTGAAGAAAATCGAAGTCAGTCGCGATGGCAAGACCTTGTGTACCCGACCTTTCGAACCTGACTTTAGTGACAAGAAGATGAATTACTTGAGATCGTACTTGTCCCTGTACGAAGCCACCGGACAGTTAGGAACCAACACCAGTCACGGTATTACGTACGAAGATTACGCAGGAGGCTATGCTTTGTGGGCTTTCGATTTCACTCCAGACCAGGGCAGCGACGAGGGACATTTCCATCCTATAAAATCCGGCCAGATTCGTGTGGAACTTCAGTTTGCAAAAGAACTACCAGCAACAGTGAACGTCATCCTGTATGCAGAATTCGATAATACCATAGAAATCAACAGTTTGAGAGAAGTCATTCTAGATTACTAGAAGCCATGGAAGACTGTTATCCCTCTTTACCTAGTGGAGAAACTTTGGACATGGAATGTGAGGAGACCGTGGAAAAAGAAGAATCCCAAGACAAAGTCAAAGAAGATATCATAATGAAGTCAAGATGGCCAGAACAAGAAGCCCATTTAGTCTCCTGTTTTGCCAAACACTTGGTCGACAAAATGACGGAATTGATCAAGAAAAATTGTTATGGATGTCAAAACGATCATCCCAGTCAAATTCAACACGATAAATGCCTGATGTTGAGTCAAGAAGAAAAATTGGACGAGTATCTGGACGAAGCTTGGAGTCTCATCTCGAACAAAGACGTGTTGCACCAGTGATATAAAGACTTGCGTGAACATTCTTGTCCACCATTAACCACTCAAGAGATCCATCGTATCGAAGCTCTCCTGAATCAGAGTGAGGAAACAGAACGAATAACCGTTTATTCGTCAGACATTTTCAAGCAAAAAGTCAGGATCGAATTCACGACCTATTATTACCTGTGAAGAAGAAGAAAAAAACACACACAAATCAATGGATACCTGGGAACTTTATTACCTTTTGAACCACAGTTCGTATATAGCTTCTTGGAATCCTGTCGTCTGTGCTAAAGATGAACTCCCTCATCGCAAACCTCAAGACCATCAAGCTTACGTGATCAACACGGACGACAGTCATCTCCCAGGAACCCACTGGGTAGCTGTCTACTTTCTTCAAGAAGGATGTGTGGAATATTTCGATTCGTACGGATTGCCCCCTTTGGAAGACGATATCATCGACTTTATGAGAAGAAATGCTCAAACCACCCGATTCAATTACGTGAAATTACAAGGCACAGATTCCTTGGTGTGTGGACAGTACTGTGTGTATTTTCTGCATCATCGCAGCCTGGGCTATTCCTTAGAACATTTAGTGACTCATTTTGATCCTCGTTCTTCTGCAAGAAACGATGTGAAAGTAGATCGATGGTTTTGTGACCATTATGCTTATCTTTTGTCTCAAGCTAGGAAACGTAGTGTCCATCAATGGCCTAATGATTTCCAAAAGTGGAAATCACAATTTCATTCACAACGTTGTCAGCCCTGTTCAAGGTAGATTGTACTTGAAGAAAAATGTTTGATGTTTTGAAAAAAATGTTTCATGTTATAATGTTGGATTATTGTTAAAAAATATGTTAGAAATGTTGTTGTTTAGTGTTAAGTAATTTTTGAATAAAAAAATGTTGTGTTTTTGAAAAAAATGACTTTGTCTTTTGTTTAGGTATAAGAATGTTGGATTGATGCTCTTTCATTTCTTACTATCCCTCTCATGACACTCACTGAACGTTGCGACTCGAAAACCGTGTGGGGATGTTTTCCTTCACGTCCGCGCTTTGACTTTAAGAACCGGGTTGTTTCCAGTCTAACCATCCATTGTCGACTCATCCTCCTAAGAAGATGTGCTCCAAACTAGCTAAACTCAACGAAGCCTACATGAATTTGCATAGGGTCAGACACAGTCCGATACCGAAGCCAGAAGAAATAGAGAATGTGAGAATGTTAAAAATCACTGAAGACCTAATAGAAGAGCTCTTCAGAGAAGAAGTGAACAGGGAAAAAGAAGAATGGACAGAGAAGTACAGACTTCAGAGACAGCAGCAACAGCAACAACAACAACAACAACAGCAGCAGCAACCTGAACCTGACAGAGGCTTTGTCGATTGCCGTATCGACACCAAAGAGTTCTTCTTCTCTTTCCGAAGAAGCAGACCTATTGCCAGAAAGTCTATCCTCAGAGGACATCGCATTCTTAGAAACTAAAAAAGAATGCCATAGCAAACAAAAAAAAACCCAGCCCTTTTCAGGGCTACCCAATACTCTAGAAAAGAAATAACGATCGATTTGCCAATGTGTGTAGGTAGAGTAGTGTGAAAATAAACACTAACTCTTTTTTAAAAAATGTGAGGGTATGTGTTTGTGTGTTTGTGTTAGTAAGCGCTCACGTAAGTTGGTGTGGATAGTAGATTAAAATAATGTTTTTTGGTGTTTGAGGTGTATATTTGGAGTTAGATTGAATTGCTTTGCGTATGTAAATAGTCTATTGAAGTGATTTATAAAAAATTTTAAAATAGTGATGGGTAGCATAAAAAAGTGAGTGAGTGTTTCTTTTAGGTCCGCGCGTTGTTTTTTTTGGTTATGATCTATGTAAGATGAATTTTATGTTTTTAGGGGGATGTTTTCCATCACGTCCGCGCTTTCAGTATAAATTGAAACTCGCTCGGCAGTCTATCTACCCTTGTTAATTGATCAACACCACCAGAAGAATGAACACCAGAATAGTGAAACTGTTAGAACTCCAGATGCACCTGGAATATGCCAGGTGCATAGTAAATGAACTATCAGCGGAGGCTATCGTAGAAGAAGCAATAATGAAAGAGGAGGAGGAGAAAAGAAGAAAAGAAGAGGAGGAAAGAAGAAGAAGAAAAGAAGAAGAGGAGGAGGAGGAAAAGGAGAGAAGAAGAAATTTCAGAATCCCAGAAACCGAAAATTGGGATTCTGAAGCCACATATCCTGCCTCTGCACTCCCAAGAAGAAAGGTGAAAGAAGACTGGGGAAGAAGATGCGTGTGTGGCGCCAGGCCAGGAAGGTGCAACCATTAGATAGATGCATCTGGAGTTCAAAAAAAAAAAACAAACAGCCCTTTTCAGGGCTACCCAATACTCTAGAAAAGAAATAACTATTAATTTGCCAATGTGTGTAGGTAGAGTAGTGTGAATATAAACACTAACTCTTTTTTCATTGTGTGAGGGTATGTGTTGGTGTGTTAGTGTTTATAAGAGCTCAGGTATGTTTGTGTGAATAGTAGATTATGGGTTTATTTATTGTTTCTTAGGGTATGTGAAGAGTATAGTTAGGGTTTTATTATATGAAATGAGAAAGTAGGGGATGTTTTCCTTCACGTCCGCGCGTTGTTGGGTCATGATCTAGGTAAGATCAATTTTATGTTTTAGGGGGATGTTTTCCTTCACGTACGCGCTTTCAGTATAAAACTAACAGTGTTGGCCATTGGAACCCATTCTACGGAATAAGCAAACAAGAAGATGCCAGCAGCTTCAGCTTTATACAACGATCTTATGGGAAGTTGGTATTGGATGGTAGATGGATTGAGTGTAGCAGAAAGGGTTGAACATGAATGGAGGTATGCAGTGACAAAAGACTTAGTCTCAAGACAAGTAACCAGCCTTCACTTATCCGTAAACATCGTGAAAGAAATGATAGATGATGAGGAGAAGAGAATCAGAGGTTTAATTAACCCACCGTATGTCAAAGTGGGTAAGTTAAAAGAAGCGATAGATCATGTGACGAGTGCAAGGTGCTTTCTAGAAAAAATTGTAGAATGGACAGATTGGTGTTTCGCGAAGTGGGGGTTAGAAAAACTTAAGAAAGCTGAAGAACTAATGAGGAATGTGCTGACCAAAGAGGTCAAGAAGATCAAAGAAAAGTGGTCCAATGAAAGAAAAGACGAAGAAAATAGAAGAAAAAAGGATGAATTCGAAAAACTGAACACAAACTGGATGAAAATCCAAGAGAAGTTCCGGGCCATGGGCCACCCGGACTGGCTGCCGGAAACAGAAAAGAAAAAGAAGAAAGGAATGATGGACAAAATAAGAGGATGGTGGAAAAAGTTAAGAAGTTAAAAGAAGAAGAAAAACCCCAAAGGCCCTTTTCAGGGCCAGCCATATATCTCGAAAAGAGATAGCCTTTCCATTGCCTACCCTTTTTTTATTTTTTTTAAAAAAAAAAAAAAAAATCCCATGTTCAATTCCCCTTGTACGTATATTAACCCACAATTTATTCCCATGTTAAATTTCCATTGAGGCTAATCTGACCCACAATTTTTCTTCATGTTCAATTTCCCTTGACGCAATACAGTCCCACCCTGTTTAAATTCCTTTGACGCTATACAGTCCCACCCTGTTTAAATTCCCCTTGACGCTCAACAGTCCCACGATTTTTCTCTATGTTAAATTCCCTTGACGCTATATGTTCCCACGATTTTTCTCCATGTTAAATTTCCCTTGACGCTATATGTTCCCAGGGGTGTTTTTAATGCTAAGTCCCATTGACGCTATACTATCCCTATATACTACTAATGCTTTATGACAATATGATTTCTGTATCGTGATGATTCGATCCAATGAATGCGTTATAACAATATGATTCTGTATCGTGATGATTTGATCCTATGAATGCGTTATGACAATATGATTTATGTATCGTGATGATTTGATCCAATGAATGCGTTATAACAATTTGATTCTGTATCGTGATGATTTGATCCAATGAATGCGTTATGACAATATGATTTATGTATCGTGATGATTTGATCCAATGAATGCGTTATAACAATATGATTCTGTATCGTGATGATTTGATCCGTAGAATGCGCTATAACAATATGATTTTGTATCGTGATGGTTTGATCCGTAGAATGCGTTATAACAATATGATTCTGTATCGTGGTGGTTTGATCCGTAGAATGCGTTATAACAATATGATTTTGTATCGTGATGGTTTGATCCGTAGAACGCGTTATAACAATATGATTCTGTATCGTGATGGTTTGATCCGTAGAATGCGTTATAACAATATGGTTCTGTATCGTGATGATCTGATCCAATGAATGCGTTATAACAATATGATTCTGTATCGTGATGATTTGATCCGTAGAATGCGCTATAACAATATGATTTTGTATCGTGATGGTTTGATCCGTAGAATACGTTATAACAATATAATTTCTGTATCGTGATGGTTTGATCTGTAGAATGTGTTATAACAATATGATTTTGTATCGTGATGGTTTGATACGTAGAATGCGTTATGACAATATGATTCTGTATCGTGATGATTTGATCCAATGAATGCTTTATGGCAATATGATTTCTGTATCGTGATGTTTTGATCAATGAATGCGTTATGGCAATATGATTTCTGTATCGTGATGTTTTGATCAATGAATGCGTTATGGCAATATGATTTATGTATCGTGATGATTTGATCAATGAATGCGTTATGGCAATATGATTTATGTATCGTGATGATTTGATCAATGAATGCGTTATGGCAATATGATTTATGTATCGTGATGATTTGATCAATGAATGCGTTATGGCAATATGATTTATGTATCGTGATGATTTGATCAATGAATGCGTTATGGCAATATGATTTATGTATCGTGATGATTTGATCCAATGAATGCGTTATGGCAATATGATTTATGTATCGTGATGATTCGATCGAATGAATGCGTTATGACAATATGATTCTGTATCGTGATGTTTTGATCCAATGAATGCGTTATGGCAATATGATTTATGTATCGTGATGATTTGATCAATGAATGCGTTATGGCAATATGATTTATGTATCGTGATGATTTGATCCAATGAATGCGTTATGGCAATATGATTTATGTATCGTGATGATTTGATCCAATTAATGCGTTTTGCAATATGAATTATGTATCGTGATGATTCGATCCGTATAATGAGATGCTGATAATATGATTCTGTACCATGATATTTTCATCCATAGAACGTTTTGCTGATAATAATTTTGTACCGTGATGTTTTAATCCAAAGAATGCGTTGCATATAATATGATTCCATATGTTTTGGTATATATAACGGTTGCTGATATGGTTCAATACCGTGATGTTTTGAGTCAAAGAACTGTTTCCTGGTAATATGAGTCTGTATCATTATGTTCTGAACAATTGAATAAATTGTTGATAATATGATTCTGTACTGTGATGTTTTGATCCATAGCACGGCTTGGTTATAATATGATTGTGTATCATGATGTCTTGATCCAATAAATACGTTCTGATAACTTGATTCTTTGCGAGACGTTTTGATAAAGCGAAGCGTTGCTGATACTATGATTCTGTACCATGATGTTTCGATTCACAGAATGCATGGCTGATAATATGATTCTGTACCATGATGTATTGATCCAACGACAGCGTTATTCTAATGTAATTCTAGACCATAATGTATTGATCTAATGACAACGTTATTATAATGTGATTCTATACCATTATGCTTTGATCCATGGAACGGTTTGCTGATAATATGATTCTGTAACGTGATGTTTCTATCTAAAGAATGTGTTGCTGATAATATGATTCTGTACTCTGATATATTGATCCACAGGACCATTTGCATATAATATTCTGTACCATGATGTATTGATCCAATGAAAGCGTTATGATAATATGAATGTTTACCGTGATGTTTTGATCCACAGAATGCGTTGCAGATAATATGGTTCCATAACAAGATGTCTTATGTCAATGCGTGCGTTATGAACATATGATTCTGTACGGTGATGTTTTGATCCAAAGATTACGTTGCTGATAATGTGATTCAGTACCTTGATGCTTTGCTCCACAGAATGCGTTGCTGATAATATGATTCTGTATAAAGATGTATTGATCAATGAATGCATTGTAACAATATGATTCTGTTCTGAGATGTTTTGATTAAAAGAATGCGTTGCTGACAATCTGATTCTTTAACATTTAGTTTTGATCCACATACTGTGTTGATGATTATATGATGTCTTGATCCAAAGAATGCGTTATGATAATATGATTCTTTACCATTATGTTTTGATCCATAGAAGGGTTTGCTGATAATATGATTTTGTTACGTAATATTTTGATCCAGAGAATTCGTTCCTGATAATATGGTTTTGTACCATGAATCATGATGTTCTGATCCATAAAACGGTTTGCTGATACTACAATTCCTTACCTTGATGTTTTAATCCATAGAACGCTTTGCTGGTAATATGATTCTGCTACGTGGTGTTTTTATCCAAATAATGCGTTGCTAATAATATGATGCTTTACCATGATGCTTCGATACACACAATGCTTTGCTGATAATGTGATTCTGCTACGTGGTGTTTTTTATCCAAATAATGCGTTGCTAATAATATGATGCTTTACCATGATGCTTCGATACACACAATGCGTTGCTGATAATGTGATTCTGTACCTTGATATTTTGATCCATATGACCATTTGCAGATGATACGATGTATTGATCAAATGAAGGCGTTATGATAATATAATTGTTTACCGTGATGATTCGATCCTCAAAATGCGTTGCTGATAATATAATTCCATAACAAGATGTCTTGATTCAGTGCGTGCGTTATGATAATATGACTCTGTACCTTGATGTTTTGATCCATCGAACGGTTTGCTGATAATACGATTCTGCACCGTGATGTTTTGATCCATAGAATGCTTTGCTGATAATATGCTTCTGTGCAGCGACATTTTGATTCAGTGTGTGCGTTACAGACATGATTCGACACCGTGATGTTTTGTTCCATATATCGGTTTGCTGATAATATGATTCTATCCAATGAGGTCTTGATCACAAAATGCGTTATAATGATATAATTCTATATCATGATGTATTGATCCATAAAATGAGTTGCTGATAACTTGCTATGTACCATGATGTTTTGATCCGTAAAACGGTTTGCTGATAATGTGATCCTCCTATATCGTGATGTTTTGATCCAAATAATGCGTTGCTTTTAGTATGATTCTGTTTTATGATTTTTTGATCAATAGAACGTTAAGCTGATAATATATTATGTACCGTGATGTTTTGATCCAATGAATGCGTTGCTGATAATATGATTCTGTACCGTGATGTTTTGATCCATAGAATAGTAAGATTTTGCATCATGATGTTTTTATATATAGAATGCGTTGCTTATAGAAAGATTCTGTATCGTGATGGTTTGACCCAAAGATTCCGTTGCTGATAATATGATTCTGCACCGTGATGTTTTGATCCATAGAATGAGTTGCTGCTAACATGATTCTGTCCCGTGTACCTTCTCTCCCTATCCCTCAATCCCTCTTCCCCGGTTTGGGCAACGAACATTTGTAATTTTGCTGTAAATCGTCATTTGTTTTCATTTTTTCGTAAGGTATCGACATCGTTGTAATTCTTCTCGGGATGCTGCTCTGAACACAGACTCTTTTGTGTAATCAAGACGATCGTTGCAATTTGATACTCCACTTGAGCACCTTACATTTCTTCTACCGTCTTTTCGTGGTGGGCGCATTCCTTGTCATAGCCATGTGGGGCCATCATAGAGTCAACGAACAGCAGGGCATTGATAATAGCCCAGTCGAGAATCTTAACAGAATCCATTCAACGAACGTGATGCTCTCAGTAGGAATTACTCCTTTTGTAATTAGCATGTATTGGATCGAAATACGTCACGCTGTGATGGTTACGGGGTTTTGCTGCATCTGCAATCAAGGTCTTCGGAACTTATTTTGAACAAGCATTTCACTCATTGACTCGATCTTCAAGGCCGCCAACTGTAGCTCTGTGATAAAGGCTTCTGAAGTGGCTTTTGCTATTAACATGTTTATATTATTTTGTTTTAACGACAAAAGCAATACACACTATTATTAAAATACTAAAGGGATGCGACTTATGTCTAATAGATGCTGCGGACACCTGAGATGCTTGTCACTCCAACGGATCTCCAGACATTACTTTTCGCCATAGTTCGACGGTACTTTTCTTTCCTACAGCTTTTGTACTTCAGCGACCTCTAGCTGGCACGTGGATGAGGCTTTACAAAGGACAGCTACCAAACCAAGACAGCCCTAAAGAACACGAGATGGCATCGTCTACTTCTTTTTCCCGATCTGCGGTAGCCGCGTACGCATAAGCAGTTTCCGCTCTTATTCTCAGTTCGGCATTGTTTCATCATAGCTGCAAGTTGTTTGTCTGCGGTCATAACCTCTTGTTCTCTAAGATTTTCCGCTGACGCAACCATCTTCGGTTTAGCTTACTACTTCTTTGTCTTTTATGCTGGTGTATTTATGATGAATTGTGCATGTAGCTGCTTGTCGTTGTTTCGTTTCAAAATTAACATGTCTGTATGTTATGATGGCATCTGTACCTCATATCACTCAAGCTGAAGTTGGGTGCTGAGTTTCGACATAGAGGTTTAGATTATCGGATCACATTTTAAGCCATTTGCAAGACGTTCGCGGTTATCTATAGGCGGAATGGTGCTTACAACAACTTTGTATAGTTAGAGCAGAGACGATCCAGCAAGGCAATATTCCTGGCTCCAGTTTAGTCTTGTCCTTGCCTAAGTTTGCGCTATCTCTTCGTTTTTCATCGTCATAAGGTCTGCACATGTACGAGGTCGGCCTGTGTATTCATTTGCTGCTTCAGACCCACTCAGACAGTCACGCTGCTTTGCCAATTCTTTGCCGAAATGTACAAATTCATCTTTCTGATTAGTCAGAAAATTTGCAGAAACATTTGGAGTTTAGTAAAGTCTTATGGTCTTGTCATTTTTTAGTTTCGGAGTGTAATTTATCATTAAACATGGCACTTAGGAATTGCGTGAACAAATAAGCAAATCCACCAAGTGATAATACGTAAATGTTCCTTTTATTACAAAATGTTATCATGATTCATGTGACGTTTAGTATTTCTCTTATATTTTGTTTCGTAAGCTCCATGATTCTGTGTGAAAAATGTAGCATGACAACACAATTTGTTTGATCGAGGTGTAAAATGTCTATAATTGTATTATATTTTGTCATATCTGTTGCTTTTTTTTTCTCTCCTTTTCTTTGGGATAAGTTAATCCAGCTTCGCACCTCACCATCTTGACGAAACATTAGCGTTAGAATTAATGCTATGAAAAGAGCATACCTGGTAATTTACGCTCTGCATAATTAACTTGTATGAAATTATTGGGCAAGAAAAAGCTATATGAAAAAACAATTAGTTTGAAGAAACGGGTACTGGGAATTTTAGTAAATTTAAAAGTTAAATCGTGTAATGACTGTATGAAATAGTAAAGGAAAGGCAAGCCGAATTTTAGTATAAACTATTATGAGAGTTACAAGAGTTCAGCATAGTCTGACACAAGACGAGGGAACGTTAGTATATTCAAGTTCCAACTGAATTGATTAATTCATGTACTGAGTCAGTTCTAATCCAGGATATAATTTTCAATAAAACTAAGGGCAAATTGTTGTCTCAAGGTTTAATTTTCAAAAAAACTAAAAAACTAAGGGCAAATTGTTGTCTCAAGGTTTAATTTTCAAAAAAACTAAGGGCAAATTGTTGTCTCAAGGTTTCATTTTCAAAAAAACTAAGGGCTAATTGTTGTCTCAAGGTTTAATTTTCAAAGAAACTAAGGGCAAATTGTTGTCTCAAGGTTTAATTTAAAAAAAAAAACTAAGGGCAAATTGTTGTCTCAAGGTTTAATTTTCAAAAAAATAAAAAACTAAGGGCAAATTGTTGTCTCAATGTTTAATTTTCAAGAAAACTAAGGGAAAATTGTTGTCTCAAGGTTTAATTTTCAAAAAAACTAAGGGCAAATTGTTGTATCAAGGTTTAATTTTCAAAGAAACTAAGGGCAAATTGTTATCTCAAGGTTTAATTTTTAAAAAAATCTAAGGGCAAATTGTTGTCTCAAGGTTTAATTTTCAAAAAATCTAAGGGAAAATTGTTGTCTCAAGGTTTAATTTTCAAAAAAAACTAAGGGCAAATTGTTGTCTCAAGGTTTAATTTTCAAAGAAACTAAGGGCTAATTGTTGTCTCAAGGTTTAATTTGAAAAAAAAAACTATGGGCAAATTGTTGTCTCAAGGTTTAATTTTCAAGAAAACTAAGGGCAAATTGTTGTCTCAAGGTTTAATTTTCAAAAAAACTAAGGGCAAATTGTTGTCTCAAGGTTTAATTTTCAAAAAAACTATGGGCAAATTGTTGTCTCAAGGTTTAATTTTCAAAAAAGCTAAGGGCAAATTGTTGTCTCAAGCTTAATGTGTAATAATGAGTCCAACAAGAGACATTATTGTAAATGGTAGATAACATTTTTATATCGCTTGAAATCTGTTGTTTGATAGTTTTTTTTCCTCTGCTTTTTTGTACCTGCAAGACCATCTGAGTACGTGTAGTTGATAGGTGATATTCTGAACAGAAGAGCAATATAACAAGTATTATTTATAAAGTGTTTACACATTTAATCTGTTAATCTGTGAGTCAGCGATACATCGATAATATTGTATAAAAACACAAATTTCCTATTACACTCCATTTGAATCCGTCGAAATCACAATTGACTGGGTTAATAGAGATGTACCTGTATGCTCGTTTAGGATCCCTTTCATAGAGTTCAAAGCCTCTCTCAGTTTGCTTTGCTAATTAGACCAACTATTAACTTCGTGATAAATGAGATATCCAGAACTCCCTGGGTGATTATCAAATAGTAGTATTACTTTAATTAGGCTTTCTACTTGGCACGGATTTCAAAGGCGAGATGATAATGTCAGAATTTCAAAGGATTGCTATAGCAATTACAGCATGAACTTCTATTTCTTGATGCAACTACTTTTCTGTTGCCATAGGAAATTTCCCGTCCTGTGATTTTTAACACACCGATAACAGGGCCGGCGCCAGACTATCTGGCGCCCTAGGCAAGGTTAGATTCTGGCGCACGCCCCCCCCCCCCCACCACCGAAAATATTTTGGTGTTTCGGTCAGACTGAATCTACCCGATTATTTGTCCCTGTATGAAATAAACCAGGATAAAAAACGACCCTCAATAAAACTGAAATTTATTTATTTATTTTCCAAAACTGTTGTTGATTTGGATAAATGCGCCCCCTGAAATCAGCGCCCTAGGAGGCTGCCTAGTTTGCCTATATGGTAGCGCCGGCCCTGACTGATAATATAAAATTGATCGTGTAATATGTATGCAGACTATATGAACTTTAATAATCATTTGAGAATTTAAATTACAAATATTCGTAATGTTGTTGATCACTGTAGTTTTGCAAAAGAGATTTAATAAATTTTATATTGATTCTTAAATTAATTCAACTCTTGCATATATTAAAATTAAGTATCTTTTTACACTTTGACATTATTAAAAATAAAAACAAGAGCTAAGGCATTTTGATACAGATACCGTTCAATGTATAAGAATGATACATTGAAAATACAGTGGTGTGATTAATTCTGTCTGGAATATATGTGACAACTTTGTATTCTACTTTAGCTGATTTTTAACAAATCCTGGCAAAACATGACAATGATATTATAATTTCTACAAGTTACTATTCACTAGCAATTTGTTATTCTATTTAACCTTATCTGAATCCGTGACAAAAAATACCATTGGATTTTCGAATTGTTATTTTGCGAGTCTGAGACGATAGCTTCATCTCATTGTTTGATCAGACAAAGAACACGGCCAATAATCTTGGTCTGAACTGAAAGATTGGCCAGCTAAATGGAGTGATGATAAAGCTTTCTTTATACTTTTTATTAACAAAAAAACAACTGAGTTTTCTCAAAATTATAAAATGTGGTTAACTCGGCGATTGCATAAGGGACAAATTTAAAATCATATTTGAACTTTTTGACCTTATTTGATTCACTATTTGATTCTTTTTTTATCCGCCTTTTAAGTTTAAAGTTTGGTAATCTTTCCTCTGCCGTATTTTATTCCACCGTTTTTTTCTCAATTCATTTTCTTTTCAATATTTCACGTTATACATACCTATTCCATCTTTCACGTCATACATACCTTTTCCATCTTTCACTTCATACATACCTTTTGCATCTTTCACGTTATACATACCTGTTCCATTTTTCACGTCATACATACCTTTTCAGTCTTTCACGTCATACATACCTGTTCCATATTTCACGTCATATATACCTTTTCCATCTTTCACGTCATACATAACTGTTCCATATTTCACGTCGTACACACCTTTTCCATCTTTCACGTCATACATACCTTTTCCATCCTTCACTTCATACATACCTTTTGCATCTTTCACGTTATACATACCTGTTCCATATTTCACGTCATACATACTTGTTCCATATTTCACGTCGTACACACCTTTTCCATCTTTCACGTTATACATACCTTTTCCATCTTTCACGTCATATATACCTTTTCCATCTTTCACGTCATATATACCTTTTCCATCTTTCACGTCATATATACCTTTTCAATTTTTCACGTCATACATACCTTTATCATCTCTCACGTCATACATACTTGTTCCATTTTTCACGTCATACATACCTTTTCCATCTTTCACGTCATACATACCTTTTCCATCTTTCACGTCATACATACCTTTTCCATCTTTCGCGTCATACATACCTTTTCCATCTTTCACGTTATACATACCTTTTCCATCTTTCACGTCATATATACCTTTTCCATCTTTCACGTCATATATATCTTTTCTATCTTTCACGTCATACATACTTTTTCCATCTTTCACGTCATACATACCTTTCCCATCTTTCACGTCATACATACCTTTTCCATCTTTCACGTCATAATACCTTTTCCATCTTTCACGTCATATATACCTTTCCCATCTTTCACGGTATACATACCTTTTCCATCTTTCACGTCATACATACCTTTTCCATCTTTCACGTCATATATACCTTTTCCATCTTTCCCGTCATACATACCTTTTCCATCTCTCACGTCATACATACTTGTTCCATCTTTCGCGTCATACATACCTTTTCCATCTTTCACGTTATACATACCTTTTCAATTTTTCACGTCATACATACCTTTTCCATCTCTCACGTCATACATACTTGTTCCATTTTTCACGTCATATATACCTTTTCCATCTTTCACGTCATATATACCTTTTCTATCTTTCACGTCATACTTACCTTTTCCATCTTTCACGTCATATATACCTTTCCCATCTTTCACGGTATACATACCTTTTCCATCTTTCACGTCATAATACCTTTTCCATCTTTCACGTCATACATACCTTTTCCATCTTTCACGTTATACATACCTTTTCAATTTTTCACGTCATACTTATCTTTTCCATCTTTCACGTCATAATACCTTTTCCATCTTTCACGTCATACATACCTTTTCCATCTTTCACTTTATACATACCTTTTCAAGTTTTCACGTCATACATACCTTTTCCATCTTTCACGTTATACATACCTTTTTAATTTTTTACGTCATGCATACCTTTTCCATCTCTCACGTCATACATACTTGTTCCATTTTTCACGTCATACATACCTTCTCCATCTTTCACGTCATATATACCTTTTCCATCTTTCACGTCATATATACCTTTTCAATTTTTCACGTCATACATACCTTTATCATCTCTCACGTCATACATACTTGTTCCATTTTTCACGTCATACATACCTTTTCCATCTTTCACGTCATACATACCTTTTCCATCTTTCACGTCATACATACCTTTTCCATCTTTCGCGTCATACATACCTTTTCCATCTTTCACGTTATACATACCTTTTCCATCTTTCACGTCATATATACCTTTTCCATCTTTCACGTCATATATACCTTTTCTATCTTTCACGTCATACATACCTTTTCCATCTTTCACGTCATACATACCTTTCCCATCTTTCACGTCATACATACCTTTTCCATCTTTCACGTCATAATACCTTTTCCATCTTTCCCGTCATACATACCTTTTCCATCTCTCACGTCATACATACTTGTTCCATCTCTCGCGTCATACATACCTTTTCCATCTTTCACGTCATACAAACCTTTTCAATTTTTCACGTCATACATACCTTTTCCATCACTCACGTCATACATACTTCTTCCATTTTTCACGTCATACACACCTTTTCCATCTTTCACGTCATACATACCTTTTCCATCTTTCGCGTCATACTTACCTTTTCCATCTTTCACGTCATATATACCTTTTCCATCTTTCACGTCACATGTACCTTTTCCATCTTTCATGTAATAATACCTTTTCCATCTTTCACGTCATACATACCTTTTCCATCTCTCACGTTATACATACCTTTTCAATTTTTCACGTCATACATACCTTTTTCATCTCTCACGTCATACATGCTTGTTCCATTTTTCACGTCATATATACCTTTTCCATCTTTCACGTCATATATACCTTTTCTATCTTTCACGTCATACATACCTTTTCCATCTTTCACGTCATATATACCTTCCCCATCTTTCACGGTATACATACCTTTTCCATCTTTCACGTCATAATACCTTTTCCATCTTTCACATCATACATACCTTTTCCATCTTTCACGTTATACATACCTTTTCAATTTTTCACGTCATACATACCTTTTCCATCTCTCACGTCATAATACTTGTTCCATCTTTCGCGTGATGCATACCTTTTCCATCTTTCACGTTATACATACCTTTTCAATTTTTCACGTCATACATACCTTTTCCATCTCTCACGTCATACATACTTGTTCCATTTTTCACGTCATACATACCATTTCCATCTTTCACGTCATACATACCTTTTCCATCTTTGGCGTCATACATACCTTTTCCATCTTTCACGTCATATATACCTTTTCTATCTTTCACGTCATATATACCTTTTCTATCTTTCACGTCATACATACCTTTTCCATCTTTCACGTCATACATACCTTTTCCATCTTTCACGTCATACATACCTTTTCCATCTTTCACGTCATAATACCTTTTCCATCTTTCACGTCATACATACCTTTTCCATCTTTCACTTTATACATAACTTTTCAAGTTTTCACGTTATACATACCTTTTCCATCTTTCACGTTATACATACCTTTTTAATTTTTTACGTCATGCATACCTTTTCCATCTTTCGCGTCATACTTACCTTTTCTATCTTTCACGTCATACTTACCTTTTCCATCTTTCACGTCATAATACCTTTTCCATCTTTCACGTCATACATACCTTTTCCATCTCTCACGTCATACATACCTTTCTCATCACTCACGTCATACATACTTGTTCCATTTTTCACGTCATACATGCCTTTTCCATCTTTCACGTCATACATATCTTTTCCATCTTTCGCGTCATACATAACTTTTCCATCTTTCACGTCATATATACCTTTTCTATCTTTCACGTCATACATACCTTTTCCATCTTTCACGTCATACATACCTTTTCCATCTTTCACGTCATACATACCTTTTCCATCTTTCACGTTATACATACCTTTTCAATTTTTCACGTCATACATACCTTTTCCATCTCTCACGTCATACATACTTGTTCCATCTTTCACGTCATACATACCTTTTCCATCTTTCACGTTATTCATACCTTTTCAATTTTTCACGTCATGCATACCTTTTCCATTTCTCACGTCATACATACTTGTTCCATTTTTCACGTCATGCATACCTTTTCCATCTTTCACATCATACATACCTTTTCCATCTTTCGCGTCATACTTACCTTTTCTATCTTTCACGTCATACATACCTTTTCCATCTTTCACGTAATACATACCTTTTCAATTTTTCACGCCATGCATACTTGTTCCATATTTCACGTCATACATACTTGTTCCATATTTCACGTCGTACACACCTTTTCCATCTTTCGCGTCATACATACCTTTTCCATCTTTCACGTTATACATACCTTTTCCATCTTTCACGTCATATATATCTTTTCCATCTTTCACGTCATATATACCTTTTCTATCTTTCACGTCATACATACCTTTTCCATCTTTCACGTCATACATACCTTTCCCATCTTTCACGTCATACATACCTTTTCCATCTTTCACGTCATAATACCTTTTCCATCTTTCACGTCATACATACCTTTTCCATCTTTCACGTTATACATACCTTTTCAATTTTTCACGTCATACATACCTTTTCCATCTCTCACGTCATACATACTTATTCCATCTTTCGCGTCATACATACCTTTTCCATCTTTCACGTCATACAAACTTTTTCAATTTTTCACGTCATACATACCTTTTCCATCTCTCACGTCATACATACTTGTTCCATTTTTCACGTCATACATACCTTTTCCATCTTTCACGTCATACATACCTTTTCCATCTTTCGCGTCATACTTACCTTTTCCATCTTTCATGTCATATATACCTTTTCCATCTTTCACGTCATATGTACCTTTTCCATCTTTCACGTAATAATACCTTTTCCATCTTTCACGTCATACATACCTTTTCCATCTTTCACGTTATACATACCTTTTCAATTTTTCACGTCATACATACCTTTTCCATCTCTCACGTCATACATACTTGTTCCATCTTTCACGTCATACATACCTTTTCCATCTTTCACGTTATACATACCTTTTCAATTTTTCACGCCATGCATACTTGTTCCATATTTCACGTCATACATACTTGTTCCATATTTCACGTCGTACACACCTTTTCCATCTTTGGCGTCATACATACCTTTTCCATCTTTCACGTCATATATACCTTTTCTATCTTTCACGTCATATATACCTTTTCTATCTTTCACGTCATACATACCTTTTCCATCTTTCACGTCATACATACCTTTTCCATCTTTCACGTCATACATACCTTTTCCATCTTTCACGTCATACATACCTTTTCCATCTTTCACGTCATACATACCTTTTCCATCTTTCACTTTATACATAACTTTTCAAGTTTTCACGTCATACATATCTTTTCCATCTTTCACGTTATACATACCTTTTTAATTTTTTACGTCATGCATACCTTTTCCATCTTTCGCGTCATACTTACCTTTTCTATCTTTCACGTCATACTTACCTTTTCCATCTTTCACGTCATAATACCTTTTCCATCTTTCACGTCATACATACCTTTTCCATCTCTCACGTCATACATACCTTTTTCATCACTCACGTCATACATACTTGTTCCATTTTTCACGTCATACATGCCTTTTCCATCTTTCACGTCATACATATCTTTTCCATCTTTCGCGTCATACATAACTTTTCCATCTTTCACGTCATATATACCTTTTCTATCTTTCACGTCATACATACCTTTTCCATCTTTCACGTCATACATACCTTTTCCATCTTTCACGTCATACATACCTTTTCCATCTTTCACGTTATACATACCTTTTCAATTTTTCACGTCATACATACCTTTTCCATCTCTCACGTCATACATACTTGTTCCATCTTTCACGTCATACATACCTTTTCCATCTTTCACGTTATTCATACCTTTTCAATTTTTCACGTCATGCATACCTTTTCCATTTCTCACGTCATATATACTTGTTCCATCTTTCACGTCATGCATACCTTTTCCATCTTTCACATCATACATACCTTTTCCATCTTTCGCGTCATACTTACCTTTTCTATCCTTCACGTCATACATACCTTTTCCATCTTTCACGTAATACATACCTTTTCAATTTTTCACGCCATGCATACTTGTTCCATATTTCACGTCATACATACTTGTTCCATATTTCACGTCGTACACACCTTTTCCATCTTTCGCGTCATACATACCTTTTCCATCTTTCACGTTACACATACCTTTTCCATCTTTCACGTCATATATATCTTTTCCATCTTTCACGTCATATATACCTTTTCTATCTTTCACGTCATACATACCTTTTCCATCTTTCACGTCATACATACCTTTCCCATCTTTCACGTTATACATACCTTTTCCATCTTTCACGTCATAATACCTTTTCCATCTTTCCCGTCATACATACCTTTTCCATCTTTCACGTTATACATACCTTTTCCATCTCTCACGTCATACATACTTATTCCATCTTTCGCGTCATACATACCTTTTCCATCTTTCACGTCATACAAACCTTTTCAATTTTTCACGTCATACATACCTTTTCCATCTCTCACGTCATACATACTTGTTCCATTTTTCACGTCATACATACCTTTTCCATCTTTCACGTCATACATACCTTTTCCATCTTTCGCGTCATACTTACCTTTTCCATCTTTCATGTCATATATACCTTTTCCATCTTTCACGTCATATGTACCTTTTCCATCTTTCACGTAATAATACCTTTTCCATCTTTCACGTTATACATACCTTTTCAATTTTTCACGTCATACATACCTTTTCCATCTCTCACGTCATACATACTTGTTCCATCTTTCACGTCATACATACCTTTTCCATCTTTCACGTTATACATACCTTTTCAATTTTTCACGTCATGCATACCTTTTCCATTTCTCACGTCATACATACTTGTTCCATTTTTCACGTCATGCATACCTTTTCCATCTTTCACATCATACATACCTTTTCCATCTTTCGCGTCATACTTACCTTTTCTATCTTTCACGTCATACATACCTTTTCCATCTTTCACGTCATACATACCTTTTCCATCTTTCACGTCATAATACCTTTTCCATCTTTCACGTCATACATACCTTTTCCATCTTTCACGTAATACATACCTTTTCAATTTTTCACGCCATGCATACTTGTTCCATATTTCACGTCATACATACTTGTTCCATATTTCACGTCGTACACACCTTTTCCATCTTTCACGTCATACATACCTTTTCCATCTTTCACCTCATACATAATTGTTCCATTTTTCACGTCATACATACCTTTTCCATCTTTCACGTCATACTTACCTTTTCCATCTTTCGCGTCATACTTACCTTTTCCATCTTTCACGTCATACATAACTTTTCCATCTTTGACGTCAAACATACCTTTTCCATCTTTCACGTCATAATACCTTTTCGATCTTTCGCGTCATACATACCTTTTCCATCTTTCACGTTATACATACCTTTTCCATCTTTCACGTCATACATACCTTTTCCATCTTTCACGTCATACAAACCTTTTCCATCTTTCGCGTCATACTTACCTTTTCCATCTTTCACCGCATACATGCCTGTTCCATGTTTCACGTCATACATAATTTCTCCATCTTTCACGTTATACATACTTGTTCCATCCTTCACTTCATACATACTTTTTCCATCGTTCACGTCATACATGCAATTTCCATCTTTCACGTCATACATACCTTTTCCATCTTTCACGGCATACATACCTGTTCCAGCTTTCACATGATAATACCTTTCAATCTTTCAAGTCATACATACTTTTTCCATCGTTCACGTCATACATACCTTTTCCATCTTTCACGTCATCCATACCTTTTCCATTTTTCACGTTATACATACCTTTTCCATCTTTCACGTCACACATACCTGTTCCATATTCCACGTCATACATACCTTTTCCATCTTTCACGTCACACATACCTGTTCCATATTCCACGTCATACATACCTTTTCCATTTTTCACGTCACACATACCTGTTGCATATTTCACGTCATACATCCCTTTTTCATCTTGCACGTCATACATACCTTTTCCATATTTCACGGATAATCTATCAAAAGATTATTTTTCCTACACCATAACTTACATTATTAACCAATCCTGGTCAGCCCAACCCATATATACTCTATTTAATGTTCACCCATTTCAAGGCTGGTTCCCATTTGTCCATACCATTAGTACCGTGTATCCTATATGAATGCAGAAACAATATCCGATACCTATTATATTCTTGTGGGCTCTCAACGCACATGGGGCGCAACTCCTCTGCGAAACTAGAACACATCATATAGTACAGTGTCGGAGTTACCTGTACGATTGATAGCATTCCATTGTCCCCTTTATTTTGCTTTAACAGGACAGTATGCGATAGATTAGTACTTTCCTAAAGCACAAATGATTAACTGATTCATTGCAACGAGGTTTCCAACACCAGTAGCATAAACGCGTAT
The DNA here is from genome assembly GCA_028554795.2 of Sinohyriopsis cumingii. Classification (NCBI taxonomy): domain Eukaryota; kingdom Metazoa; phylum Mollusca; class Bivalvia; order Unionida; family Unionidae; genus Sinohyriopsis; species Sinohyriopsis cumingii. The sequence goes on from CM068832.1 coordinate 112,076,907, forward strand.
ATCAGCGTGTGTTGGGCAACATTAGTTATTGAAATATTGTCTTGCTCGACAGCACCGGTGGCCTAACTGGTTAGAGCGTCGGCATCAGAAGACGGAGGTCGCGGGTATGAAGCCCGGCCAAGCAATATCAAAGCCTCATAAAAATGGTACTAACAGCTGCCTCGCTTGGCACTCAGCATTAAGAGGTTAGTGTTAGGACTAGTCGACCTGGTGTCAGGATAATGTGATTGGGTGGACATGATGCTACTTGTCTGCGGCATTATTAGTAGTTAAAGGGGACGATATAGGGGCAATGGAAAATCCAGTCTAAAAGGTCGTCGGCCTGTGTTCGGACACGATTTATAGGGACAAGGGGAAAATTTAGTCAAAAAGGTATTGGGCCTGTATAGGGACAATCGGACTTATTATTAATATAGGGACAATATAAATGGAACAATGTACTGACTATTAGCAACAATGTACAAGGGGCTGGCCACAATCGGGCCAAAGAGCGCGGGAAAAAAACTAGAACGCTTGGCGGGAACGGGACTGACGGGACAGAGACAAAGATAACATATACATTAGACAACATGTATAACACAAACAACTATACAACCGACTCAAAAAGTTTACGCAAGAAGGCAAATGTTTTTGAGGCATATGAGTGGCCCTCAAAATGGCCTTTGTGTTCTTCTATTTTCTCCAGTTCTTCCACAATTTCCTCACTTTCTCAATCATTGCTTTCTTCTTCTTTTCCGTCTCTGGCATCCAGTCAGGATGGCCCATCGATCTACGTTACTCCTTCACCTACATCCAGTTTTGATTTAGTCTGTCAAAGTTCTCTTTTTCATTTCTGTTTTCTTTGTCCTTTCTTTCTTTAGACCACCTGTCTTTTATCTTCTTCGCTTCTTCTTCCATTTCTTATTTAATTAGTTCTTCTCCTTCCTTTAGTTGACCCAACCCCCACTTTACAAAAGACCACTCTGTCCAATGCAGTACGTCTTACTAAAAACACCTTACTTTCATCACATTATCAAGGGCCCCCTTCAATGTTCCAACTATCACATACGTAGGTTGAATGAAGCCTCGTAACTCTTCTACTTCCTCTTCTATCATGCCCTGGACCAGATCCCTGTCTACTCTCAGGCTGGTCACTTGAGTTGTAACAAAGTCCTTGGTTACATGATTCATCTTGTAGCCTTTCCACCACATAGGCGGCATCCACCATCCAGTACCAACTATCCTTTAACTTGCTAAACAATTATATTGTCATCTTTTATTCTATGTAGAATGGCGCGAGCGACGAACGCTTTGACTTTATACGTGTCAAGCATGGACGTGAAGGAAAACATCCTCATATACTCATTTCACATATTATCTACTCTCCATACACACTGGAAGGAAAACAACAAACCCCAAATTTTACATTCAAAAACCCCAATATTACTATCCACACAAGGAAGGAGAAAAAACAAACCCAAAATATACTATCCACACACGGGAAGGAAAAAAGTAAACCCTAATTATACTATCAATAGCCAAAATATTATATCCACATACGAAAGGAGAAAAAACAAAAACAAAATATACTATCCACACACATAATGAAAAAAGACAAAACCAATTGGCATTATCCACACACGGAAGGAGAATAACAAAACCTAAATATACTATCCACACACGGAAGGAGAAAAGAAAACCTTACTATACTATCCATAAAACAAAAATATACTATCCACACACGGGAAGGAGGAAAAAAACCCAAATATACCATCCACACAGAAGGGAAGGGAAAGAAACACACACTCTACTATCCACATAAACGTACGCGAACTCAAATACACACTCTACTATCCACGCAAACGTACGTGAGCTAATGCAAATAAACATACACACACACACACACACACAATCACATCAGTAAAGGAGTGTTTACAAGCACACTACTCCACACTCACTAAAATTGGCAATTTGAATAGTGTCTCTTTTCTAAAGATTTCACTAGCCCTGAAAAGGACTGCTTTTAGAACTCCAGATACACTTCCTAATGTTGGCACCTCCCAGGTCTAGCCCCACACATGCATCGTCTGCTCCAGTCATGCTCCCAATTGATGCGTGTGGTTGGGACCGCTGTGGGAGGTTGAATAGCTTCACTCTCCCAGACTTCACTTTGATGGATAGAGAAAGCTTTCCTCCTTTTCCTGTTCTGCACACATGGATGTTGCCTTATTACCTCCTGCGGCCGCTGAGGCTACCTCTCTTGCCTCTGCAATTCTTGGTCCCAGACCTCTATTTGTGAGACGACAGGCCTCTGTGCTGGTTGTGTCTATGGTGTTGGAAGTGGCTGTGGAGGTGTCCTCACCATAGGCTTACCTTCACAGCTCTAGCTTAGCATTAAATGAGACAAATTGTTCTTTTCTTTTCCTCTTCTTCTTTCTTCTTCTTTTCATTTCCTTGCTCTTCTATCCTGACTTCCTCCTGTATCGCCTCCATAGCCAGCTCATCTAATAAACGTCTGGCATACTCCAGGTGCATTTCGAGTTCCGGTCACTTTGCAGTTCTGTTGCTCATCTTCAATGTTGATGAATCAACAACGGGTAGCCAGACTGCCGAGCGTTTACCTTTGTGTTTCTCAAGCACGGATCTAAAGGAAAACAACCACTGTCACCAAAAACATACAAAGTCCATATCATGAAACAAAAACATGGAACGCGAGGACTTAAAAGAAACACTCACTCACTTTTTACTTACAAACACTAATTACAAACACAAACACATACAGATTATATTTTGAAAAGCTACGGAAACGAAGTGGTTATTGACACACTTCTAACAAAGTCAAACAAACCAAGTGCTTATAGACACATTTTGTTTAGCTCTTACTGACATACCATTGGCAATTCAATTTGTATCTCTTTTCTTGAGTATTGGGTAGCCCTGAAAAGGTCTGTTCTTTTGTGGACAGGGAGTTATGGCAATCTTTTATTGTCTCAGATTGCGTCCCCGTCTGACGGCAAGCTTTCCCATAGCATAGGGTCTATATCTTCGGAAAGAGGAGAACTCTTTGGTGTCTTTGGTCTCTCTGCTTCTGAGGTCTGTACTTCTCCGCCAATTCTTCTTTCTCTTTCTTCATTTCCTCTTGGAAGAGCACTTTTATCAGGTCTTTAGTCACATTCTGACATTATCTATCTCTGCAGGCCTTCGTATCAGGCTTTGCTTGACGCGATGTAAATTCACGTAAGCTTCGTTCAGCTTGGCTAGCCTTAACATCTTCATAGGAGGATGAGTCAATAAGGGATGGTCAGACTGGAGACTACCCCGCTTTACATTGTTCAAGCGCGGATGCGATAGAAAACATCCCTACAATCTTTAGAGTCGGAACGCTAGGATAGTTTGATTTGAGGGTGGGATAGAGATAACGACAGATCCATTTTTTTCTAAACACAACACTTTTATTCAAATAACTGTCAACCAACAATGAACAATCAACCATACAACATTTTGTTTTTCAAACAATTAAATAAAGTAACATCTTGTTCTAATAACAATCTATTTTGGACAAGGTTGACAACGTTATGAAGTGAAGCTATACTTCCACTAATGAAAGTCATATTGCCATTGATTTACACTATGTTTCCTAGATAAAGACAAAAGATAACCATAATGTTCACAAAACCATCGATCTACTTTGTCATCGTTTCTAGAAGAGTGACGATCAAAATAAGTCACGATCAAAATAAGTCACTAAATGTTCTAAAGAGTATCCAAGGCTCCGTTGGTGAAGAATATACACACAATATTATCCACACACTATGGAATCTGTGCCTTGTAATTTCACATTATTGAATCGTGTCGTCTGGGCATTTCTTCTCATAAAGTCGATGATGTCGTCCTCCAAAGGGGGCAATCCATATACTCGAATCGAAATACTCCACACAACCTTCTTTAGGAAAGTAAACACTACCCAGTGGGTTCCTGGGTGATGAATGTCGTCCGTGTTGTTGACATAAGCTTGATGGTCTTGAGGTTTGTGATGAGGCAATTCATCTTTACCACAAACGACAGGATTCTTAGAAGCAGTGTACGAACTGTGGTTCAAAAGGTAATAAAGTTCCCATGTCATTTTTCTTCTTCTTGTTTTTCTTCACAGGTAATGATAAGTCATCAATTCAATCCTGAATTTTTGTTGAAAAATGTCTGACAAGTAACCGTTTCTTCGTTTCGTCTCTACACTCCGAGCCAAGAGAGCTTCGATGTGATTGATCTCTAGAGTCATCAATGGAGGAGAGGAATGATTACGCAAGTCTTTATACCACTGATGCAACACGGCTTCTTCCGAAATGAGACTCCAAGCTTCGTCAAGATACTCGTCTAATGTTTCTTGTTGAATCAACATCAGACATGTATCCTGTTGAATTTGACTGGAGAGATCGTTTTGACATCCATAGCAATCTTTCTTGATCAATTCCGTAATTTTGTTAAGCCCGGTGTTTGGCAGAACAGCAGACTAAATGTTGTTCTTGTTCATGCAATCTGGACTTCATGATTATGTCCCTTTCGTCTTTGTCTTGGGTTTCTGCTTCCTCGGTATCCTCCCATTCCAAGGATTCTCCGCTATTCAAAGAAGGAAAACAGTCTTCCATAGATTCTAATAGGCTTGAATGACTTCTCTCAAATTGTTGATTTCTATGGTATTATCGAATTTGGCTTACAGGATGATGTTCACCGTCTCAAGTAGAGCTTTAGCAAACTGAAGGTCCACACGAATCTGTTCTGATTGTATAGGATGGAAATGTCCCTCGTCGTTGCCTTGTTCTGGAGTGAAATCAAAAGCCCACTAAGCGTAGCCTCCTGCATAATCATTGTACTTAATGCCATGACTGGCGTTGGTCCCTGACTATCTGGTGGCTTCGTACATGGATAAGTACGACTTCAAGTAATACATCTTGACACTAAAGTCATGTTGAAAGGGCCTGTTACACAAGCTCCTGCCATCGCGACTGACCTCCATCTTGGACACGTCTCAGCGATGAAACTCGATAAATTTTGATTGTGGGATCCGTTGAAGGCTGCATAGCTCACGATACTAACGATTAATCGCTTGGGCAACTGTCCATGGAACAGATGATGTTCGATCATGGATAGGAGCCAGTGCAATGGTGAAAGTTTTCACTTCCGCGCGATAGTATCGGATACTTGGCAGTCGTTCTGCTCAAAGTGTGGCTGATGTCGTTTCCACTTTAGGTAACACTTCCACACGTCGCACATTAAATCTGGCTTCATCGATGTAGGTTTTATAATCGGCAGCACCACCCATCAAATGGAAAGTGGTACTGCTGAGATTAAGTCTCAGGAGAACCTCCACGGCGTTTAGCAAACACTTATCTTGCAACCACATGTCCGAGTGCAAGCGGTCCAACAGTTCTAAACTTCGGTTTCCAGTAATTTTCTTTCGACGTGCGTCGAATCCCTTATCGTTGCGTTATCTGCCACCTCATCGAACTTTACCGCTCCTGTCAGTTTTCCATACCACACAAGCACCCAGATGGGTGTTTCTGGCTTTTTTCCGTACGTCAAGAGATTTTCCAGGTACGCTTGATAAACGTAAGTGTCTATGATGCTGCTGACCAGTTTGTTATTCAAGTACAAGTCCACTTCGCTGAACAAGAAATGCATGAAATTGTTGAAGGTAGCTACTGCCTCATCGGCATCTAGATCGCAACCATCGAAACGTTCACTTTGACTTTCAAATACAAGTAACTACTGTTCAGATCCATGTAATCTTCGGGCTGTCCTTTTGATTTCAAACTCGATGGGAGCTGAAGCCGTCAAAGAGGAGATGGGATAAAATTCAACCAATTGGGATGCCTGCATAGTCATTATGGTGTTGGCATGGAAAACAGACCTAGTTCCGACTTGGAACAGGCGCGAGACTCTCGATACATCATTAGTTTTATATGATTTAATAATCAAAAATTTCCAAGTTCTTCCTTTCTTAATCTTTCTAGCTTTATGAGTGTGAATTCTTCTGTTTTGTGGTCTCTTTCTGCTTTGTCCTTGCTGTGGTGTTAGGGAAGCGGGATGTCTGACTTAGTAGCGCCCAGGGCATTTATAGGAGTTTCTCGTCGACCCAAAATGTCTTTGCCCGTTCGATGCAAGACATTTTCGCCTGCTATCAAGAAAGCTTCTTTGGGGTTTTGTTTGTCGATGATGACATTTTGACGAAATTTTGGCGTGGGTCAATGCGGCATCTTTCAAAGATTGCAATCCTCGTGTCACTATCGGTTTCAACACCGGAGCCACCGAACGAAAGGCCAATTTCAAAATATCTCCTAAACCATGTCCTCGCTGTCAAGCGACTCGTCGGTACACTGGATACATGATTTACAACTCGTTTGAGAATAGTTTTCGAAAATGGAGTTTCACCGTGACTTTACCTTTTGAGAATGGAATATTTTGTCTCAGATCTCCTTTTAAAGCAGTGTTGACAGTGTCGAAATACGACTTACTGACGGGTAAATAGTGAGGATGTACAATTTCGCGGTGAATGTGATAGGCATTTCTACCTTCCTGGTCATTGGCCGTGGTCAAATCAACTTTGAAAGGAATGACACACAGTAACGGTACGGAGGTGTGTCCCACCACGTTGTACTCCACCATATCAGAGTATACAAAGATGTCCACCCAAAATTTAAAACAAACTACCATTAAACCTGAGGGACAATGCGTAGGTACCCTGAGATTTTATCAGTAGACGACGGAACACTTTATGATGCTCAATCTTAACACTTCCTTTAGCTCTCTTTAGGGCTTTGCCAATTGCTAACTCGAACTTGTCAGCAATGGTGTCCACCAAATATTCACCACTATATTAATAGCCTGACCGAATTTTCAACGTGTAGATACTGAATGATGAATTGCTTGCTTACTTGGTGTCACCTGAAAACCCGATTTTATTTATATCTTCTCACAATTGGGCGTTCAGGATTTCGACATGGAAAGTGTTTTGGTTTTCAGTGATGTTTTTTATCTGTGTAAGGTAAATCATTTCCACCAAAGCCACTTCCCAATGGGCTTCGTGATCTAATTGGATGGCCTAAAGTAATTTGGCCGTGTAACAATACAGTGTTATTGGGAAACATCTCCATGGAACTGTCATTGGGTAAGGTTAAGTTGAATTGGTTATTGTTGTTCGTAATTCTAGAGTTCTGCGGCTGTCCGATGGGTCACTGGAAGTCAGAGGAGATTCTCCGCCCAAATTGTTGTTGTTGGTGGAATGGTGACTGACGCTGGACGCAAGATTCCAAGTGTTCCCGTTCGAGGAGTATTTCACGGAAGGAATGGGAAGAAGGTAACTGATGAAACTGCTCAATAAAATGGTCCACAATATTTGTCTCCTTGTTGCAAACTCAAATTGGCAGTGGCTTCACCGATGGCAAGATACACCTCAAAGTTTTGGCAGAAAAAGACTATTTGCATTTTAGGCACACGTTCTCCACACCACACCCACAAGGGTTGATTTTGTAAATCTTGAAGAGAAGAACTCGGGGAAGGAGTGATCACTGTGATGGTAGCGGTATCTTTGGTTATGTGGAAGGGCATGATGAACACTTCTTTTTGTAGCCGATGACTTGCGTAGCGTCAATCCAAGAATCAAAACTGGGTGGATATCCTTTCCAACGCACTTTGACTTCTTTTCTTTGACACGTCGTTTTCCCATTTGTATGGTTCTGCGTTTGAGAATGCCTTCGAGTTTGTCTTCTTTGGTGATGCGTTGTAACTCGGGCAAGTAAAACGTTCCGTTTAACACTTCCCCGTTCATGTCTTCCAATTTATAGACATTAGGATGACGGACACGCACTCGGCCAGTGACACGAAACAATTCGGTGGTCGAGTTGGGTAAGTAACCTTTCTCAAAAGTGTGTTTGGTTTTGCCAATGCGCTCCCAGTCTCCTACTGACAACACTCCACTTTTATTGGTGACAGCCACTGTCGGGGACGTCGTACCAAACAGTACTCGAAAACGAGAACTTCGTTGTCGGGAGTCACTTCTTGGGGGGTGGGTGGGGCACGTCCGATGCTTCGATGGTAATATTGGTTGTATATTGATGCGCAAAATATTTCCACATGCGTTCTTTCAAGGCACGTTTAAAACGTTCCAGGATGCTGGATTTAGTTTCTGGATTATCAGTAGTAAAAAAATGAATGTAACGTTTCTTTAATACTTTTGGAAAGCTTGGTTCAGAAATTATTAGCCTTTGTCAGTTTGCCATCGAAGAGGATGAAGACCGCTTTTTTCAACACCAGTTGGAGGGCTCCCACTAATTTACTGCTCGATTTGGAAGTCAATGGCACGACCCAGGCAAATTTGGAAAAGACGTCGATGACACAAAACATATTTGTTGCCACGATTGCAGGTGGCCAAATGAGAGACATCGGCTAAATCGGATTGCCATTGATGATCTATGCCCTCCATTCGAGAGCAACTTCTGGAATATTCTCGTGGAATGGGGTTGTGTAAAGTGTACGTGGCTTGTTTTTGTCACCGTCGTTGCACTTGAGGTAAACGGAGACTTTTCAGACGGGTTTTGGAGCACGATACAATTTCTAAACTCATCCGTATCCCGCATCTGCCGGATCGTAGTAAATACTGCCTAACGCCTTCCCTATTTTTTTCGTGTGGTATTTTCTTGGTTTGTAATGTTTTGCGTGTCCGGCAAGAGATAGGTGTCGAGGAGGAGGATATCTGAACAGGGTAATTAGTTATTGTTTCACTTCTATCGTCACGTTTCTTTTCTCTTTTGATAAAGAAGGGTAAGTCGTCATCTTTTCAATCAATCCAATTATGGATATAGATGGTGTTGTTAACTTGTGTCCTTTCTCTGGTGGTGTTGTTAATTTGCGTACTGTTTCTGGCGGAGTTTGAAACTCTTCTTCTTCTCCGTTTTCTGTCTTGGTCATTGGGGGAAGTGGTTGTAGAGGACTTTTCATCAGGGTCTTGAAATCTTTCAGAGTGGCTAGAGCTGTTTCGCCTGGTGAAAGAGTCGCATTCGTTCCAAGAGTTTGCCTTACTTTTGCGATTTTTCTGCTTCGGACAAATCGTTGCTGTCCATCAACGTCTGCAATTGGTGTTGTAAATGAGACATCTTCGTCAAATTCGGATTGAGAGGCGAATGCGGAGTTCGTTGTTCATGCCAACGATGGTATTCCATCGATCTTTTGTAAGGCCCTAGAGCCAGTTTTCGTCCTTCCATTCAATTTCAATGGTCACGTATGAGATCTGTGGTTTGCGAATGTAAACTTGCATCATGGCTGAAGTGTCTCTCTTGCGGGTAGAAGCTGTTTTTCTAGGGACTTTTCTTTTTCTGGGGTTGTGACCTGGTCTTGAGACGGTAGCTCTATTTCTTCTTTTGGCTTCTTTTTTATTTTTTGGAGTTAATTTTTCCTTGGGGAGGACTTTGTGGGCATTAGAATCCGATTTTAAGAAGGAACGAATGATGACACCTCCTAGAGAACAGCTCCCTCCAGGTTTCAAAATGATTTGTTTTTGGTTTGAGTGTCGATGCGGTGATCAGCCAGTTGTGTCAAGCCCACTTTGATTCTGTCAAAATAGCGTTTGTTTTGAATAGGAATGTGAATGATTCCTTGCAGTAATTGACGTGCTGTCACCGAAAACCATCGTAAGACTTCTCTGAGACTGGCTTCTAAGACGCGAGCACGTATTTGTGGATTTTTTTGCGACTGATGTCGTAGAAGGCACGATACAATTGGACGGGAAGATGAGACTGAAGTGACGTCATGTTGACGATGTATGAGACAGACCCAACGTGTTTGAGGTTTTCATAGAGTTTATTTTTTAAGTCGACGTCGAGGACGTGTACGCGTCTTGGCATTCGTGTTGAAACAAATGGGTATGACATCGCAAATAATCGGTGATGGTGGGTTTTAAATCCACGAGTAAATAGGTGTGTTGGGTTTGAGTGGCATCGTCATACGCATGAGTTAGCCAAGGCGTTCATAACTATTTGGCTAAGACTTACACTTGCGATTTATCTATAAGGCTTTTAAACAAGACCACGTAATGAGCATTGAGACCGATCGTGCGATGGGCTTTACTTTTTGAAACAAATTTCGAGCAATGTAAATGACAATGGGATTGCGATGATGCTCTTGCGCGTAAAGCACAGTTTAATTTCTTCTTCGTCTTCTCCTAACATGTCATCGAAAATGAACAGATGGGTTTGACTGGGGTCAGACACGATCCCATCATCTTTGCTAGGAATGCCTTCCACAAACACGATAGAATCGCCTTGATGTTCTCGATGGAGACTGTATCCCGATTGCCACTCTTTGTAACACCATATGAATCGTTGAAGTGGATGATCGATCAAATGATGTTTATGTACGATCAAACGTTTGACAAATTTGGTTTTTTCTGAACCGCTAGGTCCAGCAATTAACATGTTAAAGGGATTGCGAAGATAAAAGGCCTCCCATCTGGCACGATCTAAGTGTTCGTCGATGACTTTCAACGTGGAGGAAGATAGTGTGGAGAAAGCAACTGCAGCTATAGTGTAAGGAATGTCACATTTGACACGAGGACGGATAAAGACAAGAGTTTATATACTTGTTCAGGACACGTTTATTGTACGTTAAAATGGAAAAACACGAGAGACAAAATTACATAAAAGCCACATGGTTAAGTACAACGACAAAATACACATAAAACCGATCAAAATAGACAGGCCACTGTACAACATATGTAAGTCACAGGTTCTCGTGGACATACAAAGGGACCACTTTCATGTTTTATTTGGTGGTAAGTACTGTTCGTAAAGAGCCAACAATGATTCGTCTGGTTAACGAAATCCCAGAAAACAAGTCACTAAGGCACACACCAGACGTCGACCACAATTCAATGGAGACAGTTCTCGTAATAAGTGTTGTTAATCTTCCAATGTTTTAATAGTCGCATTGATTTCCTTCAAAAGAATCTGTTGTATCAATTCTGCTAAAAACCGTGGCATGGTAGCCGATTTTTAAACACCTTTTTGTCGGAGGCAATAAGTGTACTTTCTGCACAAAGATGGTTTTATTCCAGTGGCGAATATAAATGGTTTAGTCAATAACTTGCACATCACACACCGTTCAGAAGTTTCCTCTTGAACTAAATTTACGTTGTGTAATCCTCTAACTCGTCTTCTGGAATTCGCTGCAGTATGTCTTCCTTGTAGTAAAAAGAATGAGTCACAACAAACAAATCCTTCTCGCCCACGTCCAGTTTAACAATGTCTAACTACTGGAACACTTTCATCTGAATCAGTCCTCTTATAGCATTCAGGTACCATTGGTTTAAACATCGGTGACGTAAATGATGAAATTGTTCTTTGCGTTTCACTTGTAGTTTGATCAGCTCTAGGTAAATGTTTCTCTCAATTCCGCAGGCAAATTACGAATATTCTCTAGTTAAGTATCCATGCTCATGTTAGTCGGTATTATTTTATTTAAAATCTTCTCCTAGAGCAAAAGTAAGGAACATAGTGAGTAATTTCTGACCACTGCCATTCAGAGTAACAGTCAAGAATGTCAGTACAATCTTCTGATGTAAACGATCTAAAGCGAAATAATAGGATGAACGCACACTTGATACAGAAAAATCTGACCCGTTTGTTGACTTCTTTCACTTTTCTCTTCTAAATTTCTGGACATAAAAGTTCTACAGTCGCCCATTGCGATTTTTCTCTGGCAAGTACCTGCCAAATTTCCTTGAAGTTCATCTCTCGCAGTTTGTTTGGTAATCCTTTAAAATTATTTTTTAAATGGGGTTTAAATGCTTGTCTCGGTATTGTCCAACTTTTGACTCCTAGCCAAGTTGGTTTCTTAAACTACATGGTATGTCACTTCAATGGCTCGGTCCCACTAAAGCTAGGTAGTGACATTTCGGAGACCATCGAGCATGTTCCAGGTAAGCCGAATCTTTCTGCTACCACTGGATGAAGTGACACAACGCAAATGAAGCATTTGACTTTATCCCCTTCGCCCAAGAAGAAAAATCCAGTTCTGGCTAATTCTTTGGGGGTAGGTCCTCCTAGATATTTAGGCCATCGTCCTTAGGAGGTTTTCACTCGACTTTCAAAGTTGCAGTATTCAGGCAAACGCACAGGGAAGGAATGGAACGAATAGTGTCACGTGGAGGTTGATATCCACAATGAAAACCAGAAACGAGTGCACGATAACCGGTGGCATCGCTTTCGCATCCGTTAGGTTTGACACGGACAGCATCCCTTTCCATGGTGGTGTAGTGGTAGTACTAGTAATTATAGCAAAGTTCCCATGATGCTTTACCGCATCGCTGAGGTCACAGCGTACATCATCGCTCTCATCGCAAGGCACAGCATCGCACTCCACTTCAGAATCACTGAAGTGAATGATGTCTGTTTAAAAGGATTCTTCGTTCTCGCTTGGTCGTGGGAGTTACAATGAACTATCGGGCTTGGACGTTGGTTGTTTTTCATAAGCTGACCAATATCGACTTGACCGTACGGTAAAGTGAAGTGGGTGGTAGGCCGCACTCGCTTCTGTTGTGTGGGTAATCATACAATTTTGTGCGGTTCATAGGTGGTCACTTTAAAGTTTCCATCCTGTCCAGACTGCAAGGCTTATTTCAGTACGCCAAAGTTCACCACTTTACTGTGCGATCATTGAGTCAATCCATTCACTTTACACTCCGTGTTCACTTCTACTTGTTTGTCCCGTTATTCGTAGCCGTAATTTTTAGGACCGACACTAGCAAAACTTAGAATCTTCTTGTCTGGGTGTTCGTCTGTTCAGGCTCCTAAACTGTCTGCCTCGATGTCAGGGTGACGTTGACCCGGGAGATCGATGTAAGTGTAACAATCCGAGTCAAAGTATAAGACCTAACAGTTCTAAAGCTTCGTAAAATTTTAAGCGAGCATGGGCGTCACGTAAGCCGCAATGATGACATTTCCAAATTCGCCGGATTGCACAAAGTCCAGTTATTCTTCGTAATTGACCAAGATCAAGACCTCACGAACGACGTCTACGTGTTTCATGTATTTGGTTTTAACGTGAATCATCTGGAAGTACCGGGAAGGTTCTGTCAAATAATCTGTCTTGGCGAAACACGGTCGTTGTGCCATTTTACCCCACAAACAATTTAATATCCGTCTGGCAAAGGATCGTCTGCCTTCGTTTATCTCGACGTGGTCTAAAGTGATGCCTTCATGCTCTCTTTGAATTTCATTTGCTCTTCGGGAGTGTGGCACCAGGAAGGATAGCCACTGGCTTCTTGTTTCAGTTTCAAAAAGGCATCCACGTAATCTGCGAAAATGTGTTTCTGAGTCTAGTCGCCCTTGTGGTATTTTTGCGTCTTGGGAAAGTGTTAAATTTTGTACACTTATATCAGTTGGTATCCCAGGTCCAGAGCTTTGAACAAAGCCACAATGACCCACGTTTCCGTTAAGGCGCGTTCTTCCTGTGTGTGCTGACTAGGTCGGTCTTGGTTGTACGTTTCGGCACAAGTGCCGTACAAGGTAAACATCAGTTTACCTTGGCAATGGTGAGGTAAAACGAGATAGTACAAGTCCGTGGAAGGCAAAGCTTTATCAATCCTTCGTATTGCCGAATGATGTCCAGGTCGATGTGTTCTGTCAGCAATTATTTGCACACGTAATGATACAGCGAAAACACGTCCAAGTATTGATTTCTTCTCCTTTTTCCTTGTCGGCTAGGTACAGCAAGCAGGTGGCAATTGTCCGTCCTCCGTACAAACTGTTCCGCCAACTTGTAACTTTCCACGATTCGTTTAAACTCAGGATCGGTTTTCAAACGGTGATCGTACTCGTGTTCCCACATTTCCACCACTTGTTATCCTTGCTGTTCTAACTTGAAGCGTCGCTGACAAGTGTTCTGTTACAAATCTTAAATGGTCCGTTGTAAAATCTGATTTTTAGTTTCACGTTCAGGGTAGAAGAAGGGACATACGCTAAATAAGATGCCATTAAACCTGTACACGATCTTCGGGTTTTCTAAGACCCAGCCATCTGCTGAATACGTTACGATGGTCTTTTCGCCTTCCCGGTTGCGGTCATGTTGGGTCCATTTGTCTTCCTTGTCGCACAAGTAATGTAACCAGCGTAAGGCTTTGACCGAGTATTGACGTTTGACAAAGTTGGTCGTTTGAGGGCTGATGACAGGAAGGGTGTTTTCGGGCATGAATCGTTGACGGTACAATAAGGAACACGCTTTGGCAATGGTGCAAGCTTCTTTCAAAGGAACAATCCCTAAGTGTTCAATGAACATTTCTCAAAATTGTTCACAACAACGTCGTAATATGTCCACGTCGGAACGACAATACTTTAACATTTCTTCCTGAAAGTTGAAGGGTCTGAGGCTTGAGCCTGGTACCAAGCGTAGAAAGCTTCTGGTTTTTCGGTACGCATGTTGTAGGGGTCGTAGTCGTGAGCCTCAGGCAAATGGGGTAGAACGGCGTGTTGATTGGCTTCGGTATTGAAAAAATGCGGAAAATAACCTTTGGCCATTTCTGTCATTTCAAACGTTTTAGGCATTTGACTCAAGGGCATGGCCAAGTAACCCATTGAATCGTTCAACTGCACTTGTCCCACTTCCATGGAAATGATTTTGGCTCCGTTCAAATTCGCTTCCGGACATTCGGTACTTTTGTCCATATAGTATCTGAGAAGAAATTGTCCATCGTATCCCGATAAATTGTGAGCTATCACCGTGGAATGGCGATGACAATCTCCGTAACGTTCGATGTCCTCTTGGTTCCATGTCTCGTCCATGGGGACTAAGATCCATTGGGAGAAATCGGCCAGCGTGTTCGGGATCCGCAAGATTTTTCACGTCCTCCAGGAATCTTGCTGAAGTATGGGCAATGAATAAAGATAGGCTCGCACGCTCGATGAGCCACGCAGAAATTAGGAATGTGAATGCCATTCTCTTGAATGCATTCGAAATCGAGAAAGATGAAATCGTCTTTCTTCTGGTCATCTTCCTCTTGTTGTGGTTGGTATTTTTGAATACAGCATTCTGTTCAAGTCCAAGATTTGGTGACAAATGTGCCATCGTTTGTTTCCTCGACACACGTGTAGCTTGGCACTATTGGTACGCATAACTTGTCCATAGGTAGGGCACAATTTCAATAGTTGGTATGCGCTTTTCTGCTATAAACCTTGCGTCTACAAATCTTTTTGGCAACATGCAGGGCTCATAAAAGTGCGCTGTCAAGCAGGGCAGTGCACACGTTCTTGTCCTTCGTCCAGACAGGGATGAGAGGCCAAACATCCCTCACATTTCGATTCAAATGCTTGTGTTGCTCTCGATTGTTATAGCCTTAGTCACATTTCTCACAGATATAACTGTATCCCAAGAACGCAGTGATGCTGATAACAGCATCGAAATGTTCAACGTGATGATAGACGTGAATGTACAACAGTGGTCGGCGCACTTCTTTAGGGTGCACTTTCAATGTGTAGTGTGGAGGTGGGACATCTTGCAATTTGTGCATTTTAGGAATGCCACAGGGTGTGTCTTTGGATAGACCCGCTGGTTGTTACAGGAGTTCTGCTTCACTTTGTTGTCTGGCTCGGCTCGATTTTCGAATGTTCTTCCAGACTCTTTGCCATTCTACCGTGTCGTTCTTGTCGGCGTACGTCCGTCCCACCACGATGGCATGGGCTAAACACATCAGGACTTGAGGGTTGTTAATTTGGACGAGGCTACGCTTGATGCTACGAAGGTCATCGACCAATAACACTTTTCTGCATCGTCCGGTCCTTTTGTGGAGAGAAACGTATGTCATGAAAGTGTCGCTTTTACATCGGTGATGTGAAACTTGTCGTTGGATTGTTGCACGTTTTGAATCTTGTCGATGACTTTGGAAGGTGTCAATTCTGCTGGGCTGCTAAACTCGATCCAACGGGTGACTTCAAACTGTCGTGATGAATGGAAAGTCTCAAGCTATCGTCTTCTTTGGCTTCACATTGTCGTTTCAGTGTAGTTAACAAAGAATCCCACACCTCAGTGATGAAGCACTCTGCTTTCTCTAGTGGAACGTTGAACTTTAAATCTTTAAACTTCACCTTGTAAGTGTAAGCTGTCGTTCTAAATTTTCTAGAGGAGCGTTTTTCCGTCTCTCGAGTGTGGTAGTACTTTTCAGGCTTTACTAATGGAGGTGAACTTTGGCTGTGTATATACTCTCTGGGTCTGAATTCTGGCACACTCATGTCGTCTTCAAAATCACTGGAATGAATTTGTGCCAAGACTTCAGCTACTGTACGAGGCAATAATTCCCGTTCCTGCCTCTTACTTTCTTCTCCTTTCTCCATGAAATGACGCGATCGTTTCATGTTGACTACAAAAAGTAAATGACTACATTATAAACACCATGGGTCACTTTATATTCTTGTGAAAGTAAAGAAATTAAACAAAAAACAGAGAGTGAAGAAAGACAGAAAAAGTTTATGAATTTTTTAAAGTGTTGTGTTGTGGTGTGATTTGGATTGTAAAATTTGTACCAGAATAGACCACGAAGGAAATGTAAGTAACTCTTGGTTTTTATTTTTTAAAATATGGACCTACACTCACGCACTCACTCACTCACGCAGTACATCATTGGTAAAAAAGGGTTTTTGAGTTTTAATTGATTTTGGCACTTGAAATATTATCTCTTTTTGAGCGAAGTAGGTGGCCCTGAAAGGACAGTTGGGTATTCTTTTGGTTTGAAAAACAAATTCAGGATCGGGACGTAATCATCTTTAACTGCCTTAAGCATTTTCCATGGCCAAGGCCTACTTCTAGACTGGCTCCGTTCGATGATGATTTGGTAGAAATCACTAGGGGTATTATCGCAGGCATAGTAAAAGGGCTGGTTGTTTGGCTCGGGGAGGTCTTTTTCTCTTGGGTCGTAAAAAAGAAGTCTGATACATCTGTTTCAGACTCCTTAACTCTGCTACATTGTCTAAGATTATCGTTACCGTTTTGTCTTCAATGTTCTCCTTCTCTCCTAGACCTTGTTTCTTCTCTGCTGATTCTTCCTGTCGTTGCATTTTTGCCTCTTCTTCTTCTCGCTGTTGCTGTTGAAGAAAAACAAGCTTGTTCTGCTTCTCTCTGTTGTTGTAAAAATGTCTCCAATTCTTCTTTCTGTCTCTGTTTAAAATCCTCGACGTGTGGTTAAAAAGGAGAATGTGGCGAAGGTACTGGTACCGGAACAAATTCTTGAGAAGAAGAAAGAAAATCGACTAAATCCCAAATAAAATTGACTTCTTCTGGAAGTCGATCTGAGTTGAATTTGGTAGCTGCTGTTATACCATCGCTTCTCGTCTCCACGGCCGGTGCACCCCACTTAATTGTCTTCTTAGTTTCCGTCATGATTGAAAACTCTGTCGCATGGATTGACTGCGTACAGACGCTAATGCACCTATATAGCGAATGCGACGTCACAGACCGCTCTCTTCGGATTGGAAGACAGGTTCCGCCCTGTGACTCAATTTTGTAACGCGTGTTTGGATAGGTGAAAAAGCTCAATCCGATTTGATCCACTCTTTCACTATAAATAACCCCGTTCATTTGATTCCATTCAATTGTTTTCATCACAAAATGTGGACTTATGTTAAATCGTCTACTCTCGTATCGTCGATGCTGTTCGTACGGACTTACCAATGTATGTGAAATCATCATGGACAATTATCCGGATCACAGATACGAGTGTTTGGAAAAGTAGAATTTATGTGGAGAGACAAGGCTGTTTGAACCGAGTCCTTATCTACGGACCAGAAGTCAGAAGTTTGAGGAAGAGAAGAAGACCTATGCGCTGCCCTCTATGTTAACGGAATGATGTTAACAAAAAACCAAAGGTCCTTTTCAGGGCCACTCATATGCCTCGAAAAGATTTGCTTTCTTGCCTAAAAAGTTTTTAGTCGGTTTTACAGTTGTGTGGGTTATATATGTTGTCTGTTGTATGTGTTATATCTCTGTCCCGTCAGTCCCATTCCCGTCAAGTGTTCTACGTTCCCTCACCCCGCTCTTTGGTCCGATTGTGGTCAGCCCCTTGCTACATTGTTGCTAATAGTCAGCAACGTGACGTAACCTCCCTGTTCTATTCCCCTTGTCCCTATATTAATGATAAGCCCCACTGTCCCTGTACAGGCCCAATACCTTTTTGACTGGATATTCCCTTGTCCCCACAAATCTTGTCCCTATAGAAGCCCACTACCTTTAAGACTGGATTTTCCAATGACCCTTTATCGCCCCCTTTAACTACTGATATTCCTCTAGTGCTAGACATCACTATAAACTGTCATAGTATAAATGTCCTAGGGATATGAATAAGAAATTACTAAAGCAACGTTAAAAATCCAAATAACACATGCACACATCTTGTTCCAGCAACTAATCATACTTTAAACAAAAGTAAACGAAGACAATTTCATTTAAACAGATTATTAAAAAAAGAAATTTGAAGGAATTACTTTCATCGTGAATTTTCTCTTCAGCATGGCTGCATAAATTCAGACTGGTGATATAGATAGTATACAAATAAAGTCTTCACATTCTGAATTGGATAAAAAATGAATGTCCAAGGTTTTAGTAGGCCATTTGTGGAACCTTAAGTATCGTACCATTCCTTCATGCTTGATAAATTACTGAAAGCTAAAACGTAGAAACGTCATCACTCTATACCTATTAAAGGTTCCTATTTTGAAGAAATATTTTTAAGTTTTGAGTCAATACAGTGATACTGGGCCAGGTTTTGTCTAAAATAAATTTGAGTCAATACAGTGATTTAGTGTCAAGTTCTGTTTTAAAAAAATGTGACTTATAAGTGATATGGTGCCAAATTTTGTTTAAAATAAATTTGAGTCAATAGTGATATTGTGCCAGGTTTTGTTTAAAATAAATTTGAGTCAATACAGTGATATGGTGTCAAGTTCTGTTTTTTTTAAAATAAAAATTGGCTTATTGAGTGATATGGTGCCAAATTTTGTTTAAAATAAATTTGAGTCAATAGAATATAATTCTTTACATCAGAACAAGATGTGTTGAAGGTTGAAGTGATTTTCAAACCCAACTGACTAACGGTGAAAAGTATCTACTTGTGAACTGTTCAAGGAAATATGTTGAACATATGCTACTATTTTTTCAGCATTGGGCATGATTGGCGCGACTTTTGTTTTATCTGTCGTAAATATTTTGTTAGAAATGTAACAGGGAAACAATTTTTCCTGGCGATGTCGGTGGAAGTACTTTTGCAATTCTAATTAAAGGTTTACAACAATAGCAAAACATACATCTATGAAATGAACTTTTCATTTTAAAAATTAAATTATACATACTCATACAGGCATACGCATAATTATGAAAAAATGCTTGATTATTTAATTCCTGAGCTTTATTTAATTTGTCCTATTTTGTCGTATTAATTACAACGTTCTCTACATCTCCAGCGGTTGTTTGCTGCATGCATCATAGCCACAAAAAATCCTTTTGTCTGTGTTTATTTCACTATTTTGTGTCTAATTTAAGAGCTTGATTTTTTATTGGTTTTACAAAGCTTTGCATCATCAATATTTCCATTCGCATTAATTTCTAAAATAAATTTATCAAATGATATTTTGGTAAATTGTTCCCGTGTCCAACTGTGCTACATATTTTAATCACCAACTCACTTGAGGGGGGGGGGGGCGAGTGCCCGAGTGGTCTAAAGCTCTTTCCGTTACGAATCACTGCCATCTCACCTCTATCTGCTTAGGTTCGAGTCTCGGATTCGGCAAATGAGCGTATGTGAGAAAGTTTGCCAGTAGCTTTTCGAGGGTCGGTGGGGATTTCCCGCGTTCTTCATCCACCATTAATACTGGCCGCCATGTGTAGCCTATCATGTGCTGAAAAATGGAGGTAAACCCTACAACAACACCAACAACCATCTCACTTGGCATGTGAAATATTCCATTTCACTTGGTATGTGAAATATTTCATTTCACTTGGTATGTGAAATATTCCATCTCACTTGACGTGTGAAATATTTCATCTCACTTGGCATGAGAAATATTCCATCTCACGAGACATGAGAAATATTCCATTACCACCACCAGACTAGTTTGATCAAACACTTTAATCTGAACTAAATTGTTTAAATCTTATTGGAATATTTTGATCTCAGTCATATCCTTATTGGCGTAAACTTAACTCTCCATTGATTTATTTTAGTGTATATTGTACAGTGGATGCAGACTAATATAATCTATGGTGGGCTTTGCAGCGAGACAAGAAGATCCCAGTCACGAGGTTACATTTTTTGACCCCCACGAGGCTTTGCCAAGTGGGGAAACGAATAATGTAACCCAACGACTGGGATTTTCTTATATCGGCGCAAACCCCAACGTAGATAATTTTTCCCACCTAATAATTTCCTTTAAGATTGCAATATAGTTTAGGCCATATTCAACACATACCGTATTTATCATTCATTATATCTTCAGATTTTTCTGTTTGACATTCGATCATATGTTTTATGAAAATTATAATAATCATCTCAGTAGAATTCACCTTTATTTACCGCTTATGCAACCTCACCCACAAACAATTACAACTTAGCAGTTATACTTGTTACTTATTTCAAGTATTGCTCGAAAGGGTCTAAATATATATATTAATTCTAGGAAACTGTTTCATTTTCGTCAGTTCTAGTTTAGAAACGTACAATGATAAATAATGAAACATCCTTGGTACACATCTCTAGACCATAACGACGAGAAAACCCTAACAAAAGTGACCGTGCGTTGGATTATTCAAGGTAATTAGAGATCTGCGGCACTATCGTATATAACTCTTTTTCTTTGCAGAAGGAGAAACTGTCGCATGCTAATGGTGTAACTGATGTTGATTGTAAAATTACTTCCGTGCTTGAAAGACCCTCCAAACACAGTCTTTAGCGGACAACCATGAGCTGAACTCTCAAGTTAACGATTTCTTAGAAAATTCGTATTGTCTGTCTTGGAAAAATGGCAAGTGTTGCTTATTAATAGTACACTTATATGTAACAGGGAAATCTGCTTGTGAATAACGTGTGGTCGGACAAATGTTGCCTTCTGATTCATAAGTTAATGAATTTGTTTTCTCTGATTGCATATACATATATGATTGAAATGGGGCACACTGGGGATATTGAGCAGTTGGAAGAAACAGTTTTGACATAACATATTTCCGGTTGTTGAATGAGTTAGGATGTTTATGGCCGGTGATGTGTATGGAATGTGTCTGGAGCACTGTTTTCTATGATACATACATATTTCTCACGCTTGAGGTTTTAATGTATTTAGAATACAAATCTGGCAAGTTTGCTTTCATAGGTATGTTTTCATTTCTGAGATAAGATTTTTTTTCCCGCAACTTGTGTCAATAAAATCTTCTTTTTTAAGTTATTTGTTTCTCTCCTCCAAAAACTATTTTGGAAAACAACTCCATTTAAGCAGAAGACAATAATAGTTGCGTCCCTTGATAAAGTAATTCCATGTACGTGGACACTATGCCCGAGACCTTACATATGATCCAAACATTCTTAACTTAGTAAAATCAGTTCATAGGTTTCACATCTACTTTCAAATAAGAAAAGTGTTTTCCGATTATAAGATAAAACTACCTTTTAATTCAGCAAAACAGTTTATCATACTCTGCAATAATTGTAATAGTCCACCTTATCACAAATGTAGATTTATCTAAACTGGAAAAATGCAATAGCCATTAATGAATTTTGAACCTATTACTAAATATTGAGGAATAATTTATGATGCGATCGATACATACATGCATGCATACATACATACATACATACATACATACATACATACATGAGACCCCGAGTGGCCAAGTGGTCTAAAGCGCTCTCTGTTACGGATCACTGCAGTCAAACCTCTGTCTGCATGAGTTCAAGTCTCGGATTCGGCCAATGTAGGTATGTGAGAAAGCTTGCCACTTGCTGAACATGGGATGGTGGTTCTTCCCGGGCTTTTCCCTGGTTCTTCCTCCACCATTTATACTGGCCGCCATGTATAGCCTATATTGTGCAGAAAAATGGCGTTAAACCCTACAAAAACAAAAACATACATACATACATACATACATACATACATACATTCTTAAATTTATTTACTATTTCTTTATCAAATGGAACATTAAAGCAAGTGGAAGGACAACAATACGTTACTCTGGTTGTTATTCATTTTAAATCTGAAGTCTGTTAATTTGGTTATGTATCTTCAATGAATTGCCTCCAGTTAGAGAGCAAACAGAGAGAGAGAGAGAGAGAGTAAATATAAATAAATATAAAACTATCACAAAAGACCATATTGTATTTCGTGGTTTTTTTTCGTGGAGTTCTGTTTGACACGTTATTAACTGCCTCTTAACGTATTCGTTTAGTAAATGATAATAAGGTTGGCCCTGCACTTCAGTCGCACTGCAGCAGTGCTCAGGATACACAATCCAGCTGAGAAAACATTGTACAATAAATAATACAATACAAGGAATTAACAGTGAACACAGTAATGGGATCATCAGCGTTCACGTGAATAAGGACCACGTGTCCGCTATCTGCTCTATGTTTCAAACATCTTACTCAAAACCTTTCCCAAAAAACTATGATGATACGCCTTCCTCCCCTATCCCGGAAAAGAGGATGTATATCGAACATATTTCCGACGCGGATAGGCGTTGGTCAAGGGCGTGTAATGTCCGCTTTTCTTTTTCTCGTATAAATAAATTACCTATTGAATGAACTAGTAATGGCTAATTGCAGGTTAACAATGAATCAGATGAATAAACCTGACATGCCTTTGGCAGACGACACTTTTCTAGCTCAGCATGATCTAAAATCAATCTTGTACAAGGTCGTTTATGCTCATATCATCCTCCTTGGGTAAATTTATTTTTCTGCCAAGATCTTTTGCTATTTTATTTTCAAAATCAGTTATATCAGGATTTTCTTCATCAGAATATTTATTTTGCTGTGGTAATCCAAACAACTTTCTGCGGACGATACGATATAATTGCTTCACTTTCTGTTAACAATAATAGTACTTTTACATCGAGAATATATCGTAATAATACTGTCGCTGTCCACATTATTTCTGAAACGTGTTTGCCAAACCAGACATAACAAATCGGATGAAGATTTTCAGCAAACTTAAATGACTCGATACAAGCGAATTCAGTCAAGTCAGAATATGGTAATGTTTCATTTATCGATACTCTGGTCATCCAAATCGCTCAAAATACATAGAACACTCTCCCATTCCAAGAACACTTCCGGGATAACATGCAAACATACCAACCGAAATAATAGCCATGTAATCGTATTTAGTATTCTATAATCCACCGTGTCCCTTTTCTTCAAGAAATTCCAATCATATTGGTTTCCATGAATTTTCCTTCTGAACAAAATGAGCAGCAACTGACGTTCAGCATCGTCATGGGTATATTTTAGCGCAAGATTTTTCGTTTCATCATGGGGAGATTATGTGCGATATAAATATATCCATTAGGTGGTACAAAATGATTATAAATTCCAGCATCTGAACTTTGAAATAACCACATGAATACGTGATCGTTCTTACTTTTTTCGATAATAGAATCAGATATGTCTCCTTGGTAAAATTTATCATTTCGATTTCGAGGAAATAGTGTTACTGCATTAGTCCACGCATGTGCTTTATGATCAATAATTTCAATCGATGCTCCTTTAGATTTATACTTCGATTCATATAAAATCTCTCCAATTATAGTTCTTTTTGTTATTGGGAATTTTCTTTTCTTTTCTGATTCAGCAACATCATTTATTGTAGCTCCTTTATCCTTGACTGATTCAGGCCATTTGTTTATTTTTTCCGTTAAACCATTTTCACGTATCTCTTTTTGCCAAATGTTCCGTTACTCTTTCGGCAACACAATTTAGCCTTGACAAAGTCAAGGACGATAATTTCATCAGTTTTTGATCATGAACGCTGAGTGTATCATTTATCGGATAAATTCCCTAATTAACCGCGGTTACAGGTTACGCTCATTCATAATACGTTTTGTCAATACCAGTCAACATTCCTGGTTTGGAATTTTTACTTAATACGGCAGTTTTGTCATTATAAAGGACAGGGTCATGTTTGTCACTGATAACCCAGGGACCTTCTACTTCCTTAATAAACTTTACTCTGAACAAATATCTTTCATTACCCAGATAATTAACAATTGTCGCTGCTAGTTAATCGTTCATTGTAGAATCGATGACTTCGGTGTTATTGCGTATGATTTTGAACGTTGACCATAGATGACTTGCACCATCTATGCGAAATTCTTTTTCCAGAGTTTCCGTCGGATCAACCAGGGTTCTTTTTCATGGGTCAGGGGTTATACTGTCAAGAACAAATCTGTATTTAGAAGGGTTAATTTCAATCGCTGACAATAACTTTTCCATTTTATAATTAAGACTAATGCATACATAAATTTATATATATAAAGGTTCTACAACTCCTTGTAACAAAGCTTGCGTAAACGAATTCTGTGGACTTCACTTACAAAGTGATTGGACCTAAACCACGTTTGAAATGTGGTGTTGAGGTTAGAGGAAACACGCAGTTGCGTGTGCACTGTGCAGTTCAAAAGTACAGAGAGCTGAAAAGATATGATGATAAAAATACTGTTCTGATAATAATGACAAAGTTATAAAAACGCAGAATATTGTCTAGCCAGGTTTTCAAAAAATTATTTATACAAATAATCATGTAAACAAATAATATTATTATATAAATGGATCAAAACGAATTTGTAAAACACCCTATCATCAAAGATTACGAGGCATTTCTTGATAGTGTAATCAGTAACTGTCGACTAAAAAAGCCATTTGGTAATGCCACTAATATTGGTTACCTCATGATCAATACTAAAAGCGATAAACATTATGTCAGTCATAGGTTTGTCTACGAATGTTTTCGGGGTACTCGACGGTCTTGTCATAGATCACATCAATGGATAAAAACTCGATAACCCTTTATATAATTTACGAGCCATTACACAGCCAGAACAACAGATTCGGTGGTACTAGTAGAAATTAAAAAATTACAAAATTTGTTAAGTCTGTAAATACAGAAACTGGCGGAGAAATACTATTTTAATAATTGAACGCAGCTGGAAAATATTTTGATATTTTAATGCGTTCGGTAAAATATGTTGCAGATAATATTACCCGATCTGCTTTTCTTTATTGTTGAAGGAAGATAACTCTGTCAAGCTAAAACTCTCTCTTGCAGAGTAATTAAATAGTTACTCCGTTTGTTGTTGCGTAATATTTTTTCAACATTTCAGTATCCCCCATTGTGTTGATACAACCAGATGAAGAGAGATAACTCAGGATGAGATCTCTCCGGTAGTGCAATTAAGTAGTTAACTCGCTTAATATTGCGTAATATTTATTCAACTAATTAAGATTTTACTTTTTTGTGTTATCATAAACTAATTATACAAATATACAATAATTTAAGTATCTGCGTCATAATTAACACAACACAGTTTAAGAAAATAGTTCACTTACCTCTGTTCACTCAAAAATGCACTACTGACTGGGAGAGAGCGATTCTGTGTCTTTTATAATTAAGAATACACCCACGCAGAATATTCGAGAAAATCACGTGATTTCCAAAATAACTAAATCATGTGATTTTCTGGAACATGCGCCCACGCAAAAAAGCGGAGATTTCCAAACGTATTTTCTAGAATGGTTTGGGGATTTCCTAACATATTTCCTAGAATGGCTTGGGGATTTCCAAACGTATTTTCTAGAAATGACGGTGATCTCCAAAACTAACTCGTTGCTATGTATTTCTGTTAGGGAATTTCCTACGTATTTTCTATAATGGCTTGGAATTTCCAAACATAACTCATTTACAACTTATTTCTGTTTGGAATTTCCAACGTATTTTCTAGAATATTTTGCATTGACTATAAAAGGTACAGAATCGTCTTGAAATATATTCGGGAGTGAGCAGAGGTAAGTTAAATATTTATTTAGTAATCTAGAGGCTGTGTTTGCGCTCTATTGCATGATTGTATTACATCGCCTTGGTTGAGTAATACTACATATATATATATATATATATATATATATATATATATATATATATATATATATATATATATATATATATATATATATATATATATATATATATATAATGAATTACAAAAATATTAATGAATTAGTTCTGCAATTAAAAATTATAAATGACAGCAAAAAAATGTCATTTTGATCAAGAGAAAATTATTTGTGACTTTGAAATATTACAGGCACGTAAATTTGAAGATAAATATTTACTACCAGCTGAATATAGATTTATAAAGCAGATCCAATAGTGTATGTTCCAATCTGTGACTACTTTGAAAGATACAGAAGTTAAAACTTTGTATCTCTCTCAAGCGTGATTGAGAAAATTAGATCCAAACTGGCTCCGAAATAGGAAACAAAAAAATATTAACACGCGCGTGATGCAGTTGAAAATGTTTATGTCATATAACAATGACAAAGTTATTACTGAAAATAGTAAAGGTGATTTTGAACGTGAAAGTAGTGAAAATGTTATTGATGAAAATGAAAATT
The DNA here is from genome assembly GCA_028554795.2 of Sinohyriopsis cumingii. Taxonomy (NCBI): domain Eukaryota; kingdom Metazoa; phylum Mollusca; class Bivalvia; order Unionida; family Unionidae; genus Sinohyriopsis; species Sinohyriopsis cumingii. Next base: position 112,103,563 of record CM068832.1, read on the forward strand.
ATGGCAATTGGGGTAGTGGTTAATTCGCTTTTGACTTTATTGTACCTGAGAAATAAAAAAAAAATAATTTGACTTGTGTAAAAAATTTTCTCGATAATTTAAATATACCTTGAAATCGTTAAGATTTTACGTAGAGATTTATATTCAAATTTTTCATTTATTAAATCAAGTAACTGTCCGGATTGGTTAGTTAGTTTGAAATGTATCCTTGATATTAGCGGATTATGACATCGCAAATACACCGGTTTAATAAATTTTTTTACGATCAAATATCCAGGAGGTAATTGAGGTGTAAATGTGTATGAAATATATCCTTGCTGAGCCTGACTGGTGTTTTCAAGATTCATTTGATAGCAGCCACAAATTGCATCACATACAAGATTGACTGTCATTGTTGAAGTTATGTTAGCAAATCCTGGTGAAATATATCTGGGCTACAGTATCGATAATTATGTTTGAGAATATTTGATAGTGGGGCCATTTTTCTCCATGACTCGATGATTTGCGGAAAGTTTTTATTAACAAGATCGTTGACTGACTTTTTTAGTTCGTCAGTTCTAAATTATAGTATTACAAAGTATTAACAGATCTGCGTCGGTTATTTTACAATGATCGACAAATATTCAATTTAGTGTAGCATTAAATTTAAAACCTTTTGGAGTTTCTCCACTTATTCCTTCATCAAACATTACCTCTACAACGATAATCAAGTTGACATGTTCACTATCTGATATAACTTGATTTAGATGTTTCGATGATATATTGTTCCGATGATGTATTGTTTAATATCGTTATTATAGTACTGCGTGATATCAGAAAATAAATTTCGTAGGTCACCTAGTACACGTGTGTATTCAGGTTTAATATCATCAGAACAATATCTGAAAAAATCTGTATTGATCGATTACTGGTAAAAAGATATCGTCTTCAAAATCATATATTGTTCTTACTAATTTAGGAATATTTTTACCATCAGATGTAATAAAATAATTTTCAGGATGAAAAGGATCTCCTCTTATTCGTCCAATTGTAGTACATGAGTTTTCTTTTCGATACTTTGGAATATTTATTAATATTTTCTTATCGGTGAGGTAATCGGCAAGTTTTGTTTTCGGTGGTCCTTGATAAACAGGTGTTAACACACTTCTGATCGATGATTGATAAATATCTACAACATAATCTTGTGAATTTATTTCCTTCGCAGCTGATAAAAAATGGTTCGTGTATGGTGATAGCTAGTTTTGATTCTTTTCTTATTATAGACTTATTTATGTACTAGAATTCATCTTTGGTTTGTTCACTCTGATAATTACCTGTAGGAATTTCGTTCACTTGCCAATCAGGAGTTCCATCATCTTTATTTTTATTTGCGCGAATTATTTTGCTAGCGATCCACCAAATAATTTTGATCTGATATTTGGCCAGCTGTAATATATTCTTAATTGTGCATGCGCTATTTATTTCCCTGGAATTGCAGTTGGAACACTAACTTCCGGATTAGTTTAGCTGACTGATATCATCGTAGTTTTTGACGGAGTTGCATTAACGACAATCTGCTGAAGGAACTGGTTTGGAGTTGAAGTTCTTATTTAAATTCTGATTTTGTAAACCAGGCGTAGATTCTATCAAAGTCATTAATTCCTTGTAAATTTTAATCATCTCCGTGAACTCAAAATCTCATATTTTTCCATCACTAAGGCTTGTTGATAATAACAAGGATAATTTGGCATATGCTAACGTCGCTGTATGCAATTTATTATATAATCATGTAATGTTGTGTCCGTACACGTGCAACCTTTTCTGCGATGATATTAAGAATACCTGCAATTGTTGTTGCAGCTGAACACGAAATGTAACATCTGATGTTGATGCCCTTGTTATTGTTGATAGTAATTCGCCAGTTCCAGCAATAACAGCAGACGTCGAATATGCAATTATGTCAACAGCTATTACACGTCTGCGATATTTTTTTTACTTTTACTGTATATTCGTCAACGATATTTTTTTAATTTTGTTTGCCATTCACGTGCTTTTTTGTATCTGTAATGTTAAACGTTGATTGGGGAACTCATTATAGTTTAAGTAAGTGGGAATTTAGCAACTAAATCAAGACACCAATAATGCAACACGGGGTTGTCGTTTTCTTCAGGTTCCACCACGAAATTTTCCATGTCGTTTTGATCCAACATAATTAACACACATACAGCAAACTCGTGAATTGGATAACGTCGTGTTTATTTTTTGTTTTTTTTTTTGTTGTTTTTTCTAAATACCGTAAATGATGTCGTAGTACCAAGTACTCATACTCTGTATAACCCGATAACCACAGCGCGATGTTTAATGGATTTAGTGAGTGGTGACCATAATGCTGATCGATATGTTACCGTATATACTACACGATTGCTAATTGTTTTTATATAACAGAGATTAATGTCGATGTCTAGTGGATTTCCACAAAAAAATTAATAGTTCTATTTATGTTTCTACGAAGATTTGTAAACGCTTGTACATGATTAGAGTATTCAGCTCTAAATGTAGCCATTCCATCATTGACTGTCATTAACAAGTTCGTCATCGAAATGTTGCTATTATCGGCATATTTCTTGGCTGAAGCGTCATCGCTTGATTCTGGTTCTCCAAGACCAATACATTTATAATTAGTCATATTGAGGGAACCAGTCATTGTATCACCTGTGGTTAATAAACGATCATTGATCTCAGTTCTGAGCATGTTGTTGTTGCTGTCTACATATATTTGTGTTACCACATCATCATCTGATTTTGGTTCTCTCACATTAATAATTGTATTTTTACCTCCAAATGAGATCTCCGTACATAATATATCTAATTCTTCTGATACGTCCACCAATTTCTACCATGACTGATAGAAATGATTCATCAGATTTTTTAATTTTATCGTTTTTAATAAACACCACTAAGTTTCTTCGGTTGCATCTGGAATCCGCAGAATAATATTTGTCAACGGGATATTACTCGTCTTTAATCGTCCTTGTTTATCCTGAAAAACAGCAACTTCACTTTGGTCCATATTTGCAAGACTCAAAAGAGTGGCGAGTTCATCCTTGACCTATTCAAGGGCTGCATATTTAGGTAAATCGACTTGCTGAGTCTTACTCGGGCGAGAAGAGCTTCCGTAAATATCTAAACTTTTACTTTAAGATCTGTTTAAAACGACGCGTCTACTTGTATAATCGTGCACGACTTTATGAGGTGGTAACGCTGATCATGACACAGCGTCGAGTACTGCAATTACTTCACGCCCGCATATTGGCGGATCTGTTATTGTATGTGTTGGTAATGTTGAATACCAGACTTGATTTTCTATTGTGTTTTCGTAATTTATAAATTCTTTTGGTTGAGCCAGTCAATACGAATCAAAATAAATGATTCAACGTGAATCAATCGCGTATGTCACCCAATGAGTACCAGGACCGGACCTTTTATCGATATTATTGATACTTGTTTCAATATTCTTTGGTTGTTTTGGTAACTGATCACGCAAAAAACACCTCTCAAATCTTTTATATTTAATTTTTTTAGCAGCATCAAGTAAATTAAAACTTAACATTGGAAAGATTAACGAACTGTTCCCGGAACTCTCAGACCTTTTCTGTATAGATAAGGGGTTTCTGGTAATCTTAGACTCCTTCCTTTTTTAAATCCTTGTCCTGTTGTTTTCTTTAATGCCTTCCCATCAGCAGCTTCAACAGCGCCAAGTGCAGCTGCTTATTCAACAGCTGGGGCTACAGCGACTATTACCGCTAGTATAGCTGCAAAAAGTGAAAATATACCGCCTGTTTTAAATGAGTCTTTAACCGCAGCAGCAGAAAGATTGAGTTTAACGCCTGCTTTTGATTGTTTGGCGCTGTTGAAATGTCTGAGTTGACGTTCTAACAATGATAATTTATTTTGACCACCTGTGATCTGATCTTTGTTAGTGATATTTTATTCCTCAGTTATTTGCTGAATTTGATTCAATCTTTTCAATCTGACCAGGAGTCTGACTGACACTATCATGATGATATGACATTATCAATGTCGTGAGCGCTTTAAATACTTGTTTTCTACTGGAACACCAATAACTCTCACTCGTCCACCAACACCTTCAAGTAGCATTGCTTTGTTATGAGAGTATAACATCGATTTCTCTGTAACCACCAGCAGGCAGTCGAGCTGCACTTGATTGAAATATATATGAACGACAGATTGCCTGAATAAATCTAAATGATCCTACGAAATGTAATAAATTAGATATAATGTTGTGAAATCCCGCTGTGATATCTGCAAAGCAGTGTAAATATTTTGATCACGCCCCATAAATGTCATCAACCAATTATAAGCACGTGCAACTTGATTTTGATCAAAATTTAGCAAAACTTATTCAGGTTCTTGATGTCCGTTTATCCTCAAAGCAACTTCAGAAACTCCAAGTGTGTCCAATACCACTGAATTTCGTTCCTGTGAATCTATTCTAGCTCTTTCCTGAAAAGCAATAAATATGTATTCTTGCAGAAACTCCTTGCTGTGCTGATGTTTGACATGTAAATGACCCAGCCGAATTACTTTGAACGCAATCTGTAGTCATTGTCAACCATGATAACAATTATTTACCACCTGAATTCATAACATCAAGTAGTTTTTCAACTTCAGCAAGCGAAGGCGTCATTGCCAGCATCCACAGTGACAGTTTTGTTAATATTACTTTACCAGCATCAGCTGCGTTGGGTCGCCAGATTGCATCACTGTCAGAGGCTTTTCTTACAAGTACCACAGTGTGTTTAGCTCCAAACATAACTTTTCTAACATTTCTACAAAATCCAAAGATATGTGATAATGGAATCAGACATGAAAAAGTTTTCTTCTCCATTTAACATTAATCTACGTGCGGCAAATCCAAAGTTGAAATTTTCTTTCATCGATGCAACTGCATCCCCAGCTGCATTTAGTTTTAAGTTGCTACACTCGGGTTGATCAGTGGTATCCTTTGCAAACATCATTGACGGACCAGCTGACCTCGAGTAATCATCGCTGTATCTTGCCAGACCCAATACCCTAGTAGGAAAGTCAATAGTTTCGAGACACGATTCAATATTTTTTCCATCAATCATGTATAAAGTACTGTTAAATAATACCATGACACTATTATTAACAAAATAAGGTCGATCTAAAAGTCCGTACGCTTTATCATCTGCTTTCAAAACGTCTATCTTTTACTTCGATAATTGCTTCAACAGGTCAAAAATGTCTGCTTGTGTCTTGAACATGTAGTTCTATTCGACCACGCTGATTTGGTACACGTGCGTCATAAGAATAATACCGATAAGCGCGTATAGATTCATCTTTACGAACCGGTGCGTCTGTACCCAAAATGTAAGGTTTAGAAGACTTTATTTTCACTGGAACATTTTCAGCAAAATAACATGGAAAAACTTAATTGGGAAAAGTATACAGGTATTTTAGGAGAGTAAACATGAAATGAGTATCAGAAAATCCTCAGAAAGATTCGGTACACTTTTAAAAATTAATCCAGGACTAAAAACGCTCCATCTATGGAAAGTCGCTTACGCTGACTCAAGCAGAAAAATGGAATGTGGGACATTAATTCGTATTGGAGGAATGCAGGCAAGATCTGGACTGTGTCCGCTGTGTGGCAAAATAAGTGATGACCGTATTTTCCACATTTCGATGAATTATACCTTAACCTTAGATGACACAAACCACTTGATGGAAAGTCTATTTTCGTATATCCCCCCCCCCGTGATTTGCTGTGATCAGATCGATGATGATATACTGATTATGCCACTGGGTGGTTTAAATGACATCTCAGAACGTTTGGAATTTGAGGCATGGATTAATGTGATCAGACTCTCTACCAAGTATTTCATTAAGACAGAGGCTATTATATATTCATTTGAATAGAGAACTTACACAGAATATAACGAAAGAAATACTTGTACTTGACTGCAAAGTGATTAGGATACTAACGATATTTATTGTGTACTTTTTTTCCAATGTTGAAACATATTTTTATTTCATGTTATTTTTTCTGTAGTTATATTTTTAAAAACAGACAAATATTGGTATCTATCTAGTTTAGTCATTGTATTGATGTATTTGTTACTTTGATATTAACAGTAATTCAGAGGACTTCATTAGTATCGAATCCACTATTTTTGTGATTTATGTGTATTACACTGCATTTCTTTAACTTGTCTTAAAAACTTGAGAAAGTGGAGGAATAAAAGAATATCAATCAAGCAATCAATCTCAATCTGTTATATATATATATATATATATATATATATATATATATATATATATATATCTGTGTGATGATAAAATCGGTAATGCAACTTGCCGTAACTTATGCACATGCGCTAAGGATACTTTTGTAGCAGCTAGTATGATTAAGAAAACAAAATGGCTTACAAGCATTTACACCGTTTAAAACTTTTGCAGCCAATAAATTGAACTCATCCATTCATACGTGTAAACGTTGTAGCATTAATGACTGACCAACTAACGGATCTACCGAAATATAGCCAGATAGGTCTCCAAGTCGGAAACAAAGTATTTCAATAGGTGGATGGATAGGCACAAAAGAACCTTCTCAAATGTTTAGTTTTAGAAAGACAGACATATAAATGGATAGATAGATGGGTAGGAGAATAAATAGGAACATATATACATACATACATACATAGAAAAAAGAACTCTGTAAAAATGCTGCTGACATAATGCTGTATTTGTTTAACATTTAAATGTGAAAAACATATCCTTGTGAACAAAAGAATGAATTTTAGTTGCGTATTCTTAAAGCCTCAATGCCGACGTCACGTGGAAAAAGTCGTATATGCCGAATCATCTGAGTAGAATAATGACTCTTGAAAGATATTGGTCCTAAACATCGTTTGGTTATATTAAAACCAGATAATGTCGACTCTTTCGTCCCAGTATGAGCCATTTAATTTATACGTCAAACTGAGAAACCCGTTCATTTTTCACATGTGAAATTTATGATCAACTGCGACATTGGGGCCTTAATTAGAATGTTCTAATCATGTAAGCTTATTTGCCACAATTAAAAAGCAAACAAAACAGTTATTTTATCTTAAGACACTTTAGGACATTAAAAAACATAAAATTCATAAGCTTACATTACAAGTGCGTATTTTTGATACGGTATATTGACTGCACGCAAAATTATATTACTAATGATATGAAAAAGCATTAGAAACGCCTGCCAAAACATTCAATATATCTATTTTGCCAAAATTAGTAAAGCCCTTCCCTCAAGAAGCTGTTTAACTCGTAAGAAAAATACATATAAATTCTTTCTCGTATTTAGTATGATATATTATCAGTTTGGAGAATATAGCAGATGGTTCTTAGTTATTTGAACGAAAAATGGTCACTGTCCTGTTGCAGAGGGGAAACGGTACTTTGTCATTTTATCAAAGTTGGCTGGTCTTTCGTTTCTGTCTAATTAGGAGGAAAAGGTTAGTTTATTGCCACCGTCAACAAGGAAGTATATATACATGATGCTGTTCATTAGAGAATATCCCATTTCTAATATGTATACGCATCTCCTGGGATATTGATTTTTTCAGCCTTTTTCGTAAGTAAAACATTACCTTTTTCTTCATGTTTTATGTCTTAATGTTTCATGAAAGGAAATTTGTGAGAAACAATCGTTGGTAATTAATTCATTCATGTCTGGATCCTGGTAATATGCGTTGAAATCGGTTAGCAATATTAAGGTGATAATATGGATTTTTATTAATAGCGTGGTGTCCACAAGTCTCTTCAGTTCTTTAGAACAAGGCATTTCCTTAAGCTTTTCTCCCATGTCATTAGTAGAAACCCTACTGCATTCTGGAAATATAACAAAAAACCAAACAATTATTTTATAATTTTTCAAATCTGGCAGCACTTTTGCAAAAGTTAAACATCCTTATTACCTTAAAACAAGCATGTAGGTTGGTAGATAAACGAATAAGTTGGTAAAATACATAGTTATTAGTTCATTAACAACTTCGTAAGCTGATGTTTCAATTAGATAATTGTGTTGTCCGACAATATTCAGTGTTAATCATTCACTTGGTTAGTCAGATAGATAACTGGTTATACGTAAATAAGAAATTGAGTGTGGAAGTAAGTAAGTGGTAAAGTAAATAGGTCAGTCAGTAGATTAGTAAGTCACACATAAAATCAATAAGTCATTTAATAGATCAGGATGTCACGCTTAAAATCAATAGGTCAGTCAAGTAGATCTGAAAGACACGCATAAATGCGATAGGTCAGTCAAGTAGACCCGAAAGAAACGCATAAAGGCAGTAGGTCAGTCAGAAGATGGGTTATGTCTATGTCACGCATACAATCAACAGGTCAGTCAGTAGATCAATATGTCACGCATACAGTCAATAGGTCAGTCAGTAGACCAGTAAGTCGCGCATAAAATCAACAGTTCAGTCAGTAGACCAGTATGTTACGCATACAATCAACAGGTCAGTCAGTAGATCAATATGTCACGCAAAGAGTCAATAGGTCAGTCAGTAGACCGATATGTCACGCAAAAAATCAATAGGTCAGTCAGTAGACCGATATGTCACGCAAAAAATCAATAGGTCAGTCAGTAGACCGATATGTCACGCAAAGAGTCAATAGGTCAGTCAGTAGACCGATATGTCACGCAAAAAATCAATAGGTCAGTCAGTAGACCGATATGTCACGCAAAAAATCAATAGGTCAGTCAGTAGACCGATATGTCACGCAAAAAATCAATAGGTCAGTCAGTAGACCAGTATGTTACGCATACAATCAACAGGTCAGTCAGTAGATCAATATGTCATGCAAAAAATCAATAGGTCAGTCAGTAGACCGATATGTCACGCAAAAAATCAATAGGTCAGTCAGTAGACCGATATGTCACGCAAAAAATCAATACTTCAGTCAGAAGATCAGTATGTTACGCATACAATCAACAGGTCAGTCAGTAGATCAATATGTCATGCAAAAAATCAATAGGTCAGTCAGTAGACCGATATGTCACGCAAAAAATCAATAGGTCAGTCAGTAGACCGATATGTCACGCAAAAAATCAATAGGTCAGTCAGTAGACCAGTATGTTACGCATACAATCAACAGGTCAGTCAGTAGATCAATATGTCATGCAAAAAATCAATAGGTCAGTCAGTAGACCGATATGTCACGCAAAAAATCAATAGGTCAGTCAGTAGACCGATATGTCATGCAAAAAATCAATAGGTCAGTCAGTAGACCGATATGTCATGCAAAAAATCAATAGGTCAGTCAGTAGACCGATATGTCACGCAAAAAATCAATAGGTCAGTCTGTAGACCGATATGTCACGCAAAAAATCAATAGGTCAGTCAGTAGACCGATATGTCACGCAAAAAATCAATAGGTCAGTCAGTAGACCGATATGTCACGCAAAAAATCAATAGGTCAGTCAGTAGACCGATATGTCACGCAAAAAATCAATAGGTCAGTCAGTAGACCGATATGTCACGCAAAGAGTCAATACTTCAGTCAGAAGATCAGTATGTCACGCAAAAGCAATTGGTCAGTCTATATATCAGAATGTCATGCATAAAGTGAATAGGTCAGTCAAGCAGATGACTAAGTCATGCATAAAGTCAGTAGGTCAGTCAGTAACTCAGTAAGTCTCGCTTTCAGTAAGTAAGAGTGTGTGTGCAAAAGCAGCAAGTCTAGTGGGAGAGTGAGTAAAGTAGGGAGCTGGTTAGGAATTCATTTGTTGAATGCCTTCCTAATCATGCTTTCCCGTTAAGTTGTATATTTCTTTTGACTTTGCATGCACTTCTCGTTTATGAGCAGGTTGTAATCATTGATCTAAAAGGCTACAAACCAGGGTAAATTGTATTTTGAGGCCCGGCCCTAGGGCAAGACGAACGAGAAAACTGCCTTGGGCCAAGCGCTTCTCCTCAATGCAGTTTTCTTGCTTGGGGCCCCGTGCTCATCGCTTGCTGCCTGGTGCCCCGCATGCTGACTTGGGGCTCGCACATCCTAGGGCCGGGCCGGTGTATTTTTTTTAAAAAAAGTAACTGTGGATATGAATTAATACTTAAATTTAAATTCATGGTAATTAAATTCAGTATTCATCAGAGATAAGAAAAAGAGCCAGATAAGATAATATCAGAATTATCGCCCGTCGTATCACTTATGTAAGATTACTTATCACCAATTCACCCAAATTAATGAACCTCGTCAAGATAAACAACACAACATATAGATTATAGCTCCTGAGATCATCGCGGAAAATTGTAAACCGACGGAAAATGATAGTTACATTTTCTTTAGCTGTCCAGGATCACTAGGAAAAAATATGCATTATGTAACATAAGCACTGTGTATCATAAGCCAAATGTAAAAAAATACATTCATGTTCATACCAAATATGCATTATGCAACATGAGCCAAATGTAAAAAATACAGTTCTGTTCATACCAAATATGCATTATGTATCATAAGTCAAATGTAAAGAATACATTTCTGCTCATACCAATTGGTGAAATGCATTTATTTTCCAAAAGGAAAATATGATATATGGTGCATTCACAATTGCATCGCTCACAAATTTTGATTCAAATATATATCCATATATGTACTAATATATATAATAGCATGTAAAGTAAGTAGGACAGGCATATCTTGCTACAGACTACACTATGTTACAATGTAATTTTCACTAAACACTTTTAATAATCGAGCAGTACAATGATCATTAGCATTCGCTGACGTATCAGATAGTAATTATTTTTTTCAATAAATCCCTTTTTAAAAATACTTAATGTTCCTCCACGGACGTTACATGCAAAGAAGAGAATTACGTTGAAGTTCGCAGGGTACAATTACACCTCACATTATTTGAATTCTTTTATACCTGGTTTAAGATGATAAAGTTTTTCAAAGACCTGTTACTTTGAGAGTTTTTAATCTGGCTTGAAACATACTTGAAAGCGACGCTGAATAAATTAGATGATGAATCAATTAGATTTACTAATCCTCTGCACTCGATGGCATTGCGTCCACACTTTTCAAACTTGATGTACGACTCACAAGAACATGATGAATGTGTAAAATTAACTTTAAAAACAATGACTGGTAGCAAACCAGACAATTAAAATATTGACTGGAACCATTAAGGTTAACTTAAAATGATGAATTGAACATTTACAGAGAGCTTTAAAATGATTAGAGGATACGCCTTATGCCCAGCAAGGACAAAATGGAAATTAAGGAAATTATTTACCATATATATAATTCCAATTTATCAAACTATTTAGACGTTGCAAAACTCACAGTGGTAGTCCATATTTTCCATTCAGATAAATGAGTCAAATGTGTTCTTTAAGTATTAAAATTTATGAATCCGTACACTAATATTAACATCTGCTTCGATGGGTATAATACACACACACCCTCACGCACACGCACACACATACACACACATATTTAAGGTTGAAGGGTACACATAACACTCCCACCCCCGACTCAGACAAGTTGTCCATCACTGTAGTTTAAGATTTTCAATGATTCTATTGATGGGAACTTGATGAAAGTAACTGTCAAAAAGTGGTGGTTCCATCACTGCGGTCAAATGGTCAGTCTTGACCGTATTGGTACATGTTTACTCACCCTCTAACCATACCCATACGTTGGGGATCTGCAAGCTTTGCACGCACCAGTCATTAAGCACAACTTCATCCGGTACTTGCAATAGCTTGGACACAGGCAATCTGAAATTAATAAAATACAACACTTGGGCTTTGTTTATAGCGAGTGTGGCCAATCATACAACGGATGTCGTATAATAAATATATCAATAACAGCAACAACTAAAAATGACAGCTTAAATAAAATCATCGAAGCGTGTTAAACGATATGAGTAGTTTTATTTGCAAACCCATTTGTATTAGAGTGCCAGCAATTTGAATATGTTCCAAATTCAAATTATTGCTGACACTATATTTGCGTTACATTTTCTTTGTTTCCTAACCGTCGTAAACTTAAAATAAATATATTTTTTTGTGTTGAGGAAAACACGTGTGATTTCGGGAGGAGATGTGGACATCTGGAGATGACGCAACAACTAATGGAGGTTAATCCATCTCTTAAGAGTATATGGAATGTAATACATGTTAATGGCCCACCGCCACCATCCCATCCATTCAGACCCCAACATTCGTATTCTCAAAACATCATTTGTGTTACTTGTCAGGCGTAATTTAATTTCATAATAAGCGCAAATTTATGTAGCGGTATTTGTTATGATACGCTTGCGGATGGTGCCAATGTATTGTCTCGCACTCGTGGTCGGCCTCACGATGTTTCGCTTTTCAGTGCCGCTGATGAGCAATGGCTGATATTGTTTTCTTTCAGTATTGGGCGAATGGATTCAAAACTCTGTAGCAGCTGTCTAGTGCCATTATACACGCAGGCGCAGTTTGTTAGCATGAAAATATACCTCAGGGCCACTGGCATGTAAAAATAATTGAAATTGCAGACAAAGTTCCGAATCATTTTATGACACATACCTTGAAACATCCCATCATCATGTGCATTAATGTCATGTCGTGTCATTTTCATATACGTCTGATATTAACATCTTGTATTGGTATTGTGATAAGGTCTGATATGAACATCTTGTGTTGTTATTGCCAGATGGTCTGATATTAACATCTTCTCTTGGTTTTGTCATAAGGTCTGATATTGACATCTTGTCTTGGTTTTGTCATCAGGTCTGATCTTAACATCTTGCATTGGTATTGTGATAAGTTCTGATATTAACATGATGTCATGCTATTGTGATAAGGTTTGATATTAACATCTTGTCTTGTGCTATGTATATTCGATTTAATTATATCTGATTTAATATATATATATATATATATATATATATATATATATATATATATATATATATATATATATATATATATATATATATATATATATATATTTCAATTTAATTGTTTGTCAGTTTTAAATTTGTTATATTTGTCAAATTACATGATATTGTAATGGAAAATTATTCACTAGAGATAACACTTTTTTCACTTCGTTTTATAAAATCCAGGTGTTGATCAAAATCCTGACCTCGATTCAAAATTTGTAGCAACCACTTAAATAAGTTCTATTTTTATTTTAAAATGATTGGTTGTTGTCGAGGTCATGATGGGACTTCGTGTTAAGATGTAAACAATTAATTTTTATTTCTTAGAGTAAAATGATTGGTTTTCGTCAGGGCTACAATGGCTAGACATGATCTTTAACAAGTAATTAATTTGTATAAGCTTCTAGAGCATGATCACGTGACCCTTTGTTTACATTTAGAAGTCGATATAGCCTATGTTTTCTCAGTAGAAATCAAACTGTCAAACTGGCAGTTGTATGTTCTGCTATTTGGGGTTCTTTCAAATTACTTGGATTGGAGTTATTTCAAATTATTTAGATTCAAAAGGATTGTTTCTTTTTTCGGAAACTACATGTGTTCATGAGTGATTCGTAATCAAAGACAGTTGTTATAAGACATTTATTCAGCTTTCCGAAACCGGAGTGATAATCCTTGTTTTTACAAGGAACTGTAGACTTCAACAGTATAAAATGCAGCGTACGTTGTCGTCTTCCATCTTGGATTCTTTGTCAGGATTCGAACTTGAAATCAGTTGAACATTTTCTTATTAGAAGTTCAAACATTTTATTCGTGCATTATTCTTGTATTTTTTCAACGCTTTTTTCACTCTTTCTTGTATTACTGTTTATTCGAGCCTAAATACGTGACATAAAAAATTGTGCGCTCGTCCTAAGGATAATTTCGAATATTGTATAGAATGTTTAAGAAAACTTTATTCTTTGAAATTTGAATTTCCCTACGTTTTGAAATCTTTAGTGAAATCGGCAACCTATTTTTAAAATGTGATCAAAAATGGAAATATTTCTTTCAAATCCTACCCAGGAACCAGTAGATCTTTTAAAAGTGATGAATTGATTCAATCTGCCAGAACAATACGAACTTTCTGAAGTAAAGACTTCCTTAACGAAACAGGAAATAGGAAAAATTTTGATTCAGTACTTGGTAGAAAAGAATGTTTTGTGTAAAAGTGCTTTGGTTTCGATCAGTAAATCTGAATTAAACTCAAAAGTATAGGAATTCGAATTAAAGTACAAAATGGAATTGGAGGTAAGGAAGTTGGAACTTCATAAAGAAGAAAGAGAGAAAGAGAGAGAGATACAAATGCAGTTACAAGACAAACAAATGCAGTTACAATATAAGAAAGAGGAGAGAGAGAGAGAGGGTGGGAGAAAAAGAAAAACATATGCAAATGCAGTTAGATAAGGAAGAAAGAGAGAAAGAAAGACAAATGCAGTTACAAAAAGAACAAATGCAGAAAGAAGAAAGAGAGAAAGATAGAGAGAAATGCAAATGCAAAGAGAGAAGGAAGAGAGGGAATATCAACGTATAATGAAAGAAATGGAACTGGAAAATAAAAAGCACATTCATGCTTCAAAATTTAAGTTTAATCTTGCAAAGAATATTAGATTAGTTCCCCCTTTCAGAGAAAAAGAAGTAGACAAATATTTTCCTTATTTTGAAACAGTTAGTGAAAATTTGAAATGGCCAAGGAAGCATTGGACTCAGTTATTACAATGTAAAGATAGTGATATTTACCGTTCAATGTCAGTTCAACAAAGTGGTGACTATGATACAGTCAAAGAATGCACCATAAGGGGTTATGAGTTAGTCTCTGAGGCTTATCGGCAGAAATTCAGAAACTATAGAGAAGAAGCTGGACAAACTCATGTCGAATTTGCTAGAGAAAGACAGGAGTTATTTGATAGCTGGTGCTTAGCCAAGAAAGTTGAACAAGATTATGAACGTCTTAAACAACTTATATTACTGGAAGAGTTCAACAACTGTGTCCATCGTGATATTAAGTCTTACTTTCACGAGCATCAGATTGAAACCTTGGAAAATGCTGCTCGTGCTGTTCATGAGTATTCTTTAACTCATTAATTTCCTTTTGTAAATAAGACTTCTACTCAAGAGTCTTCTGCCAGGAAAGTAGTTCAGCTTTATACAAGCCTTTCTAAAACTCAAACTGGCACAACTTATAAAAATCAAACTTCAGAGAAGCTTGATTCAAGATCATTGTCTCTTCCTACGTGTACATATTGCAAGAAACAAAAGGCACGTTATTTCTGACTGCTACAAATTGAAAAAAGGCACCAAAAAACAAGACAGACCTATTCCAGATGCTCTTATTTCTAAGAGATCAAGCTCACGGTCAAGTATTGTTGGGTAAAATAAACCCCATTCTGCTTTGATTAGGGAGAGTTATGAACGATTCATATCGAAGGGTTCTATATTACTCTAGGGTGATTCGGCCAATCCCATCCCTATTAACATTTTAAGGGACACAGGAGCTTCTCAGAGTCTTTTATTTGTCAGGTATTTTGCTTTTTCTGAGAAGTCTTCTTCTAATGAGAGTGTTCTTATTCAAGGAGTAGCGTGCGGCTTTGTTGATGTCCCTCTCCATTGTGTACATTTGTCATCAGACTTAGTCGCAGGAGCCGTGACAGTCTGAACAGACCTTTTATAACCGTTGAGAGCATTCATTTATTACTAGGAAATGACCTAGCTGGAAAAAAGGTTATCATTAATCCACTTGTAAGTGACAAGCCTTGCTTGGATCAGAAAGTCGATCCAATTGAAAAAGAATTCCCTGATGTATTGCCAGCTTGTGCAGTTACCAGAGCTATGGCAAAGAAAGCTTTTGAGAATGATGTTGATAAGGAAAGTATTCCTTTAGCTGATACATGTACCGGTCAGGCTTTTGATGAGGTCACTTTCACTCCTTGTTTGGATCAATCAGAAGGTATTGATCACAGTGATCCTCTTTGAATTACTCGTTCTCTTTATTCTAATAAGGTCGAGATACGACAATCACTTGTCGTCGAACAGGAAAAAGATCATGAGATATCCTGTTTGTTTCAGAAGGCTATTATTGAAACTGAAGCTACTGAAATTCCAGTCTATTATTTCATTAAAAATCAAATTCTTATGAGAAAATGGAGACCTCTCGACCTCTGCAGATGGCAAATTGTCAGTGAACTCTCGAAATGTAGCTCCGAAACCTTATAGACTGGAAATACTTAGTCTGACCCACGACACTCCATTAGCAGGTCATTTAGGAATCAATAAAACTTA
Organism: Sinohyriopsis cumingii; assembly: GCA_028554795.2. Taxonomy (NCBI): domain Eukaryota; kingdom Metazoa; phylum Mollusca; class Bivalvia; order Unionida; family Unionidae; genus Sinohyriopsis; species Sinohyriopsis cumingii. Next base: position 112,119,836 of record CM068832.1, read on the forward strand.
TCACAAGACATTAACTCACTTATATTGACCACAAATCAAACGTGATGTTGGTAAATACAGTAGATCTTGTCATACCTGTCAAATGGTAGGAAACCCAAATCAGAAAATTACCAAGGCTCATGTACAACCTATTCCTGCCTTTGACGAACCATTCAGTATAATTATGCTAACCTGTGTTGCTTCCTTACCTAAGACCAAGTCAGGTAACTAAAACATATTGAAAATCATGTGTGCGTCAACAAGGTTTCCAGATGCAATTCCCTTGATGAATATAAAATCTAAAACAATAGTAAAAGCTTTGATAAAGTTGTTTACTCAATTTGGCCTTCTCAAATCTGTACAGTCTAATCAATGCTCACATTTCACGTCTGGAATTTTCCAGCAAGTTATGTGCGAATTAGGCATTCAACAATTCAGATCTTCTGCTATCACCCTGAAAGCCAAGTGGCATTAAAAAGATTACATCACACTTTGAAAAATATGATTCAATCATATTGTTTTGATAAGGGTAAAGATTGGGATGAAGGCATTCATTTACTATTGTTTGCTGTTAGGGAATCAGTTCAAGAATCTTTAGGTTTCAGTCCCTTTGAACTGGTTTTTGGACACGTGGACCATTGAAGTTATTGAAAGACAGACATTTTTTTAATGAATATTCTGAAATTAATATTCTTGATTATGTTTCTAATTTTAAAAACAAGTTGTCAAAGGCTTGTGCGGTCGCAAGAGCATATATGCACTCTACTCAATCCAAAATGAAGTCAAGATATGATAAAAACTCGAAAGTAAAGAGCTTTCATTCTGATGATCTCTTGCCAATACCACAAAATCTTCTTCAGGCCAAGTATTATCGTCCCTACACAGTTGAAAGGAAAATAAATGATTTAAATTACTTCATAAATAATCCTTGGAGACGTAAAGAAAAACAATTATGTCACATTAACATGCAAAAAGAGTATATTGAAAGAGATAGCCAGGTTAAACATGCAATTAATTTAGTTGTACCTGTCCCACTCAGTGAAGATTTAAGTGAAGGAATGTCATCGGATTCTACTGAATTGGAGTGACAAATCTTCGGAATTCAGAAATTATGAAAGATCTGGACCAGAAACTTTGACATTTGCAAGAGCAAGAAAGAAATGAACTTAAACATTCATTATTGGAATATGAGCACTATTTCCATATGTTCCTAAAAGGACAAACAAAATTTTCAATGACGTTGAAATTGTAAATTCCAAACCTGTGAAACAACACCCTTACAAGATGAACCCTCTCAAAAAACGGGAATACTTGAAAAAGAAATTTAATATTTGCTGGAGAACGATTTATATAGAGGCCAGTAAAAATGACTGGAATTCACCATGCATACTTGTTGCAAAACCAAATAAACCTTTCCGTATGTGTACTGATTATATGAAGGTGAATAGTGTGAAAAAAACAGATTCATTCCCATTACCAAGAATCGACGACTGTATTGATAAGCTCGGGAATGCCAAGTGTGTCAACAAATGTGACCTTCTGAAAGCATTTTGGCAGATTCCACTAACGGAAGGAGCAATGGAAATGTCGGAATTCGTGACTCCAAATGGACTTTATAAATATGAAGTAATGACGTTTGGGATAAAAGGATCGCCATTTACATTTCAATGTCTCATGAATATGATTACCTCTGGTATAGACAATTGTGATGTTTACATCGATGATGTCATCATCTACAACGACACATGGAAATAACATTTAGCAACAATTCTGAAATTCTTTGACAGACTTACAGATGAATGTTTGACAATTAAATTGTCTAAAAGTGAGTTCTGCCGTGCAAGTGTAACTTTTCTGGGACACATTGTTAGATATTGACAGGTTAAACCTATATTTGCTTAGGTCAAGGCTATCTCTACATTTTCCGTGCCTGTTAAAATAAAGCAACTGATGAGATTTTTAGGTATGGCCGGATACTACCGAACATTTTGTTCCAATTTTTCTATAACTGCTGAACCACTGACAAATTTATTGAGTAGGATAAACAAGTTTCTTTGGGCTAAAAAATGTCAGGAGGCTTTCGACAAGTTTAAAGCCATTCTTAAAACTGTCTGTTGATGCAAGAGATGCTGGGGTTTGAGCAGTTTTGATTCAAAAAGATAAAAATGGTACTGATCATCCAGTGTGCTATTTTTCTAAGAAATTTCATTAGTACCGAAGAAATTATTCAACAATCGAGAAGGAATGTTTGGCTTTGATATTGGCATTACAACATTTTGAAGTTTACCCAAGTACAGCTTCTTCTTCGATTATTGTATTTAGTGACCACATCCCCCTTACTTTCATCGGCAAGATGAAAAATAAAAATCAAAGACTACTAAGATTGAGTTTGTTGTTACAGGAATATAATCTTGACATCAGGCACGTCAACGGAAAATATACTTTAATAGCAGACACACTTTCCCGTGTATAACAATATATTATTCCGTGTACACAATGTAATTTATATGAGTTCTTTTTAACTCATGTATAATTAGTCTGTGGTAAATAGAAAGCTTTATGTATAAATCGTTTGTTTTCTTTATCGGGAATTGTTATGTATATTTGATTTACCTTTATCTGATTTAATTTATATTTATTTCAATTTAATTATTTGTCAGTTGTTAAAAAATTATTTTTCATTACATGATATTCTAATGTAAATGTATTCACTAGAGATGATAATTTTTTCAGAAAATGGTTTGACCTGGACTGTTAGTTTATAAACAACAGGTGCTGATCTAAATCCGTATCTTGTTTCAAAATTTGTAGCATCCCCGTAAACAAGTTCTATTTTATTTTAAAATGATTGGTTGTTGTCGAGGTCATGATGTGATTTCGTACGTAAGATGTAAACATTTCTTTTTATTTCGTAGAGTAAAATGATTGGTTTTCGTCAGGGTCACACTAGGTGTACGTGACTTTTAACAAGTACGTAGTTTTTATAAGCTTTTAAAAGATGATCACGTGACCCCTTGCTTATGCTTTAGAACGACCATATGACATCTGTTTTGAAAAATTATTTTCAGTTGCAGCTGGACTTTTTCTTGCACTAGAAGTTTTATGTTTGGGGTTATTTCAAATTACTTGGATTCTAAATGATTAATTCTGTTATTTTTCTGGAAAATACGTGTGCTCATGTACAATTGTTCAACAATGGCCGTTTTTTATAAAGATTTATACAGCTAACAGAAACTTGAGTGATAAATCTTGTTTCTACAAGGAACTGTAGACTTCCGCATTACAGATTGCGGCATACGTCATCGTCTTCCATATTTTCTTCGTCGGGATTCGAACTTTAAATCAGTAGAACATTTTGTTATTAGGACTTCAAAAATGTTATTCTTGGATTACTCCTAGATTATTTTTGGATTTGATTCTAGTGAACCGTAAGTTCATAATTTTTTTTTTCATTTTTACAGAATTTTTCCGGGGAAATAAATTTTTGTATTTTTTTAAAGCGTGTTTTTTATCTTCACTCTTTCTTGTGTTACTGCTTATTCGAGCCTAAACGCATGACAGCCATCAAAAATGAATGTAAAATTTAGGAGTTGGTGGCAGTATTGGTTCAGTATAAATGCCACCAGTTGCATCAGGAATTAACCTGATTGCTGCAGTCAGATTTTCACATGTATGCTTTCTACAAAAATCATTAGTTTGTTTTTATCTGTATCTTCAGTGTAAAAGTATTCTCATTTTTCTGCAATAGGTCATTGTCGGATGATTCACCAGATAAACGGTCCAGTAAGACCCTACAGTGTCAAACTATTTGCACTGAAAGAAATTAAAGGGGGTGGCGAGTCCATTTGAAAACGTTTATTAAGTACATTAAGACTGTCAGACCAGTTCGATACGTTTCATTCCTTTAATACTGGAGTTTAGTCTCCAAGCTGTCAGGGATGCTTTCTCATTGTTTGGTCCAGATTTGTAATGTCCTTTCAGCCATGTGGATCATAAACAAACTCGTTTGAAAGACTGGGAATAAAGTTTCGAGATAATATATCGTCGTAACGTCGAATATTACGTAAAACAAAGCAACATACCTATTTTTGATTTTATTATTTTGTATGATTATGTGAAAAAGAGTACTAGACTGAAGAATAAGTACAAATAAGTAAACAAAATGCATTTTACTTTAGAGCCATCAAGTTTCAAGAGAGCAGTACCAGAATTTATTCTACAGTAAACAGGCAGCGGTAATTTTAAACAACCAATGGAGTTTAGTCCCATGGTAGATCTAAAGTTCTAAACTATACGTTTTAAGGGACGTAACTCTCACAGAAATGCAGCTTTATTAATATAATTAACCGAAAATATGACATAAATTCAAAACTAATTTTCGATGTAATGGCTTATAAAGGTATGACTGCTGTCATGTCTGAGTTTGATGTCGTTGATAAGATGCTAGCAAAAACTCGTTATGTTTGATTAAGGAAAATATTATAAACATACACAGAGAATTAGTGCCATATGAATCAGACCTAAATATAGTGAAACTGGATTCTGCTTATGTACTGCTTGCGGATAATATACGCATATCAATCAATATGCCCCAATAATAAATACAATATATGCTTATGGATAACATACGCATATCAATCAGTATGCCCCAATAATAAATACAATGTATGCTTATGGATAATATACACATATCAATCAGTATGTCCCAATAATAAATACAATCTGTCACTTTATTTTATGATGATACACACCCATCTAGAACAGATAGTTGAACCAAATAAAAATAAAATATTGCATTTTTTCCATTGTCCCGTGCTTTTATTTTGTATTTTAGTACACTTGTTGGTATACAGTAAGTATTACAACCAATTTTCCTTGTTCCCGATTGTCTTCGTTATAATATGGTATCCGATATAGAGATACGTTTCCATGGAACCTATTGCCAATAAGTTTGGGCGATCTTTTCGTAGCAAACAAAACATACGTTATTCAACTCTTGTCATATATTTCATTTAAAAACAATGTAATATATATTTATAGAGGTGAAGAAATATAAATGAAAACCACAGAAAATGAATAGCGAAATAGCTTTAGGGGTCATTCATATAGCATCGTATTGTATGCCTTTGCGCTACATGATTTCACAAGTACTTGTTCTACAACTATTTTTAGAAGTCATGAGGTGCCATTGCACGTGTGTAATATAAAGCAAAACATAAAATGGGTTTGTCAATTAAATAATTAAGAATCCAATAGTTATGTGATAAATTATATCACTAATAGGAAAGCCACATTTAAAGAAACAATGTTGCAAATATATTGATGGATGTGAAACACGTTACTTCACATTGTTTTCTAAAGACTGTAGTTTTGAGCTCGCAAAAAAGGGACGTAAGAATATAATGTACCTCCTTATGACAGTTGTCCCTTTTGGCTTCCATGAGATGAGTTCAAAGTTTCAATTGCCATTTCTTCTTATTTCAAAATATTTCAGGTTCCATTATGGAAAGCAGTAATAAATTTGGTTACACTTTTAAACATACATCCGTAATATCTAGCCATATGTTGAAAGACGAGTATGCCTACAAATAACATTTGTTAATAATTTGTATTGATTATTTTGTTATAAATTAAAAACAAAAACTTACCAGATACAAATCGGTTGATTTCTTGGACCATTCTTGAAAGTTCAGACGAAGTCATTGCGTGAGTGCTGCATGACAATAAGAAACACAGACTTAGCTGAATTGCAATGAGACGCATGTTTCAACGCGATCGACAACGTTGTTCTCTGATCAAAGTCGCATGGATTCCCAAGTTCAGCATGACTTTTATACGTTCCCATATGTTAATTCGGCTAATCAATTTCGCAGGCCCTGTTGCACGTGGGTAGTAACTATCTGTGAAATGAGATATTGTTTAAGGAATCAGTTATTAACTATCAACAATAACAGACCACGTAGAAGATTCAAGATAAATATATCATGTTTGTTTATCATATTTTAAACAGCAAAGGATAAGCAGACCCTCCAAAACACGGCCATTAAAACTACCCTTAAATCTGAGTTTCACATGTGTTAGAGAGTTTGATTTTCAATAAAACAGGGGGCCCCAAGTGGCCGAGTGGTCTAAAGCGCTCTCCATTACGGATCACTGCCATCTCACCTCTGTCTGCGTGGGTTCGAGTCTCGGATTCGGCTAATGTGGTATGTGAGAAAGCTTGCCAGTAGCTTCTCGTGGGTCGGTGGTTCATTCCGGGGTTTTCCGGGGTTCTCCCTCCACTATTAATACTGGCCGCCATGCATAACCTATCGTGTGCTGAAAAATGGCGTTAAACTCTACAACAACAACAACATCATCAATAAAACAGAACTCACTGTGGCTGTTGGCAGATAGTTATTGCTTATAAATATACAGTTTCGTGTATTCATGCATATTTGCCGGAAAACATGGTTGCCCGCAGTAGTATTTTTTTTTGGGGGGGGGGGGGGCAAACATGTAACATGTAGTGACCAGCTATTACGTTTTATGGATGTAGGCCAAAAAATGCTTAGAGGTGAAATGGGAGTGGGGATGCCGAAGTCCCTATGTGCGGGCACCCATCCCGGAAGACAGGGAAAGTGTCTGAGCCGGAAATAGTTTTTCCTACTGTTAGAGAGAAATGTTACACAAAGCCAACATTAGCGTTGTCGTCAATTTTGCATAAGATATAACCACAGATTAATTTGATGATTCTCAGTTTCCACTAAAACCCCATGAGGATACAAAATTTATTTATTAGACCATATTAGACCGTGATTGAGAAATATTTCATACAAAAATCACACAATCACCTCATTGTAAGGTATTGTTTGTTCTTTAATTGCCAAAAGTCAATTACTGTCATATAGATAGATACAAATATGTTTTAACCTTGTGGTCACGTAAACTGTCTTCAATTTTCGAAAAATCGTCCAAGAAATTATATATTAATATTTTACAGTGTGCATGTTCCCTCTTTAATTTGACTTAACCCATCTTCCAACTTCAATATTTAATGTATTTATGACAATCTCAATTGTGCCAAGGATAGAAAAATTGTTTGAAAAACATATATTGCAAATAAGTAGGAAACTGAAAAATACGTTTAGTTGTTTTGGTTTTTTTTTTGGGGGGGGGAGGGTTAACGCCATGTTCAGCACATCACGAACAGTATATTTTGGAGAAAAAAGAATTCAGAAAGACCCCAAGGATAAACCAACAACAAAACAAGAAGTTTCTGGCAAGCTTTTTCACATACCCGCGTTGGTCGCGCCTAGATTCAAATTAATGCGGACAGGTGTGTGTGTGTGTGTGTGTGTGTGTGTGTGTGTGTGTGTGTGTGAGAGAGAGAGAGAGAGAGAGAGAGAGAGAGAGAGAGAGAGAAAGTGTTTTATAAAGATGAGTACCTTAGGCCGCCTGGAGCCCCTGAAAAATACCCAAAAAAAAGTTTTTAAAATAATGCTCTAGTGGAATCTTCAATGCTACAACGTCAGTTTTGAATAAACTGGTCATTGGTCATTCACTCTTTGCTTCAAAGTGATACTAAAAGAAGCGGCTGATCAACATTTTGTTAAAGTTCTCCCTCTCTCCCTCTGAGAATATATATCTACACAAGCTTATATCGCCATTATTCATTCGTTTATTAATTTAATTTTTTCAACAGTGTATTGTATATGAATTATGTGTTTTATTGAACATATGTTTTGTCCATACGTCAAGTCAGTAACATTCTGTTCCTTTCTGTTTTACCTATACCTCGCAAAAAAGCTAGATAATCTAAAATATCTCTTCTTAAAGTTACCCGACTTAATTAATTTGGATAATTTAATAATAATTTATATACTATGCTTTATATTTATTTTAATTTACCTGGAATAGTCTTACCCACGTTTTCACACCTGGAACATAACACAGTGATAAAAAAAAAATGTTTTGCGCAATTCGCCATATGCAAAGTTATTTTGTGTTGTCCTATTGACCACCAATAACTTTATAAAACTAAAACTTAACTAATTCATCAGCTGTACCGTGACAAATTACCAAAATACTAGCCCAAAATAGGAATTATCGATTTGTCAATCAAATCTTGTCTATGTTTTGGATCAGTCAAAGACAAATATGCGAAGGTACTGATTCAACTTAAAAATAGGTTGCTGAACTTGCCCTGAAAGAATCAATTATAACATTGAAAATGATACCCCACATGTAAAATTAAACCAAAGTAAGGACATTTACTAATTAGCTCGAGAGGTTATCTACTTTTTAAAAACAGAGATTTATAGACGATTTCCACAATTGAAAAAAAACAACCACAAACTTCTTGTCTTAGCCGTATATGTCTTCACTTTTCAAGTTATGCAATAATCATTCCTGTGATTCACGGGGAGATGCTGCAAAAATAACAATATGCCTCGTATAGGGTAACATGAAAACTTTGAATAAATTTACATCTAAGCAACTTAGACAATTAGGTATGAATATTCCTTCAAATTAGTTTATGAAAAGAGAAAATAAAAAAATGGAGACAAACGTTCACCGTCTTATATCATACGATGCAGAGCTCCGAGTTGCCGAATGGTCTAAAGCGCTCACCGTTACGGATCATTGCCATCTCACCTCTGTCTGTCTGTTCGAGTCATGGGTTCGACCAGTGTGGGTATGTGAGAAAGTTTGCCAGTAGCTTCTCGTGGGTCTGTGCTTCTTTCCGGGGTTTTCCCGGGTTATTCCGCACCATTTATACTTGCCACCATGTATAACCTATCATGTGCTGAAAAATGGCGTTAAGCCCTACAACAACAACAATCATATGATGAATACATCCATTAGTATTACTAAGTTGATTAAAATGTTTCACTCGGGATTTTAGCATATACATACATTTATTTTGTTTCATACTAAAAATTTTACTGCACTATCCAAGTTTATTATTTTAAACGAGAATGTTTCTCGTATAACTTTATCAAAAGCCTTAGTGAAATGATCCAAACCACAATAAAGTTTTTTTCCCATGAGAAAAAATATAAAGGATCAAATTGTGTAATGTTGAGCTTGTTTTGTTTGTTAATGATAGCTATATCTGGCCGTCGATATATTTGGTGGAGAAAGCACCCTTGAAAACGTCGAGAAGATCCACCGACTGACGGGAAGCTAATTCCAAGCTTTCTAACATATCTTTCTTGGTCGAGCCGAGGCTCGAACCCGCGCAGACAGAGGAAATGTAGACATATTAACCAATACAAAAATATACGATGAAATGAAATCAAAAGGTTATGAAATGGAACAGCGTATTATTTGTCTTACTTGTACCATCGCATTAATACATGCACTTATTTGCAATGCATATTATCATCTTTCATTAGCCAATAGATGCCTGTGGGATTTTAATTGGAAATAATAAAACCTACAGCGTTGTTGCTGTTGTTGTTGTTGTTGTTGTTGATGATGATGATGATGATAAAATTGAGGACAACATTAATGACATGAAAACAAAAAGAGAGAAAATCAAAAAGTTGTTTTTTGACAAGTGGTTCGTACCATACAAAGTCATACTAACGCCTGTTTTATAAAGTCTTTGACTTATGGTAAGTATTGGTAATATTGCAACTAGTCAATGTGACAAAGACTCCAAGGGATAAGACTTCATTTTATTAATACATCGTGATTGTAATCTATGAGAAAAAAATGAGGCTGCCTTGGTCATTTAAAAAAAATATACGAATTAACCTTAGCTTTGTTGAATAGTGTATAATTAGTTTTTTATCCTATTTAGGACGGAATTTTCTTACGTACAAGATTAACCGGAGCAGAGAAACCGTACATGTGTCTCGACGACGTATACACCGTGCGCTTCTATTGCAGTTTATTGTAGAGATGGATAGCAAACAATGAAATCGGAATGAAAATCGTTCATTTCTCAAAGAGCTGACTCGAGTCTTCATTTAACAAAGATTTATATTGCATAGTTTAGGTAAAAATGAATTATAAAACAATTTTGTTTGGATTTTCTTTGTCTTTGTTTTCTCTTTGTGCGAACGTTTTACACTTGAACATTTGCATTAATTAAATTCTTCGTTCGCGATAGGCTGGTTTTAGATGGTACGATGCATGCGTCACCAATAATCAACTACCGGCCTCTCGAGGCTAGCTTTTAATGACTCGACGCGAGTACGTCAGTACTCAAACATTGGAATTGCACGTACAGAATGAGTGCAGTTATTGACTTTTTGTTTTTGAGAAATCTGCTTTCTGTCTGTGCTTGGTATGCAATTTACGTAGTCGGTGATTGCTCATGTAACACTAATATTTGTATATGGTTTGATGTGGGCAAACATTGCGCCAGATTATCCAAAGAACATTTTGAGCCCTGGGCTAAAACCTTTGCATGTTACCAAAAACGGTTACTCATAACATATATTGTATACTGGATATTCACGTACAGGTTACGAAGTATAAAACTTAGCTGTAGTACTATCTTCTAGTGCTTCCGTAAAATTCTAACGTCGTGCTCCGTCCAAGTTTGCCCACTTTGTTAGATCCTTATATTGTATGATCTGTTCATTTCTATACGTGTCAGCATTATTAAGTTTGTGGTCAGTGGTCAATTATTCTATTAAATGACAATTTAGGAACAAATTCTGATAACATGAGTAGAATCAATTAAAGGGCCTAGTGTTTAAAGCAATTACAATAATTACAATCTCAATACGCATTTAGATTCTTGTATGATATATATATATATATATATATATATTATATATATATATATATATATATATATATATATATATATATATATATATATATATATGTTTATATGTATGTATAACATCTTACATGATTTTAATCAGTGTATGAATATTCTTTCGTATATTAAAAAAATATTCTTTGCTATTACATTCATTTGAATTTTGAAATTTTTTATCAACAGTTATAACAACTTCACCGGTCGCTTGGAAGTTTTCTTTTTAACCCCTTCCCAAAATCTTTAAGATATGCCAGAAGTTTAATATAAATTCACTCATATTATTGCATTTTATGAGGTTATTCTAATAATGATTGTTCGCCGTAGAATCACCTTTATTTTTTCGGTTCTTTTGTTTTGCAATAATTTAATCGTTCTTCACCAACTACCAATATAATTTATGTTTTTCATTTCCGCCCACATTTAGTACCTTGAAGAACTCATTTGGATATCTTCAAAACTGTTCCTATAGCTTTGGTTGGTCCTTAATAAGTCAGTATCTTTGATTCTGCTACCATGTTTGTTTTTTTCGGCTCTGTTTATCCAATGTTGTCACAATTTAGTTTCAATGGAAATGCTTTGATTATCATATCCCCATCATAATTCGCAAAACGAAAACGTCATTGAAGTGCCGTTAGGGTTTTAGCTTTGTTAACCCGAGCTCTTCATTACAAACGGCACGTAGCATAGTTTTGAATCTATATTCGTCTATGGAAACACCTTAAAATACATTTCATGAGGCCCATAGTTTCGTAAGATCGTCAAACAAAACCGTAAACATTATAATTTTTAAAATTATTGATTAGGACCATCCTCGGTGGTGAGGTCAGATAAAAAGAAGTTTTTCTTATTATTTCTTTTGTTAATTAAGCCTAAGCTGTATATAATCTACCTTTGGCGATTGAATTTTGCTTTAAATAATTGTGTGTTCACACCTTTTGTAAATTGAAACTGTTTTTCTTCTGTCAATAATTATGATCATATAATTACTTGTTTTCCTCTTTGAAAACATTCGTTCGGTCCTCACTTTCAATAAAACATACACTTAAAGGCGTCCAGTCCCATGGCTTACGAGAAAATGTTTCAGCCAGAGTGTGGGGTTCATATTAACAAATGCACTTCTTGCTTTAATACGTTCTTTAGTCCTAAAGACATAATTTCCTTCTAAAAATGTAACCGCGTGAAAATATTAAAAAGTATCATATAAACAGCGGTATATGTCCACCTACATGTGCCAAGAAACGACAAATGTCAGGTAGGCTCAACCTTCAGCATGGCAAAAGTCAGGTACACAGTATAATTTAAATATACATTACACTGTGTTTATGTGGTTTTTGATTCTGCTTACAGGTAAACAATATCTCTTCGTATAACAAGGAATGTGCTGTTGTGCGTGTGCTAGGAAACCTATTAAACAACAGACCAGCTAACAAATCAAGAAAAGAAAGTTAAACTTCCAAAAGTACCAGTCTTGGCCGAAAAGCAAAGAAAAAGTTATGGAACACTCTCCAAGACCAGCGTAATAATACTCAAAATTAGGTTTAATAATATCTCAAACATATCTGAACAAATTCAAAAGTACTCAATAGTTCATATTTAACAGAAAATGGCGTAAAATTGCAAAATTAATGAATATGAAATATTCAAATGAATTCTTTACCATTGTTGCTACAGATTATATTAAAGCATTTAACAGTGATATTTTAAAAAGGGAACTAAGATATTTTTTTGTGTATATCCTAAATTCAAAGTCCACCCATTCAAAATTATGATATTCTAATGTTTTTATTTTGAAAATCCGAAGATCATAAAAATTGTACTGGCCTACATATAATCATTGATAATTTTTTATCGATTCGCATGTGCTTTTCTCTAGACCGATTTAAATATGTTCAAGTGACGCCTTCAGAAACGGGCCAGGCACTTTAAAGGAAAGTAGGGGCCGATTTATGATTGTCTCATTAAAGAAGACTTACTCGAATAGCATGTCTATACCAGTTTTACTTTCTTTTCGTCCACACGTAATGTATTATTTAAGAATTAATCAGAAGTAAAATAATTCAAAATAGCTTTAAATAAAACGAGTAATATTTTCTTATTGCGAAATAAATAAAAGGAATATTCTTGGAGCATTACTCTCTGATTTAGAGAAACTTGTGACCGGATCAACCACAATTTTCTATTTTAGATTGGGGCATTACAGACGATGAAATTTAACGTTATCTTTTCGAGCTCATATTTGAAAACTTATCTCAAACCATTTATTTGAAAGACACTTTAAGTAATCAGTGCCACATTACTGTATGATTTCAATGTAAGGATCCTTTTTACTGTATTATTTATCAATGACCTCTACTTGTTGTTTAATCGTGCTCTTATGTGTATATATTCCAGTTCAAGCTGCTGACACAATATTAATAAATGGAGAGTAAGCTAAATTCTGGCCTGTCATGCTTTTCAACTTGGTGTACAAAAAATGCTATGTGTATACATTCTCAGAAAGCAAGGTTTTACTAACTGGCAGAACTCGAAAGAAGTGGAGACCTTTAGTGGGTGTTTCTGTATGCCGCTGTGTACAATACCAGTTTGAACGTGTCATCTATGAAAAACTTGCAGGAGTCACTGTTGACTCCAATATCATGGACTAAACAAACGAAACTATATGTAGCAAAATTTCATTTAAGTTATTCCACTTTAAAGAAGTAATCATTTTAAACTCCAAAAGCATTTCATGTTTCAATTATTTCATGTTGCCTCACTTTGATTATTGTTCCAACATTTGGGGACATTGTTCGCCTTATCTTTCATAAATGTATTGACTTTTACATGTGATGGTGTTTTAATAGATTTATCTCACATGCTGATATTAAACCATGCACATCAAATGTTACTTTTAAACTGAAATATAAAATTTAGCCCAAAATAAAACTTTATAGTTTATTTAATCAACTTGCTGTATTTTACCGTCCCCAGTTTGTAATGGCAAATATATTACGCACTCCATGTATTGTACATGATGCGAAAACTGTAAATTTTAACAATTCTCGCCCCTATGTTAGATAGCCTTTCGCTCAGTAGTTCATTGAGAATAAATACAATCTATTATTATTATTATTATTAAAAAATCTAAAACATGACAACTTGAAAAACTATTGATATTTGATAGAAGATAGACTGAATAATATTCTACTTTATTGCTTCTCTGTCTTAAGCTGCCCTACAATTTTTCAATAGACTTCTTAAATTGCTGGGGTTTTTTTTTTGCAATGCATCAACATTTTAAATGACATACGAATAATTAGACAAAAGAGCACATTTAGCTATTTAGATCCCAAAGTTTATTAAACTGATCAGATGCATACGGCAGTAATCTTGAAGTAGTCTCGAAGAGATGAAAGATTAATGAAACATTGAATACATAAATGAATTTTACCCCTCTGTCGGCTGCAAGACCGCGGAAAGGGTAAGACAACTAGGACAAAATTCCGTAGATCGCAACGGTAGCTGGGCAACTGCCGACACCAATTTGTAATTCACAGAAGCTACTTGAGAAAGTTTCCTAGGGCCTACAAATCCTGTCCCCAGCCACGGTATGCTTACACAGTTACACATGAAAACTTGAACTACTAACGTCAGTGTTAATCGAGTGTAAGTGGTTTACAGATGTAGAGATTTGGACGGGTTTGTGCTGAATTTGATATTGTAAGATTGTCCCGACTCTTCAATTACAGTAACACGCAAAAACTGTGGAATAAAAACAAATGTTTCAGGAATATATTGGTCTTGCCATATTGGTGCTTGCATTCAAAGCACTGAAGCTGCACAGATATTGATGTGAGCGTGTAATTATTTAAACTTTATACTAATGCATCTCCAATTTGACCAATGAGACGAATGCTAGAGGTAGATCTTTATCCCACCATATTTTGGGGGTTTCAGTTATGTCTTCTGTCTGTAGCCGTGTCTGGCAAGATGCAAATTATAATTATCAACAATTTCCCAGAGCACGAAAGAGGTTTACATGAGAATAAATATTGGAAGTAAATTCAGTTTATTCTTTTGCATACAACAAGTATCATCTCCGTTCAATTCGTGGGTGGTGGTGGTGGGGAGAAGAATAAATCAATTTTACATCACCTAATCAGATGGAACATAACTCAGTTATCTGCTCTTAATTCCATCTTCACTGATTGACATAATTATTCCTTTTCAAGAAATTTGTAGAATTTTACTGACATATTTCTTTCTAACGTTAAATTGGTGCCGTAAAACCGGGAAGAAACATGCATGCAATCTTCATGTTTGAACTTTAATAGTTTGGTATCACCTCTTTGCAAGCCTTGACCAAATGCTGACATAAAACTAGGGTATGATGAGTTTACTATGGTATAATATCCACTGATATAATTCTCGCCTGTGAGTCCTATCTAACTAAATAAGAAAGCGCTGAGCAAAATGCGACATAAGGCTGTTTGAAATTGGTGTGGAAACTATACATTTCTCGGACATACAGCAAGTTCATTGTCATATTTGGGTTGCATGAAGTTTCTCTTTTTAAGAATCAAATTCTATTGTAAGAAAAACAAATACCAAAAGTGTTCAGATTTCAGGTATTGATAGCTCCATATTACCCCAGTGCTTTTCAACAACAGTCCAGTGTTATTAATCGTACAGCCGTCTCCTACGTTATAGACCTGATCTAATATCTGATATTGCCGTATATTTCCACATACATTCCGTTAGGATTCCCTGCTGAAATCAGATGCAATGAGGCCTTCACCACCTGGGGTAAATTATCTTGTCTTCGTGTGACGATCGTACAATGCCATGTTTTTCCTTCAGCGATTTAACTGTGTATCGTCGAGAAGAGTTCCGTTGTCAGCCAACTTTTCATGCATATTCACACTATGCTCCACAGTTGACTTCTTCCTGATATCCTTTACTCCTGTAAACAAGCCTCTTAAAATGGGAATTGGCCATATACTCGGCCATCCATGCCACACCACTGGTACTTTCTCGCCTGCAGGTCGTTTGATGTCATCTGACACTCATGACATGTTTTGCAATATCTTTTTGCATCTGCAAATATTCCAGACCAAAAGAATGATTGGATAATTCTCTCTTTTGCTTTCTCTATACCCATGTGGCCTCCAAGGGGTCGGTCGTGTACCAGCTCCATTACTTTTTTTGTAATCCTGCAGCTACGATAATTTGCTCTTTTCCAAAATGTCACGTTTTATCCGCAAATATATGGCATGTAAAGGTAACATCTTAACAACGAATGTATTATGTATGTCTCATTATCAGTGTAATCGCCTTCTAAGTACATATAAGGTTTTAGCTATTAGTAGTGACAGCTGGCCAGTAAGCTATAATTATGCGTGGACGCCTTGGTATTTCCTTTCATGTGCGTGCCAATAGCGCAGTATGATACAGGGGAAATAATTTTTCTTGGTGATAGTCCCTCGTTTATATAACAGTCTATAAACTCGAGCAATGTCATATGAAGCAAAAGTTCGAAAGTTTAACAACGTTTCTCCGATGATTCAATTTATTAATGCCTCTATAGAGTTCTGCGGTTAGAAATTCATTGCTTCTATTTCAGGAGAGCCAATGAATAAATGTCTATCAAATTCTCGCTAACCATGTTTTTAGGTAGCTTGATAACCTACCGTATTTTTGGTAAAGATTTTTACATTAGACAATCCGATGTTGTTTCGTCATACGCAGCTAGGGTTTTGGTTCCTATACGTGCGTGCACTATAAAGGTGTTCAGTATCGTATAATATTGCACGAATCTAACAATGTAATGTTAACGGAGAGAACAAAGAAGTCTATAATAAGATCAATTCTAAACTTGTGCAAAACCAGCAGATTGGAAAAGAAAGTAACACTGAATCTGAAAGACAACATCAAACATCCAAACACTCATACTATGAGAATAATAGTAAATACTAATATTACCAAGTACAATAGTACGATCCAGGTTTCTGTCTTCCACGGCATTGCAGCTGGTAGGCTACGCTTCTACAGATAACTAATTGGACTGCAAGTTTACTGGGCTTGAAGAGAATCATCTCTGGGGAATTTGTGCCATATTACACAATACAACACAAATTACTTTTTCCTACAAATAGTTGAATATATTTCAAAATATTGACCACATGCTGACGTCAGAAAACAGGGAAGTGCTTTGGCGAGAATGACTGGTAATATAATCACCTCTGACCATTCTTTAGTTTTCCTTAGTAATTCGTTGTTGCTGCAGAACGTCATCAGTGCTTCGACTAAAGTCGAACCCAGTCTTAAATTTAAATAGGTAATGAAAACGTGGATTAAGAATCAGACCCTCTACCAACTGAGTTACCTAAGCAACAACAGCAACATAATTTAAAAGCAAAAACAGCTAGCCACAAATAACAAAAATAAACAACCAGCCTATTAAGAAATTGGCGATGGCAGCGGGTAAGGACCGGAAACCAAGAAGACCAAAATGAAAGCAACAACAATATTCACAAGTTTGCAGAAACAGAAAGAAGTATAAACAGGCGAAACGAAGGAGAGAAGAAAAGACGGAAGAAGGAAGAAAAAGAGGAAACAGACATCCGTAGCAAGAACTACTACAAAGTGAACTTCTACGAAGAGCTAGAGGACACCTAAAATGAATGTAGTGATGTATCCATATAGACAGTGATGCCAATATGGAAGAAAAAGATCCGCATAGGACATTCGAAAAATGAGAGAGAGAGAGAGTGGTGGGGAGAAGACATCACTCACGAACACATCAATAGTAATGTTAATGACAACCAGAACATAATTGGAATCGCCCAACTAAAATGCAGTACAAACAGATATGAATCTGTAAAAACAAAAAGATCATAACTAGTACTACTGACCTCAGGGCAGACTTGACTCCTCCAATCTAACTTGAGAGAATTAGGGAGGGAAAACCGACCAACAAACACCTGTCTGAAGGGAGGGGAGTACCGAACTTTGACTTAAAGACCACAACCTCGCCAGGTTATAAACATGTAAAGAACCTCTACAAACATTGCTGACCTGTTAAAAGAATGCAATAATGCCATCGGGCATACAAAACGCTTTCGGACATACATAACGTTTGGAGGGGGCATACATGAAGTTCTAACTAGCTATATATGATGGGATTAAGAGTTGCCCACAAATAATAGAAATTGTGATAATATTCTTACTTATAATCCTGATTCCACACGTTCACCATAGTGAGGTAGGATTACGTATTCAAGTCACAAAAAAAAAACAAAGTTGGCAATCTTACCCGTCATATCCAAATGTTTAAGGTTTATTTATGGTGGACAAAAGGGCAGAAAAATAAACAGAATGGAGTTAAACAAACTTTGATAATTAATTTTCTATCAATTAAAATGTCATACCAAATTTTAAGAAATAGTTATCTAACTCTAATCGAAATTATGGTATTTTATTTCGGAGCATGGCCGGTGTAATAGTAAAAAGTTATAGCTGACAAAATTAAATCCGCCCCTGATTTTAAACTGGAACATTATTGTAGCTCTAGTGGTGGTCCCGCATCCATATGGTTAGTGCATTGTTGTCGTAATTAATCAACATATTTATAAGAAAACGTAAGAGGTTATCTCATCCTTCTTGTCTGTGGGAGCATGGCTACCTAAGTGTACGCGTGTGTATCTATGTTGCGCCCCTCTTTCTAGTCAATGTAAAGTTGCAGGTTAAATCATGGGTTTCAAACACGCGGCCCACGGGCCGCATGTGGCCCGCTAAGCCGTATCTTGTGGCCCGTAGAATGATTGGCGTCACAATATGTCATGAGAGATAACAAAGGTGGTGTGGCCCTTGTGCCATCAAAAATGCACTCATGCGGCCCCCGGGATGGATTGAGTTTGAGACCCCTGGGTTAAATATACCCCAGGCATATATTTCAGTGGTTTCTTCTTTGTATAGATCTAACTGTCAAACAATTTAAGGTTAAATCCATTAGTGAATAGAGGGTTTCGGGCCAATCATGCGAAAATCTGTCACTATGTAAGAGTCTAAGTTTGTTCTTTATTTACTGGACATTAGATTGCCCGATTCAAGGAACAAACAGCATTAAAATATAATAGAAAAACTGACAATATTTGTTTTTCGTTGGACCTTTGGTCCAGTTTGCGTTCTGTTGCTTGATGGTCATACTGGCATACAAAACACTGAATCAAGAGTGACGATTAAGTGGTCTTTAAATCACCCCCGCCTCCCACATCTTCAACCATTTTCAGCCTTGTCCCATAACGGACCGTGCAGACCAAACTATAAAATAAGACTTGTCTCGCTGGAAGTGACATATTATGGAGCTTTCACTCTCCTTCAAAAGCATTATAATATTATTTTAATTGCTTCAAGACTTCTGTTTGAAATTTTATCATTACCTTGACTGGTTAAATCTACAAGTCAAAACCATAGTCTATAGAAGCGATGTAGATATTTCGACAATTTCTGCGTCTATCGCTTGAACATAACAATCTCGCCGATGACTGAAGTCTGCCTTACACATCCTTCAACAAGGTTAATTGGGTTAACTTTTGTTGAGCTGAGTTCAAACAGGGTCACACTGTTTTGTTTTATGACATTAACTGGCGAATCTGGAACTGAATTTCTTAAAGAGAACATACAATAATTATATTTAAAAAATTGAATTAATTATGAAATAAAATTGGAACAAGTACATTTTTCTTTAGTCGTATGACATAATGCACAATTATAAAGTAGTTATTTTCGTCTAGACAACTTAAGCAATTCAATATTTACAATTTGTGTAGTCGTAAGCAATGATAATTATTGCTGTCGTTATGGTGGTCACATTCGAAGAACAAATGTCATATCCCTCCTGTTAGTTAACCCCCTTGCTACACTTGTTGCCTTTATTACTCCTTCCTTTAACTATAATCATCATCATCATTTCTCCTTCCGATACGAGCATAACTAACATTGCTTTTTCGTCCTTTACAATCATGATCAACGTCACTTCCCCTTCCGCTACAATAATCATCAACGTCACTTCCCCCTCCGCTACAGTCATCATCATCACTTCTCTCTCAGAAACAATCCTCATCAGTACTTTTACTACTTTCTGCAATAATCATCACCAGCACTTCTTCCTACTGCTAAAATCATCACCAATACTACTATCAATACTGCCTCCCACCACTGCAGTCATTGTCGGTACTATCATACCCGCCCTTCCTTTTGATACAGTCATCATCAGTGCTATCATTATCGCCCTTCCTTTTGATACAGTCATCATCAGTACTATCATACACGCCCTTCCCTTTCCTACAATTATCACCGGTGCTACTCCTTCCTCTGCTTCAAGCACTACCATACCGCTACGGAGGCTTAGTGGTTATAGCGTGCGCCTCGGATGCAGGAGCTTGCGGGTTCGAATGCCGGCCGAATCACATGGGAGGACTTATAAAAACGGCACTGACAGCTGCTTCGCCAGGCGCTCGCCATTAAGAGATTAGAGTTAGGATTGTCAGCCTGATTGTCGGGATAATGTGACTGGGTGGCACGTCATGCTACAAGTCTGCAACTTGTCCCACTGCTAGACATCACTATAAACTGCCACACTGCCGACATCATAGCGATATGACTGACATTTTGTTAAAGCTACGTTAAAAATCCAAATCACACACAAACAAGCAAACACACACACACACACACACACACACCCAGCACTACCATAAACGCTGCTGCGTTTGCTAGAAAAACATATAACCAAATTGAAATATTTAAAGGATTTTTTTCTCCAGCGCAGATCTGTGTAGCATTACGATTCTATCGTCTTAAACTATGCAATATAAAAGAGCATACAAATACAAACAAGATTTGAGAAAAGTTCGACAAATATTTTTTATTATACCTATAATACAAAGTGAAAATTTAAAAAGGACTTACAGCGTTGTAAATTAAATCCCAAAGTCCTCAACGTATATCACAAGTCCAAATGTTTGAAGTTCCAATTTAATTCCAGTGATATTCCAAATAAGTTTCAATTTGAAATGTGTTGATGTGCCTGTAGCCTCAATTGTGCTAATGTGCTAGTGGACTGGAATGCGACGATGTGCTAATAGTCTTTTGATTCGTCACAGTAATATAATCCTAATTGTTTATTTTTTGAATTCATTATAATTCTAAATTAATGTTCCAGTCCATGACTATTGAGCACTTTGTAATTCCAGTGTTTAATAATTTGAAATAAATAATTCCACCCAAATTGAAAACTGAATGCAGCAATAAGATTGGTTCTGCTTCAGATGTTAAGGCAAGAATGAGTAATTCTTTGGCAAGCAAAAATATTATCCGCTCTAAGTGACCTTGGTCGCAATTATCATTTT
Organism: Sinohyriopsis cumingii; assembly: GCA_028554795.2. Taxonomy (NCBI): domain Eukaryota; kingdom Metazoa; phylum Mollusca; class Bivalvia; order Unionida; family Unionidae; genus Sinohyriopsis; species Sinohyriopsis cumingii. The sequence continues at coordinate 112,140,968 of CM068832.1, forward strand.
CTAAAAGTATTCTGTCACTTAATTTAATTTTTCATTCTAAGATCAAAATCAATATTACAAATATGTTTACCATTAATAACGATCTGAAGATTTTAATCCACAGTCATAGAGAAAATATTAGATGTGCATTCAATTGTTTACAAAATAAATGTCACTGGTCAGATCCACTATGAACATATGAACATGATTTTGGACAAGTTAAAGTATGATTATTTATATATATATATATATATATATATATATATATATATATATATATATATATATATATATATATATATATATATATATATATATATATATATATATATAACATACAATCATTAGCAAAGTCCAACAAATGAATTGAATTAAATCTACATAACATTAGTGTTAAAGAGGGAAGAAGAAGAAGAAGAAGAAGAAGAAGAAGAAGAAGAAGAAAAACAAGAATAGATATGTCATACCATTCATAATGTTGATAAAATTTAAATGCCACCCCATCTCTTCATTCACTCTTGTGCATTTATTATATACAAATATGAGCAGGATACAGAGCATGTGAGACATGTGAGATAAGGTATTACCTTTAAAGAGGGCATGATCCCCCATGTACCATATCAAGGAACGATGGGATTGCAAATGACTACCTAGATTAATTGTAATCATAATATGACATAAATACATGTCTTGGAACATCGACCATTATCAAATCTTACCAATATAAGGTGCAGCATCAGTTTTACAGCATTGCAGATGAACGCATCATCGTCTCCTGCAATGCATTTATCGCAAAAGAAACCCTCATCAAACCCTTACTATGTCATCATGGTTTGACAATCGCTCGCAATGATTATTAATATAATCTATTTATAGCATGCAAATTTAAAAATTAGAATGTTTCGCAAGAGGAGATAAAACGTATCTTATATATAAACACCCACATTTGTCTTTCTGTATCAAGGCTGCCAACAAAGAGCTCGCAGGTTCGATTCTTGCAGCGACATCCCATTTTTTTTATACATTTTTAATGGTATTTTATGTTCAAGCATTCTTTTCAAATCATTCATACCGATTTTTTACATAATTTTTTATATATTTTTTAATTTTTTATCTTGAAATTTTCTTTCGTCACTACCGACCTTGGACTGGCAATAGCTACTATCGTATAATTTGTGATTTCGCATTAAAATAATAATAATAATAATAATAATAATAATAATAATAAAACTATATATATATATATATATATATATATATATATATATATATATATATATATATATATATATATATATATATATATATATATATATATATATATATATATATATATATATATATATATATATATATATATATATATATATATATATATATATATATATATACATATAATGAGAATCATCTTCAAGCCTAAGTATGATCTCGGCACAAAAACACTATACATCTTAAAATAAGCCCTCGTTACTGTACTTCATCAAATGTTTTATGGATGTCAAACCAAACAAAGCACGAATGGTAAAAGGTAAAATAAAGTTGTGCAAATTGTTTTCAAAACATAATATATCGTGCTAAACACGAAGACATGCCATGGTTGCAAAATCGGTGTATAAATATAATGATGCAAGCACATAAATCAAAAGCAGGATGGATGTGTGTCGTTTCCGTTTCCTTTCCAGACAAAAAAGGGGGATAGAGAAAAAAAATGTGGTTCAATATAAAAACGCATTAGTTGTATTTTTCATTCCGTATGTAAATGGCAATTACTGTCTATGTAGCTGATTTTAAAAAAGATGAAAGAAAGAAAGGATTTACAAAACATTATTTGGTACGATGTCATAGCAACAGAAACAATTCGCTCTCTTGATACCCATTTACTTAAGACATCCATTTCTTCTGAAATGTTATACTTTCACTTATAAACATAAAACATTGCAAGCATTAAGGTAAAATTAAATACGTCATCTGCCTCTTGTCTATTACACCTTATCAATCTAAATGTGAGATAGAACATTTTTCACCAATCATCATCTTATGTCTGACAAAATTATTGGTTGCAACTTGCATCTGCATCTTGAGGAAAGAATTTTCAAAACTTTTAATCAATTTCTTGAAATTATTCTGCAACCTATTTTGTTAGCTATAATGTTGGATATGTTGGATAGTTGGTAACTGATACAATATTTCAGTTAATTTAATACCAAATTTAGTCTGAGATTCCATTATTGCTCTTATCAGGAATAGGTGTACTAAATTATATTTCTCAATCAAATCAATGCTGAAGCTGACTGGTAAGAAACTCGTCGATCAGCACGCACTAGGTCAATAATTCTCCTCATTCTGTGTTCCAACCAACTTTATTAAAATAAAAATTAAAAAATATTTATAAAAAACCAACAACAAAACAACAAACACATTTATCAACTACTCCAATGTTGAAATTGTGTCATATGGGACTACCGATAAAATCAGTAGGAGTATGGACTGAAAAAGTATGTTCAAAATTGATCCAAGCGTACAAACATATCCACACACGCACGGATGCACGCACGCACTGACACAACATGCACGCATGCACAGACACACACACACACACATATATATATATGTATGTATATGTATATGTGTATGTGTATATATATATATATATATATATATATATATATATATATATATATATATATATATATATATATATATATATATATATATATATATATATATATATATATATACACACACACATAGATATACATACATATACATACACACACACATATATATATATATGTGTGTGTGTGTGTATTTGTGTGTGTGTGTGTTTATTTATTTATAACATGGTCATTACAATCTGCCTATAGTGTGCGCTGTTTCATATTTTTTATATTATAACATGTGAACATATCACTTTATATGATTCTGATTGGACAATAAAATCCCATGAAAGTATTGTACAGTATTCTCCTTACTGATTGGCTGCGATCGTGGGAAAACTTTTTTAAACCCTTTTGGAATATTTTATTGTCAATGAATATTTTGGCCGGCATTTGTTTAATTCGATTCACAAAAGAAATTGGGGGAGAAATGGTCTCATTTGTCTGAGTCTGTAAAGTTTTACAAAGACCACGGTTTGTCTGTTTTATCTGTTTGTCTTGTCTATGTTTTCCTTTTGCCTTTGAAAAAGACTCATTTTATATATATATATATATATATATATATATATATATATATATATATATATATATATATATATATATATATATATATATATATATATATATATATAAATAAAGTGAAATAGTCTAAATAACTTTAGGTTTAAAAGTATTGTTAATTTCTATCGGCAGTTTCTTTTGGATAGACTAGATAACTTATTTTAGATAGTGATACATTTTGTTAAAAAATGTGATTCTGTTAAATGGTGTAAGACATCTTATTAATCACTGATTTATTATTTTGATTTATTTGATTTCATTTTACTTTTTTATTTATACTATTTCGTAAGCTTAGTTGAAGATCGTACGCCTAGTAATGTAAACGCAATCTCCCCGCATATCTCCGAAAATTCGACATAATCTATCCTCGCTTGCAACTTTACTCCCCAAACCAGAGAAAAGTAGTTTTATCAATATTGAGAGCAAGTCCTGAATATTTGGGGTAACTCAGATAAAGAGCAGAATTTAAGGTATTTTCTACAAACTGAGAGATCAAATATTTGATAGTTTTAGTTTGTGTTCATTTCATATTAGTTGAGTATCAGCTTGCATTCATTTCATTTTTTGTCGAGTATTAGATGGTGTTCTTTTCATATTTTTGTCGAGTATTAGATGTTGTTCATTTCATATTTTTGTCGAGTATTAGATGTTGTTCATTTCATATTTTTGTTGAGTATTAGATGTGTTTATTTCATATTTTTGTCAAGTATTAGATGGTGTTAATTTCATATTTTTGTCGAGTATTTGTGTTCATTTCATATTTTCGTCGAGTATTTGTGTTCATTTCATATTTTTGTCGAGTATTAGTTTGTGTTCATTTCATATTTTTGTCGAGTATTAGTTTGTGTTCATTTCATATTTTTGTCGAGTATTAGTTTGTGTTCATTTCATATTTTTGTCGAGTATTAGATGTCTTCATTTCATATTTTTGTCGAGTATTAGATGGTGTTAATTTCATATTTTTGTCGAGTATTAGTTTGTGTTCATTTCATATTTTTGTCGAGTATTAGTTTGTGTTCATTTCATATTTTTGTCGAGTATTAGTTTGTGTTCATTTCACATTTTTGTCGAGTATTAGTTTGTGTTCATTTCATATTTTTGTCGAGTATTAGTTTGTGTTCATTTCATATTTTTGTCGAGTATTAGTTTGTGTTCATTTCATATTTTTGTCGAGTATTAGATGTCTTCATTTCATATTTTTGTCGAGTATTAGATGGTCTTAATTTCATATTTTTGTCGAGTATTAGTTTGTGTTCATTTCATATTTTTGTCGAGTATTAGTTTGTGTTCATTTCATATTTTTGTCGAGTATTAGTTTGTGTTCATTTCACATTTTTGTCGAGTATTAGTTTGTGTTCATTTCATATTTTTGTCGAGTATTAGTTTGTGTTCATTTCATATTTTTGTCGAGTATTAGTTTGTGTTCATTTCATATTTTTGTCGAGTATTAGATGTCTTCATTTCATATTTTTGTCGAGTATTAGATGGTCTTAATTTCATATTTTTGTCGAGTATTAGTTCGTGTTCATTTCATATTTTTGTCGAGTATTAGTTTGTGTTCATTTCATATTTTTGTCGAGTATTAGTTTGTGTTCATTTCATATTTTTGTCGAGTATTAGTTTGTGTTCATTTCATATTTTTGTCGAGTATTAGTTTGTGTTCATTTCATATTTGTCTAGTATTTGTGTTCATTTCATATTTGTCTAGTATTTGTGTTCATTTCATATTTGTCTAGTATTAGTATCTGTATTAGTGTTTGTTCATTTCATACTAGTCGAGTGTTAGCTTGTGTTCATTTAAATTTGTCCTGTATTATCTTGTATTCATTTTCTTTTTGTCTGGTATTAGTTTTCGTTATAAGCTTTAAAAAAAAATTCTCCGTTAACTTTACATTGTCAGAGTGCCACATACCATCTGCTTTGGCACATTCCGCGTGAACTATTCGATACAATATTTCGGATTTAGGCTAGCTATACAGTAGACGCCAGAAAGAGTCCTTACAAATAACGTACAAGTGACAAGACATAAACTGCCTTCTTTAGCTAGTAATAAGGATGGCAAAAAAAGATACTTACAGTTTACATCCTGAATTTCCTCAAAATGTACTTTCTTAGTTCTACAAATCAGAATTATATGAGCCATGTCATATGTTCTCAATCTTGTTTAAACATTTCGAAATTGTACTGTAATTTCGAATATAAGTGCAATTACATCCTCCTTACTGCACTCAAAATGAAATAAGCAATAAATTCCACAGCATCATTTTGATAATTGCAATTGAAAGACTTCATATTTGTCCCACATTATGATTTCAAACATACAATTACAGAAACAGAAACACATCTGCATATGTCAACACGCTTCTCCCTCGCTTCTTCAATCCGGTGCATTGCATGTGGAATTGTCACATATAAATCCAGTCCATAATCACGAAATTTCGTAGAATCGACAAAAATACCAAAATATATTTATTCCAGATCAAATGGAAAACTTGTTGCAATGCGCATTCCTTCACAATATGACTCCAAATTTCAATTTTAAGTGGACAAAACGCCATTTTCTTTCGAAACTTATGTCTAGCGCGCAACTAAGTTCAAATTTATCTGGGCGGAGTTATGTGCGCATTAATAATGTTGTTATTGTGTAATGAAGAATCTGCGCTTGTGTATTTCGTTTGGAATACGGCATACATTCATTTACTTTGTTTCTTGTTGTGTATTTTGTTTATATAATTAAGCCTTAGGTAGATTAAGAAAATGAGTATATAATAAAAATGTTACTGCATTTGTATAGGAAAATATGAACACGGATTGTCGGATGGATATACTGCACTCCCAAGGTCGTGCAGTATTACATCCAAAAAACTGGTTCATATTTTCCCATTCAAATGCAGTAACCTATAAGTATTCATTTACTATTTGTCTAGTGTTCATTTCATATTAGTCTAGTATTAGTTTTTTTTTTAATTTCATATTTGCATAGTATTATTTTATATTCCTTTCATATTTCTCTACCTCATTACATATATGCCATTGTCTCTCTACAAAGACCAGTATATACGGAGATAACAAGTACAGCACTATCAAAGTTAAATCAATTCATTTTGATGGAAAAGAATGAATCAGTTGAGAAATAACTAAATCGCAAACACTGCCGGATTACAAAATAGGCCGAGTAGGCACCAGCCTATGGGCTCCACGCCTTTTAGGGGCCCGCAACAACGTATCAAAGTGATATTTTTTTTGATCTTGAAAGATAATAACAATCCAGCTTTCTTAAACTGTTTCCAAATTGTAGAAGAAAAAAAATGAATCAAAGAAACGAAAACTTTACGTTAAAGACTCCTTAGAGTAAATGCTGTATTGATGTAGGGGAGTGGGGCTTAAGATTTCGACTGTTTAAGGGCCTCCACAGGATTCGATTCGGCACTGATCGCAACATCACGTATCACGTGGTTGGCACACTTTACATACAGTAACTACAGCTTATTATTCTAGATATATAAACGCCTTAACATATCACGTTCTATGAATCTGATTGGTCAAAATAAGCCAATGAAATTATTTAGCTGTATTCTCATTTTTGATTGACTGCGACGGTCGGAATTTTTCCTTCTCCGCTTTCTCAAACCGTTTTAGTTTACTATTAATATTACCAATATGGACGTCGTCTTTTCATCCCATAGCCAAATGGACGTTGAGGAGAGAAAGGCACTGTAGTGGTTAGGTATGTTGAAAAAATTCATGACACTGTCCAACATGAACATACAGAGTCCATACAGAGAAATCCTCGGCATAATGGAATTACAGAGTTCATGCAGATAAATCCTCGGCATAACGGAATAAAGACTATCCTCTTCACACTACTGTTGAAGTGCAGTGTGGATCCCCTCCCTATTCCCTTGGACAGGCACAGTTTAAATTTCGACATACAGTATTAAATAAACAGTCCTTTATTATGTAGAGAACGAATGTTGGCAAATGCTGGTTTTTCAACAGGCAAAGAGTTATTTAATCATAGCATTATTTATCCAAATCAAAGAGTGCAAATATTTGATCACAAAAAACATTCACTCGAAGAATCGCCAGTCACAGAAATGCAAATCAGCACCGACTTATACAATCCATTTTCAGCAAAACTTTTAGATTTAGCACAGTTTCTGCATCCAGTAAATTTCCTGTCAGGTAACTATCCAATATTGCATCTGTAGTGAATTCCTATCGTGTAATCGACACATTTTTCGGTGCTGAAAATGATGTCCGTGTCAAATGTTATATTGACTGGAAATGACAGTTGCGCTTTGAATTGAAATTTGTTAAAACAAATCTTGAATAGAAAGAATCTTTCAGCTTGCCTTTGTAGTTGGCGCTATAGGTTGAACAGAAGTAGTCATAAATTATTAAAATATACTATTTTATTAATTTATATGAAATGGCCAGTGACAATTCTAGTGTCTTCTAAGGCAATACAATGTCTCTTGCGATTCATCTCAGAATAAAAAAGACATTTGTTTTCATCGATACAATCATTCTTGTGGATAATAGAAGATCTATCATTTCTTCTGGCGAACCGTGCAATATAACTGGGAACCATCATATATCCGGACTGGGGTTTATTCTGTGGCTCTGCCTAAGAGAAGATATGTCGTTATGATCCGTCAGCATTTAACTCATTTCATAAATTCAATAATAAATCATGTTAAGATATACACCTCCAATGTCTTTACATTTTCTAGACAATCTAATGAAAACTATTTGAGTATTTGACAAAAAAGAAGCTTGTGTCATCATTTGAGATGAATGGAGAAAACAAATAACAAATTCAGATTGCTGTATCTTTTACAGGAAAATAACATCGGATCCATATTGTGATTGTGTATGTAATGGCTACACCAAGGTTTGATACAATTTGGTGAAAACCAGTAAAACTAGGAAATGCTATGTATGATAACATTAGCTGTTAAAATAATAAACAAAATCTAGTTCAAATCTAAATATTATTAAAACAAGTTAAATGTATTATATCTACGACTTATATGTTGCAAATCTATAACGTTTCCCTTCAATGACATCAAACTGAAAGAGGCGTTGATTACACAGAACAAAGCAAGCACCGATATAGGCTTGATGAACACAACAGACATACGAGTGGACATGATCTAGAATGGCCCAACCAAATGTTTGGCACTCGCGTAATAATACTTAGGGTCAAATGCTGTAACAAAAAGAACATGAGGTATGACAGACATACAAATTACTGCTGAGTCAAATTCAAACAATTATTCAAATAAGCAAACACACACACACACACACACACACACACACACACACATACATACATACATACATAAATATATATATATATATATATATATATATATATATATATATATATATATATATATATATATATATATATATATATATATATATATATATATTGATTAAAAAGGCTGATAAATCAAACACTATTATTATTATGAATCAGGAAGATGTGTTAGCGGTGCTGAACGTCAATAAATGATGAAAAATACTACAAACATATTAACGAAGACCCTTAAAAAGAATTTAAATCGAAAATTTCAACATGCATTAATGAGATCGCACAAAAAATAAATCGGTATACGAGGAATTTGATACTTTCCCTCAAAACATACGTACACCTCAATTCTACATATTACCCAAAACTCATAAAATTCTGACCATAATTTACCTTTAAATTTTCCAGGACGACCCATTACATCAGGTTGTAATTCATATACTGAAAACGTATCCAAATTTATTGGTAGTTTTTACAACTTTTAATGAAATCGCTTCCTTCATATATTAAAGATACTACTGATTTCATTAAAACGATGAAGTCTATTCCACAGCTATCTGATAACTCAATTCTTGTGTCATTAGATGTAACATCACTATATACCAACATTCCACATATAGATGGATTGAAGCGTGTAAATATATTCTTGATAACAATCATAATAATAGCACCTTATCTAGTGAAGATATTTGTAAATAATAAAAGTTATCTTGGAAAACAATTATTTTCAATTTAATAATACAAATTACATCGAAATAATGGGTACGGCATTTTGGTAATCCAATGGCTCTCTCATACGCTTCCCCATTCATGGGTTAATTATAATCATTTTTCTTCAAAACGAAAAGTTTAATTTATCTGTTTAGTTTACATTTTTAGATGACATATTTATGATCTGGAACCATTCATCTAATGAACTGAAAAAAATCATTTGTCGCCTAAATCATTTTCACTTGTCGATTAAATTTACTTATTCTCCATCTAGTACGCATGTTTCATTTTTAGATGTAAGTGTAATACAAAATATTGATAACGCTAGCTCTACAAATATTTATATCAAGGAAACTAATATCCACCAACATGTGGAATATTCTTCATTTCATTCCATGTCATGTAAAAACGGTATACAAGATAGCCAGCTCAAAAGATACCGACGCATTATTTCAGATGATTGTCAATTACAAAATTTGTTGAATGTTTAAAAAATATATTTCCAAAAGATAAATTATCCTACACATATAATTGATGCGCTGAACAAAGTCCGTGATCTTGCTCCACATGAGGCTTTAAACACAGCAAAATGTACAATAGATACAAAAAATAATTCCTTTCACAATACAATATAATCCTTCATTACCTAATATATGCCTTATAATTAATAAATATTGGAGTCTCCTAAATTTATCAAATAAAAACAGCGTTAAAACACTTTACAAAATTAAACCAATTCTTGCTTATAGAAGACCCAAGCATTTGCCAGATTTTTTATTTAGAACTAAACAGACGGAAAATAAAAAAGATATTTTTCGTCATCTAAACGTAACAGAAATGTAAATGTAACAGAAATTGGTGCTCTCAATGTGCAAATATAATCGAAAGTACTTCTTTTATTCGCGCCAATACAAAATAAGTATTTTTTCTATGTTATTACACTGACTGCGTATCAACTGATGTGATTTGTTTGATAACCTGCAAAAAATGTAGCATGCAATATGTTGGACAAACACTTCAACAAGTTTCTAAGGGAATGAACAATAATCGCTTTTATATATAAAAAAATATAGAGATCCTCAGTACTCTAATATTTCAATACATTTTAATAACAATACTCCATCATAACTCAATTTTGTTTCATGACAATAGATATTGTGCATGGTGACATGAATAGACTCATAAAAGAAAGTTACTGGATTCATAAATTAGATACTTTATATCATAATGGTCTTAATACTAATGCACTATATTAATTTGTATAAAATGTTACTAAAAAATAATTTTCCATGTTAAGGTCTTCTTTAAAACAATGGTAAAATTTCCCCTTGGATGATAAGGTTTCCGACGATTGCCATTTCTGTATATAAAAGTCTTTTAAAGTTTATGTTATGATGCTTTTTATTCCTTTCGAACTGTTAATACGTTCATAATATAGATAAGACGGTCAGGTCTCCCACAAGTTATCAGTGTTCCTTATGCTGTTCATCCATTTATAAGTATTAGCGTTAACATTGGCCTGGTAACAAAGTATTTGATAAAGGAGTTTGTAGAGTTTAGTTCATTGAAAATTGATAATAGACATCCCAAATCCTATCATTCGTGTTCTGATAATTATATCAATAGGCTTCCTTCCTAGTTCTGAATAATACATGTAAGTAGGAGAATTTCTCCTCAGTTTAGGGTCTTTCTTAAAAATTCAGTATGCAAATTTTCAATAATTGTGATAATTTCAAATCTCTAAACTTCACACCCATATAGTGGAATGGGTAATATGGTATAATCCAAAAGATGCATGTCTACGGGAAGAATGAAGTATTTTATTTTTCGGTAAAATATATGCAGGGAATTTCTAGCTTGTATTTAATAGACTCAACAAATCTTCGATATTTAGAAAACATAACACCTAAGTATTTCAATTCAGCACATATTTCTATTAGATTGTCATCAATTGTAACTCTATATTTATCATCTTTTCGTGTACCAAAAATCACGATCTTTGTCTTTATAAAATTATTACTTAATTTCCATAGCTCTGAGTATTCATAAAACAAAATTTAAATTATGTTGGAAATATTTTTCGTCAGTGTCACAAAATACCAGTGTCATCTGCATAATGTAGTATATTGCATTCTGGCGTTACATGTCTCGTTTATAATGCAAGTCAAAGAAGTGATGGAAAGCGGGTGTTTAGTGCAAGTCTTTCTCGGTTCACTTTCCATCCAATACGTTAGGCCATTTGCCTTGTATTTTTGCCTGTTGAATATTTGTATGTATCATGTAACACACTTATGCCTATTGAACTTTTGCATGGATCATGTAACACACTTATTTCTATTGAACATTTGCATGGATCATGCAACACACTTATGTCTATTGAACTTTTGCATGGATCATGCAACACACATATGCCTAATAAACACCTCCATGCATTATGTAACACGCTTATGCCTATTAAATACCTCCATGCATTATGTAACACGCTTATGCCTATTAAACCTGCATTATGTAACTCATTTATGCCTATTAAACATCCCCATGCATTATGTAACTCACTTGTGCCTATTACACACCTCCATGGATTATGTAACACTCTTATGCCTATTAAACACCTCTATGGATTATGTAACTCACTTATGCCTATTAAACACCTCCATGCATTATGTAACACGCTTATGTCTATTAAACACCTCATGGATTTCCAGAGACAATAATCACTTGAATTGAAAATACTGGAAGACAACAAGCTTTGTAAAATTTAACAAATATATTTATTTCCCTAGAATACAAAGAGAAAAGAGAAACAACCAGTTTAATGTATCGAGAATTAAATCCCCAAATAATCCGAGAATTACAAACACAAGCCCTACTAATTTAAAGTCCTAAATAAAGTTCAGAAAAAATCCAGAAAAAAATCATAAAAACTGAAGTTGATGACGTGTCTGTGGTAGCTATTAAGGTGTTGATGTGTCTACAGTCTTTTGTTGAATCACAGAAATTTAATTCCAGGTCTGAATATACTATACATTCTAGTGAATGTCTCTATCCAAGAATTGTATCAGAGTACTTTTGTATTTCCAGAGACAATAATCACTTGAATTGAAAAATACTGGTCACAACATACAATATACAACTTGAAAGTGCTAGATGTTAAAGCACGAATGACCAAGTCCTCACAATCACAAGATTAGATAGTTCTCTACTTGACCCCAGGTTACAATTAGTATTTTCTATTTTTTTAAAAGACCATTACCTAATGGAAAATTACCTTCGAGAATGATCCTGATGATTACAAAATCAAAACCATCACCTGTAAAATTAAATTAGGAAAGTCCAAAACCCTGACCAAAATAAACATATTTACTCCTTCTATTAATAAAGATCCTGATATTAACCCACAGACATAGAGAATAATTTTGTTATGTATTAGGTGTTTACATAAAACGAACTAAAAAAGTCAATCAGGTCAAGCAGAAATGAATTCAGTTTTGGACAAGGTCAAGTCCAACATACAATGTTACATTACAATAGCATGTAATGAAAATAAATTAATAAAGAATAACAAACAAAAAATTAAATTAAATATACATAACATTTGACACCTACATGGATTATGTAACACTCTTATGCCTATTAAACACCTCCATGGATTATGTAAAACTCTAATGCCTATAAAACACCTACATGGATTATGTAACACTCTTATGCCTATAAAACACCTACATGGATTATGTAACACTCTTATGCCTATAAAACACCTACATGGATTATGTAACACTCTTATGCCTATAAAACACCTCCATGGATTATGTAACACTGTTATGCCTATAAAACACCTACATGGATTATGTAACACTCTTATGCCTATTACACATCTCCATAGATTATGTAACACTCTTATGCCTATTACACATCTCCATAGATTATGCCATACACATATGTCTATAAAACACCTACATGGATTATGTAACAATCTTATGCTGATTAAACACCTCCATTCATTCTAAAACACACTTATGCCTATGAAACACCTCCATGAATTATGTAACACTCTTATGCCTATTAGATACCTCCATAGATTATTTAACACACGTATGCTTATTAGACACCTACATGGATTAAGTAACACTCGTATGCCTATTAAACACCTCCATGGATTATGTAACACTCGTATGTCTATTAAACACCTCCATGGATTATGTAACACTCGTATGCATATTATACACCTCCATGGATTAAGTAACACTCGTATGCCTATTAAACACCTCCATTGATTATGTAACACTCGTATGCCTATTAAACACCTCCATGGATTATGCAACACTCTCATGCATATTGTACACCTCCATGAATTATATAACACCACTAAAAAAAAGGAAATCTTGTACTTGATTTATTAATATGGCAGTTGCATAGGGTAATTTAAGACGAGTTGGGACTGAGTTGTCTGGTTGACTTTAAAAACGGTACAAATGTATACGTACTCATTCATTTTCGTTTTAATAAATAAATCTTGTTGAAGTTTTCGTTTTTTGAGTATTTAATAGAAAATGACTCATGATCTAACAAATTTAGATGATAAACCCTGTAGCCGATTGGAGCAAATGTATGGATTAGACAATTAGCAAGTGAAACCACCATAAAAATAAAACTCAACCAGTAATTTCAGTTACCTAGACTTTGTTTCTTTTCTTATTGTTAACATAATTCAGGGCCTACCCTTTGTTTTATTTAGTTACCTAAATATTAAATGTACTGGTACTTATTATCTTTTCTATCTGATGTGCTTCCTTATGTTTTAACTTTATCCGCTGTGTTATTTTTCCCATTTATTTCTGTATTATCTTGTGTTGGTATGCCTTACAGATAATGTTGGTCTAAGATCTTTATTTTTGTTATGTCATGTCGGCAAAAAACTAATTAGAGCTTATGTTTACGAGTTGAATTAAATCATACGGACTATAAATCAGCCTTAGGTTATCTTTAATTTTAGACGAACTTCATCTTTATTTTTTTAGTATTTCGTAAAAAAAAGAATAAGAAAAAAGTTTTATATCGTGAGCGGAGATTAAACACAGCTATAACAGCGTTTATTCTTACTATTAGAGAAAGAACAAACAGACAATGCCATGATTTCATTATTTTAAACGACTTAAAGGGAATAAATATTAATTCCAATGTGTTTTCAATCTGATGTACATGTACTGCGCTATGACGTACAGGTTGTATCCTAGCAACCTAATAATTTATACATGGCTCATGAAAGGCTATACATTGCGGCCAGTATATTTGGTGGAAAAAGGAAATGTGAAGACCCCGCCAAGAACCAGCGACCCACGGGAAGCTACTGGCACGCTTTCTCATACACCCACGAGACTCGAACTCATGCAGACAGAGGTGAGACGTGTGAGTGCTGTACATCATCATATGTATCATCGTCTATCTTTATTTCCTCTTTTCAGAGATAATAACACAAACATAGGAAAAAGTAATATAAAAATGGCATAGCTAGAGAATTAACATAGATGACCATGAAAGAAGTCTCTTAGAAGCACAGCTTCCCTTTGATGATTCTCATTCGCATTATATCTATTGCAAAGTAAGGCGTACTCCTGCGAAGCATAATACTTAACTAGTGTACATATCATCATTAATATCGCACAATAAATAATATTTAGATATATTATTCCATAAATAGCGTACAAGGAGATGTGACTGTCATGTCTTCTATCATATCACACAATAAATAATATTTAGATATATTATTCCATAAATAGCGTACAATGAGATGCGACTGTCATGTCTTCTATCATATCGCACAATAAATAATATTTAGATATATTATTCCATAAATAGCGTACAAGGAGATGCGACTGTCATGTCTTCTATCATATCACACAATAAATAATATTTAGATATATTATTCCATAAATAGCGTACAAGGAGATGCGACTGTCATGTCTTCTATCATATCGCACAATAAATAATATTTAGATATATTATTCCATATATAGCGTACAAGGAGATGCGACTGTCATGTCTTCTACCATATCGCACAATAAATAATATTTAGATATATTATTCCATAAATAGCGTACAAGGAGATGTGACTGTCATGTCTTCTATCATATCACACAATAAATAATATTTAGATATAGTATTCCATAAATGTGACTGTCATGTTTTCTACCATATCACACAGTAAATAATATTTAGATATAGTATTCCATAAATAGCGTACAAAGAGATGTGACTGTCATGTCTTCTATCATATCACACAATAAATAATATTTAGATATAGTATTCCATAAATAGCGTACAAGGAGATGTGACTGTCATGTCTTCTATCATATCACACAATAAATAATATTTAGATATAGTATTCCATAAATAGCGTACAAGGAGATGTGACTGTCATGTCTTCTATCATATCACACAATAAATAATATTTAGATATATTATTCCATAAATAGCGTACAAGGAGATGTGACTGTCATGTCTTCTATCATATCACACAATAAATAATATTTAGATATAGTATTCCATAAATGTGACTGTCATGTTTTCTACCATATCACACAGTAAATAATATTTAGATATAGTATTCCATAAATAGCGTACAAAGAGATGTGACTGTCATGTCTTCTATCATATCACACAATAAATAATATTTAGATATAGTATTCCATAAATAGCGTACAAGGAGATGTGACTGTCATGTCTTCTATCATATCGCACAATAAATAATATTTAGATATAGTATTCCATAAATGTGACTGTCATGTTTTCTACCATCACATGTCTTCCAAGCCGTGATCATTTGAAAATCGATCTTATTATTAAGAAAGGAATCCAAGTCCTACAAATGCAGAAAAAAACTGAAGCAGACATTAGATAATTTCTTGGTTTTTCGGGCTCGTCTAGGCCTACATCTTTGAGACATTCCCTACCCAGGAGTTGTTGAATAAACTTATCATCTGATATGCTATAAACGGAACACACCAAGACGAATTTCAAAATTATGTATGTGTCCAAAACATTTATCTTTGTCGCACAGTGCTTTGACAGCAAACAAATGCATGGATTATAAAATTCATGTTAGAACAGATGCAGTGCTTTGTGTGGTTTTAGTTGGAACAGTGATCAAAGGGTTTGAAAGGGATGTAATTAACTGTAAGTTTTTGTTGTTGTTTTTGTTTTGGGAGTTTGCCATAATAATTGAAGATCTTATTGAAGTATGAATATTTTGTAATCGTTTGTAGGACATGTCAGTGTGTCACAAGTTTGTAAACAGCTAGTTTTCCTACTTACTAGTAGCATGTTTTATCATTTGTTTCCATTGTATTTTTCCTGGAAATATTCTGATTCTAACAAAAATTTTAATAATTTTATAAGTATTATAAATTTTCAATAATTTCATAAATATTTTATTTCAGCAAAATATTACATACGTCGGGGGAAAAGACTTTTTGTACTGTAACATCTTTTCTAGAATGATATAGATATAATCTAAATAAAAATATTCTTTCAGATGATACATTTTCTGGGAGATTGCACAATTTACCAAATAAGTTGTTTCCTTTTATAAATTCCCAATACAATTAATTTTTCCCCAGTAAATTTTCGCTCATTTCTGCTTGTGTGATTTGAAGAAATCCTCGTAGAATTTAGGTGCAATTATGCTGAAATAAATAGAGCTTTCTTAAGTAATTGTGTCCGATTACTTTACTAAACTTCACAGCCATAAAGGGCTGATTGTATCACGATTGTTTTATACAAACTTAAGTAGGTACCTTTATTTATGTCGATCCCTACAAGAAACTAAAATTATGTTCAGTCTTAGTACAAGCCCTGTCTAATTTTGTCAAACATTTCATATTGGAGCTACCAGGAATTCCAACATATTCGGTTTCATTTACAATAGGTATAGTATGGTTGCCTATTTTCTTTTAAAACTTCTCCAATGTTGCTTGTCTATTTTGGCTAAAAACGAACACTCAGCTTTTAACGTTGACTGTGATGTTCCATTTCAGAGAGTATCTGTTACTAATATCAAGCATCTTTTTCAAATGGATTGGTGTATTTGCAATCAGAGTTACATTATCAGTTATTGCTGGACGTTCAGATGGAGTGGACCCAACAAGTAGCCCTAATTTTGACTCCTGTAATTCTTGTAGAAAGCTATTAATGTAAACAAGGTATAAGAATGTCGATAAAACATCTCCTTGCCTGATACCCCATTTTATATGAGAAGGTTCTGATTTCGATTCGTTTATCAGGATAATGCTTTGTATGTTTGAGTACCATTATTTTATTCCATGTACAATTTTCCATTGGATGCCCTGTTTTCTGAGTTTAAGATAAAGTACGGCGTTATTCATAGTGTCAAATGCCTTTTGAACATCTGAGAAAGCAACAAACAATATTGAACCCAAGTGGAAAGATACCTTCTTGTAGCCTGAAGTATGCTGTTATACTACTCAATCCCTTTTGAAACCCATTTTCGGTATTAGGGAGGTTATATATAGTACTATTACACCATCTAGCCAGTCTATCGAATAATTACTTTTCAAATAGTTTCTGTAAAAAAGGCAACATGGAAATAGCTCTATAACTGCCAGAGTTAAGTTGAGATTCCCCTCCACCTTTACATATGGGTACAATTAACCATACATTCCAATCGCAAGGAACATAAGGCAGGTCTACTGCTACGTTAAAAAGCATTGTGATTAATTCTGTGAGCCCCCCACCCCCCCCCCCCACTCCGCAGAGTAAATGCTCATTTTGAATACCATCATTGCCGGGGGCTTTCCTAAGTTTAAGTTGTTTTGTAACAGGGTTTATTTATTGACAACTAAATTTTGGCCTGACGACAGGTTCATCAATACTGAACTCGTCCGTTTGTTCACGATTTACAAATATGTCTGAAGACTGAGTGTGCAGCGTGAAAAATATTTAGCAAACAATAGAATTATCTCACCCGAAGCAGACGATAATTCACCGTCATGTTTTAATTCAAAACAACATTTTGAATATTTGCCCTTGTTACGTTGCCTGTTGTACAGCTTCCCAAAATGTCTAACGTCTATTTCGGCAGCTTCATTTAAGGCCTTGTAATTGCTTCATCGTGTGCTGGTATTGCAAATTCTGGAGTATTTCTAAATCTTCTTTTTTCAGTTTTATATTGTTTGTAAAATTGATGGGCAAGCCCTAGCGGCCGTTCATGTCCATTTTCTGTCCATTTTCTATACACTTTTTCTGAAAGTATCGGGCTTTATTGTGGGCTTTCTTAACTTCCGGTAACCAGTAGGATTTTGTGTCAGGATTAAATTTGGTAGACTACTATGTCCCTCATCACAGCAATTGATTTATTATTATTGTTTTCTGTTTGCTGGGGCTATTGTGTGTGGGGTGGGTGGGAAATTTATAGCATGCTTTTGATAGTTTGTATACTTCAAGTTGATATGATATTAATTTCACAGCTCCACATTTAGACTAGGATGTGGGAGGACGAGGATTCCAATATTTTGCAGCCGCAATGCTAAGAGTGTTTCATGCAACAAGATGATCGGAGGCTATGCACATATCGTGATTGGAAGAAAGAAAAAAACTTCACAGTGAAAAACCCAATCTAGCATTCTTCTGTTGACAATTCTATAGTCAAGAATTGATCTTCAGGGCTCGAACGTAAAACTCAGCCGTTTATTAATTTTGACTTTTGAGTAGTATCAAGTCGTGTAGTTAACAATAGCAGTGTCTGTATGTGGCATTAAAATTCCCATGACTATTATTTCACCTAACAAATGAATCAATATATATATATATATATATATATATATATATATATATATATATATATATATATATATATATATATATATATATATATATATATATATATATATATATATATATATATATATATATATATATATATATATATATATTCATCAGAGGGTAGAAACACACCAAATATAAGTACTGCGAGATAGCTAGCTGATCTTAATTCAATACCAACGATTTGGTCATTGCTGTAATTTAGGTCTTTAACTGAGTAGGCCAAGTTGTTTCTAATCCTAATCGACCTCTTCGACCTTTTGAGATGAAGCTGTTTTCAGTATTTTCAATTTTTGTACAACACATGTAATAACTATGTATTGTATCGATAAGTCAGTTTGTTTTGTCAATTTGTGTTAACATATCACGGCACATTCCAATACTTCAAGTAACTGACTGACACACAATGCCGAGAGCATAACTCATAGACCGCTCAAGTGGTCAGATGATGGAGGTTGCGGGTTCGAGCTCCGGCCGAGTCATATCAAAAACTTATAAAAATGGTACAAACAGCTGCTTCACTGGGCGCTCAGCATTAAGAGTTTAGTGTTAGGCCTAGTATCAGGATAATGGTACTGGGTGTGACATGATGCTATATGTCTGCGGCATGATACCCCAGTGCTAGAAATCACTATAGGCTGCTACACTGCAGACATGATAGCGATATGACTGACACACATAATTCGTGGGGCAAAACTTGACGGGCTTGTTAATTTTCGTATATAGGCAACAGCACATGCAAATTTGGAGGTGGAAGGCAAATACCCCCTGCACGCACCCGCCCCCCCCCCCCTGAAGTCCCTGCTCATTAGTACTCTCTATACTTCTTCCTGCCTCATAGGCGTCAGATTTGTCATGCCAATGTTCGTAGTCATAGTCACCATGATAGCAGTCTTGGTACTAGTGATACCTATTATTATCATCAAAATCGTCGTGTTCGGTATATTTTGGTTCACTCTCAAATTATTTTCCATGAATTCTTTGTCGTCGCCTTCGTGATTCCCTCTGTATATTTTCTGTTGGTCGTATTTTGCAAGCAACTGTTTTCCAGTGAGCCAGCGACGACATGCTACACCATTCGGCCAAACAAACTTTACACTTTCTATTTTTTTTTTTTTTTTTTTTTTTTTTGTTTCTTCCGCGGAAATAAATATCCTCACTAATATATTTCGGACATTCCTACTTTGGAAAATATGAATCACAGTTGGATGAACTCATCTTTCTTCTAAATATGATGTTAGTCCTGATCTTGTAGTTCGATTATCGATAATTCCGAGCTAATACCTGTAAGTTTTCTTATGTTACGTGCTTAGGCTCGAATAAACAGTACCACAAGAAAGAGTGAAAACAACAAGCTTTGAAAAATATAGTAATTTATTTCTCTGGAAAAATACTGTAAAAATGAAATAAATAACTTACGGTTTCCAGAATCAAATCCTGAAATTATCCAAGAATAATTCACGAATAAAAGTTTAAAAGTCATAATAATAAAATGTTCTAATGGTTTCTAGTTCGAGTCCCGACGAAGAATCCAAGATGGAAGACGATGAGGTATGTTGTGTCCTGTTCAATGTTGTTGTCTAAATTCCTTGTAGAAGCACAATAAATAATCCTCCGGTTTTGAAAATCCCATTTTTTTTTTAAAGAAATGTCTTTGTTCAAGAATTTTGTATGGACACAGTAATCTTTCCAGGGAAACGAATTAATCTTTTAGAATCCAAATAATCTGAAGAAACATTAACCTATAACTCAAACGCTGGCTACAACAGAAGGAAACGACTTGACATCAAGCGTTTTTAAGCCCAGACTCCCATATCTCTATTAATACTAAGTAATGCGCAATTTTAGAAATGCCTAATTGCGAAATAGAGTATCACGTGATCATTTTTACATATAAAAATCAAGTATATCCTTCATAGTAACCAATCATTTTACTCCGAGAATAAAAGTTGTTTAGTTGACACTCAATCAAGGCCTAGGAACTAAATCAAAAATAAATACAGTGTTTATATTAATAGGTATTTATGGAAAGATTCAGGTCAAACTGAATTTTCTGGAAAATATCAAATTCCTAGGAAACAAAATTACATTACATTGACATATAAAGAACATAAAAAAAAGATTCCAAATCACACAAACAATAAAATCAAATCAAACACAACTTAAATCAAATATAAACCAAATCAAATATACGTAACAGTTTTTTCTGCGCGACACTCATATAAAGCCTTTATCAATATCATCAGTCCTTTTTTCGTTCGGTTAACTGGTTATGAATATTAAAAATGAAACTTCTTATATAGTTTTCAAATACCAGCCTCTTTGTAAACAGATTAATGCCACTGAGAGTTATTATATGGGATACGACGCGGGGGAAGGGGATGGTCATTTTCTTTCAGCCAATCTGGTTTTACTCTACACGATAGATCATTTTACTCGCCTCGTAATCAGTCTTTGAGATCCATGTTTTCTTCTTTTAGTTGAGGCCATTGTGTGACATCACGAATCACTACCGTAATTAGAGAAAATGAATTTAAAAAAATAACTTTTAATCAGTGCAAGCAGTAATAAATCTGAATGATCTCTTTGTAGATAATTTTCGTGCTTCCTAACAACTTACACGTAAACATGTTGTTATATTTGTGGATCTCTTTAACACTGTTTATGAACATATTCTTGTGATTCAACGCACTATAATACTTATGTAGACAAACTGTTATTTTAAGATCCATATAAAATAAGTTTTATACTTTTTTATTGTTTCATTCTTCTTTGAATGATTTTAAAATTGGATATCTTTTTCATTCTTAATAATAATCATAAATTACAATTATCGACATTAGTAATCATTTTTAAGTGCGTGGTAAAAGAGATATGTGAATTTATAGTATATTTATGGAACCAGGCCCTAGAGTATTTGTATCATTTATTTAACATAACGGCAATAAATGATGAACCTTGTGCTCTAAACATCGGAAAAGATTTTTTTTTTATAAGCAGTTGAAATCACAGGATTTTCCCAAGGTGTGTGGGACGTTTATAATCGAATTTAAATGATTTTTATTATTAAAATGTACTTTATTCATTTAATTCACTTCCAAAATTTTTGCAAATGAATCATACAAAGATCAAATTATAAAACAACATCAATAACAACAACAACACTAATAATAATAATAGGTATTATTATTATTTCTATTATCATTATTATTATTATTATTATTATTATTATTATTATTATTATTTATTTATTTATTTATTTATTTATTTATTTATTTCCAGGGTAAAACAATGCACAGAGACAAACACAGTCAGTCCAATTTCCAGTACAACAGTGTTTCGCAACAATTATTTCATAGTCCGTTTTGGGCAACACACGAAAGTTATCACTGAAATCACCACCACTGAGGTTTACTGAACGCTGTACCATACGTTTGTCCGAAAACAATATGGCCGATTGTGCAATGCCTAGTGGGTAAATGACATCATATACTATTGATAGCTCGCTAAACATCCCTATTGCTATCGAATTATTCAGCTCATAAGGATCAGCCAATTTTCATTTCTTGCAGCTTCGTGAATTCACGTGCTGTCCATAGCTCATTTGCATCAACCAATATTTTACTTGCTTGTTAACTTCTTCCATTGTGTCACGGGGTTCTGATGATGATCTCAACGTAAGATCATCTTCTCCTAAGGATGCTTCTCGTAGAATGATTTAACCCTGCATTTTTTATGCCGAAATTTCTAATATCATCCTAATTGTAAAGTTGTTTTTTTTAATTTCACTGAGGAAATTATTATTTACCGACAAGTTTTTTAGTGTGCATTTTAACCGCGTAATTTATTCTGATCGGTTTATTAATGACATTCTTGATACAGTGAAGCCGTTTTCAGTTGTTAAAAGTGAAAATTCTCTGATACTGTTCTGTTCACCATTAAGATTCCAATGGTATGTTGTTCATTTAAATAATTTTTGTTCTGCCAAATATATATTTTAAGAGTGCAAGCACTATCTTCACATTTATTGCAGCTAAGGGCAGGCAATAATACATTATTATTACTTTTCTTTAGCCTGTTTGCTTTTCTTATTTGGTTTTTAATTTTTTTAAAAAGATTTAGATGAAAATAATATCTAGTGGTTAAGTAGGCCAGGATTAGAACGTTGTGACTATCAAGGGAGGTAACTTGTACGGGTATAACCACGTTAAGCATTTATCTCCCTTATAACACTTTATTGCATAGGCTGACGCTCGGAGTCCGCTGTTGTGGACTACAGTTTGTTCAGTGTGACCATTTTTTAAAAATCTACAATTACTTTTTTCTAAACGGATAAATTTCCTGCAGCCTCTCGTGTTCTTTAATGTACTCACATAAGTTTCAATACATTGACCTCAGTTTCGAGGTGAATGTTTTGGAAATTGCACTTCATTTCAGAATGCATCACTCAGTGTTGTTGTGATTATTGAGTTATTTTTAAATATGTACTTCTTATTTAATCCCGAAGCGAGCGAAAATCCTATGTCAAAAATTTGAATTATATCTTTCAAAGGACTGCTTTCTGAATCATGTGATTTAATGGCCGGAGCTGACAATCAAACCAGTCCTAGAAATTATGTTCTCTCTGTAGCACATAACACATGCATAACGAGTATAAATAAACGGATTATTTATACATTATCCACAGTGGGCTTATGTCAGCAGCCTTATATCTCCCTCCACCTCTTAAATAAAGTATTATGACTGGGTATTATGTTCTCTCTTTTTTTCTTTCAGACAATCTCTATTTATATATATGAATCGTCATCCATGAGATTTTTGTATCCACATGCACGTATCGATTATTTCAACGCTCGCCCAATGCTTCTAATCAAAAACAGAAAAAGTCAAAATAGCAAAAGAATTAGAATCTGATATTACGAATCTATGGTCTAAAAATAAATAATAAAAAGAGCAAGAAGCAACACGCTATGTTTGTATGTATGTATGCATGCATGCGTGTGTGTGTCTGTATGTATGTACGTACGTACGTACGTACGTACGAACGTACGTACGTATGTATGTATGTATGTATGTATGTATGCATGTATGTATGTATTCATGTGTGTCCTCGTGCGTACGTATGTTTGCGCGCGTGCTTGCATGTATGTATGTACGTATCTATGCATTTATGTATGTGGGGGTGGGGCTGCGGATTGGTTGGTATGTAGGTATTGGTTTTAACGGATCATCAACAAAATCCTGGCTATATAGTACTCATTAAAATTTGCTCTAAAGTTTAACTAAAAATATTGAATATAAAAGGTAATACGAAGATAAACACTTCTACATAAATGCAAATACTCACTTCTCCAAGGTAATGCACAAAACATTAAATGTGTTAACACTCTTTAAAAGGTATATAAAAAAGGGACAAAAGTAAAATACTTCAATATGTAGTTAATTTGTTATTATATAAACCGCATATTTTTCTACAAAAAGTAAAGTTTACGGTTTTCTCTAGTGGTAAATAATCCCCAATCTACTTCGAATAACACACTCTGGTGTTGATTCACGTTGTAGGAGGTATTGATGTGTCAGGAATATGTGTCATATACACCAGCTGTACAGTGTCACCTCTTCTCTGCTGTTTGGTTGCGTGTGGTTGCCCCATTTTCATTTAATGTGGATTTTTTTTTTAATATTGTTTTTTTTTATGTTTCGAAACTTGTTTGTGGAGTTTTCATTCCACCTATTTTGCCAAGTAGATATCGCATGGAAATCCTCGATTCAGTAGTTTGTATTCGTGTATAAAGTTTCTGTATCAAATCATTTATTCAGTTTATATTCGTGTACAAAGTCACTATTTCAAATCATCCATTCATTTTGTACTCGTGTATAAGCTCACTGAACCACATTGTCGATTAACTTTGTATTCGTGTATAAAGTTACTTAATCAAATCCTCAATTCAGTTTATTTTCATGTTCAAAGTCTAAAAGCGCAGCTGTGGCTACATAAGGCCAAAAAAGTAAGATTTAAAATATCTTTAAGGCTTAAAATTGCAAAATTCTTTTAATAAACCCTTTAAAAACCGCGAATATATAGATCTAAATAACTAAATAATAAATGATTAAAGGTAAATATTTGAAAAGTATATATATATATATATATATATATATATATATATATATATATATATATATATATATATATATATATATATATATATATATATATATATATATATATGTATGTATGTATGTATTGTAGTAGTTAACGCAAGCCTAATATGTATTGTCTGAATAATGAAATTTTACAATAAAGTTTATTCAGACTTTTTCTGGATGTCACATGAATCCAGGAAGAGACATAGGGAAGCTATTTGCATTGATTAAAATTGTATGCGTTCATTTGCATATTTAAATGGATCAAGGTGTTTCCTTCCTATTTTCTGCTTTAAGCAAGGTGCTTAAATCAAATTTGTATTTGTTAATGAGGTTATCACCGTATTTGCTTCAAGTTTCAGGACATGGTAATATGGAAGGCCACATGATAATTGTGATCCATCCATCCCGGAAGAGCGAAATTTTCCTACATAATTACAACAATGCCCCAATTTTTTATCCATTAGTTAATAATAATGAGGTTTTAATTCACGAAAGGTAACGCGTGTCGAACGGTACCATGTACAGGCCAGAAAACGGACGCCCTTATCCCAGAGGGCACTCGTGATCCCTAATTAATTAGCGACGAAAGAGGTATTAAACCATGACCAGTGGGCTTCTATAAAAGAGGGACATTTTTATAATTTTCATTTCACCTCAGCCTTGTATCAGATGAAAGTCAGAACAGAGCAACGTATCTATAGCTTGTTTTCGGTTATTGGTTTGGTGTATCGTTTGTATCGTTTTCATCCTTTCAGTCAGTGAACCCTCGGTCAAGTAGTCAATCATGAATTTCAACAGAAAGGTCTCTCTCTCTCTCTCTCTCTCTCTCTCTCTCTCTCAATTTCGTGTCTAAGATCTTCTTGCACTTTAAAAGTTTGGTTACAACTGTGCCTCTTTTTGTACCAATGTTCATTGTTCATAATGTTTAAAGTCGTGTACAAACCATATTAGTAGATAGCCTCCAAAACTGTTTTTCCATCATATTCTTAATTGGAGCAAGTATTATAACATATCTGACAAATTGTTCATAGCACAGCGTGGAATCTATGATATTTTGACTTCATTTACGTTGGCGAGACTGTGCCTGTAATGTCGCCTAGAAATTTATACACATTTTGAAATATATAAACTTCAAACATGTCATGTTGTGGATACATCATCACTTAGCTGAGGATGTTTGACGAAATTATGCCCAGGTCTTTTAGCCATAATTTGTGGACTCTAGGAAAAATTCTCCATTAGGTTCCTATGAATTACACAAAATAAATTTGGCATTGGTTCCCTGATCCTTGTGGGTCCCCATCCATAAATTTGTCCTATTTGTCCTACTTTGTCCGCGGCCCTGCCTTCAGCGTGGCCATCACATATACTATCATTCCAGCGTGCGCTGTTTTTGCCCCTCCCCCCCCCCCTTCCCCCGCCATATGCTATCCACCAATACCGACATGATTTTATGTTTCCTGTTATGATTGCAAATTATTCTGTTAAATAAACATTACGTCACCAAATCCCAAACGCTATCGCTCCAATGACGACTTTGTCTTAACCGCTTTTTAATAATGTAACACACACATACACACACACACACACACACACAACACATGGCTAATGTTCATACGTATCGTTCAAATGTTAAATGTTATACGATTACAATCAGCCATTTCCAATTAAAGAGTTTTTGTCTTTTCTTTCTGCCTTTCATCGAGGTATGCATTCAACGAATTGCCTTATTTTGTTCATAAATGTAATAGTTTTGTACGGTACAATTCTGAAAGATGTATGTTTTCATCCTCTAGATGGACGAGGCGATCCGAAAAAAGA
Organism: Sinohyriopsis cumingii; assembly: GCA_028554795.2. Taxonomy (NCBI): domain Eukaryota; kingdom Metazoa; phylum Mollusca; class Bivalvia; order Unionida; family Unionidae; genus Sinohyriopsis; species Sinohyriopsis cumingii. Next base: position 112,168,001 of record CM068832.1, read on the forward strand.
TGCAGACGATATCTGTTATGGTGGAGGGAAGGAACTGTTATCAGAAGGTGTCAAAAAACACAACTTGCGGTGACGTAATACAACATTTGCTCAAATACATCGGTCTGAATAAGAACAATAAAGATTCTTATTTTCTCTTCGCGTCAAACAACATAACTGAACAACAACTCTCAGAGAAAATAAAAATTCTGAAAGTAGCAGAAGATTTAATGTCTGAAACCAACAGAGTACACTTTATTCTCCGCAAGAAAACTCGTCGATTCATACCTAAAGTTTCGATTGTCAAACGCAGTCATCTTCGCGAGAAATCGGCAGCCAAAGAATTAAAAGCTGACAATGTTAAAACCACTAGCTTTCATACATCAAAATATGCACCATTAAGAGCACGCAATGAAGACATACGGGGTCTCAAACGGTTTTCCGAACGTGTACTGGTGCAGAAAAGGCGCCTACGTGAGGTGAATGAGAAACTTCATGGCACAGCTAAATTCATGAAACGATCTATGGAAATGGAGACATCTTTTAGGATAGACTCAAAACTAGATAACAGTCTAGATCAATTTCTAAGCAATGTCAACGAGGAAAATATGCACGGATTCCTTTCTTTCTGCGACAAAGTGGCGACAAAGCAGATGGAAAATACATCATCTGCTTTTCCTAGCCCTTCGTCCGTTGATCGTTCTATTATGGATGGTCACATGACTTTGATGCAGTGTAAGTTCGACAGAAAATTTGTAGACCATGGATTTGAAACTCTGGATGGAGAGCTGAATACAATTGTGGGCGAGATCAGCCAGTGCAAGTTCAGTGCAGCTGAAGATATAACCAAGGGTATTTTGATATTGGAGGATGGGCTTTATTATGGAGAGGAAGGTCAATGGCCTTTTGCAACAATGTCGCTTCCCCTTAGTCGGAGACTTACTCTTGCTGATCCGAATCGCATCAGAAGAGATGCTAAACTTGTACATAGTACCCCTCTTGCCAATAAAACCATGACCTATCTGAACAAATCTAGAAATCAGACCAGAATGATACGGCAGTTTGGGACCAGTCGGTTGACTCTAGATCGACTGACTACTCTTCAACCACAGAAAATGTTAAGATGTGACTCCAACTTGTCCAGAAGAGGTGATGGTGACCTATCCAAGTTTATTTGTCAGAGGAAACATACTTTATGCAGAGAACAGGAGAAATGCAAGTATTTCTGGGAGTATAGCTTCGGGTCGGAATCTGATGTTAGCTTAGAAGATACAGGTCGGGATCAAGATCTGAATGACGCCTTCGTTAATACTTCTGATGCCAGCACGAATGACTCCACACAATCTGCTTCTTCCTTCAACTTGCGCTCCATCGTGCCAAATGATCACGCATGTTATATGTTAGTACTCGACAGCAGCTCATGCGTCTTGCCGCACGTGCCATATATGCAAGAAGAAGCACACGACAGATTAAGCAAACATAATTTAAAAATGAATCTTGTAAATTACAGTTTAAGTGAGAGTGATACCAGTTCAATGTCATGTGAAACTGATGGAATGTAAGGTAACTGCAATAAGACACTGTGTGTGGCATTGAAGCATGATTACGTCACGAGATTTGGATACTCCCCAGAATCTAGGTCCAACACTCGTCTGATCTCTTTCGGAAGTGACGACCAAATTGAAAAGTCAATGTAGTTTTCTGCAGATGATAATCATATAGTGCTAGACTAAATTTAATATAAATATTTCTTTCATCCTATGTAAAAACGTATGTGTATATCCTTATATATAAATAAATATGTAAATATCCTTTATATATAAACCAAATTTGTATATGTCCTTTATTTTTAATCATAAATAGTGCATATAATGAAGAAATAATAACGTATTAATCACGTTAAATTGACTTACCATATTCCAAATGTGAATGTCAGAGACATATATGGGCGAGATTAAAATTAGTTAAATTAGTACCAGTTAAATTAGTATCAGTTTATAGTTTTCCTTAGAGATAGTAGAAAGTTAAAGAAACTAGAAGTTACATTTTATGAATCACGATATTACAGTTAATTAAATGTTTCATGAATTTTTGCATAAAGATTATCTATGTTTCAAGATTGTGTTTTAACTTATGTATTCCGAATGTCACGTGAGAAAAGAAAGCACGTGGGCTTTAAAGTTTATGATCCATTCATATGCATAGCAGGGATATTTTTATAAAATATTTTTATAATGAAGATAGCGTTTGTTTTCTTTTTTAACTTCTTCATACTTTCCTGCTTGTCTGCATTTCCGCATATATTTTCGCTCTGTAATGTTTGTTGACTACATTAGCTCCATTTCTTAACGCTCCGAATTATTTCCTAACAGAGATATTTCATTTGGAAAAACATATCAATGTGTCCGACCATAGTATTAAATTATTACTTATTAGAACGTGCGCTATTAGACTGAAACACACTTAAAACATTACAAGGGTAAATTTTCCTGACTGAAAGGCAGCTATTGAACACGAATTGAATTGTTGTTTCATATTTTCCTCCTGCAAGGTGCAGCAAGGTGCAGCAAGTAACATCTGGTTTTACTTTTGTCCGTCCGTGCGTCAGAACGACTGTACGTCGCAGGTAAGACAATAAATATGAGTTAGAAGAATAAACATGTGCTAGAAATCAAAATATTAGGCGTTTTATATTTAGACAGGCAAGCCTGATTTTCGCTAACATAAACTATGTATGGCAATGAACTGAAGTATCTGATTGGTTGAGATTTACGTCTGACTAGAAAATCGACTAATCAAGGCTCTTAACGCTGGTTTTATCTTTATGGCTTAAGTTTATGGAAATCGATCCCTATCAGATTTTTTATTTCATTAATTTCTTTTTACATTTCAAATATCAGAGTTTCTGTTTTATCTTAAGACAATATTTTTGTCACTAACTTGTTAACACATTTAAACAGAAACATATCCATGTAGTCCAAAAAGTATCAGGCGTGTTGTTATACCTTCAGGAATATTCTACATTTTTATGTCAATTACATCTTTGTATTGCTAAATTTTCGTAACTAACATAGTGAGACCCTTCGCCAATCGGAGATCACATGACCCATAGCAAAGACATAAGAATGTTATTGGTGTGGGACGAAGTTAGTAAGATCATTTGCATCCTAAGTTGGAATAATGTGTTTCCTTCGTTTGTATTTTTTCTGTTAAAAACGTGTTAAAATCATTAATTAGATTATCACGTATGTGCCAAGTCTCAGAACTTGGTAATGTGGAAGGCGACATAACCATTTAACCCAACAAGCCAGGAAGAGTGGAATTTCCATATTACTTGTTTAAAGAATTATATCATTACAACATCATCCAAATTTTAGCCCATTAGCATAAAAAGTTTTTAATTAATCTTTTATAAATCAATTCCTTGTACCCTGACGAAGGGTAACGCGCGTCGAGCTGAGCCTATTACAAATTTATGATCGACCGCCCGGGGCCAAGACGGCGCTCGTGACCCCATATTATTTAGTAATCAAAGAAGTCAAAGGTAATGGACGTAGACACATCATGTCATTAGGTAGTGGATGTAGACCCTTCGTGTCAAACTTATTACACACTATTTTTGAGTAATTTGCCTTTTTTAAACTTGGAATTGTTCATGAAATTGATATCTCATATATATATATATATATATATATATATATATATATATATATATATATATATATATATATATATATATATATATATATATATATATATATTAAAAAGATTGTGTCAGGTTTGTGTTCCATTCAAATGGAATTTAGACTCAGATTACATTTTAGGTGTGGGTTCGATGCATGGTTTGTTTTTGAATATATATGTACTGATTACAAGGATGTATAACCGCTCCGTGGGTTCGATCCCCGGCCAAGTCATACAAAAGTCATACAAATAGACTCACAAAAATGGTACTAACAGCTACCTCGATTGGCGCTCAGCATTAAGAGGTCATTGTTAGGACTGGTCGGCCTGGTGTCAGGATAATGTGACTGGGTGGGACATCATGCTACATGTCTGCGGCATGATGCCCCAGTGCTAGACATCACTATGAACTGTCACACTGCAGACATCGTAGCGATATAACAGAAAAATTGTTAAAGCTACGTTAAAAATCCAAATCACACACACACACACATACACACACACACACACACATACATACACATACACTTACATACACACACACACATAACCACACACATGGATGTGTAATAATTAAATCTGATTCGTCATCAATATTATTTGCTTACATGTTTTTTTTTCTGTCTTTTTCTTATACACACACACACAAGCACACACACAATAAAGTATAAAAAGTCACACACACATACACACACACACACTAAAGTACAACCATGAAGGTATTCAATTCTATATAGGCGTTTTAGTTATGCGTTTTTCGTTTTGTTCTTTCCAACTTTATCTCACGTTTCTTCTTTTCTTCTTTGCAAATAAAAAACAACCAAAATTCTCGTCTTTAATGTGAATACTGGTGTATTTGGTCGATTATGCATCCACATTCCTGGAGTTAGCTTTTTGCTTTTTTTTAAGAATTACAAGATTATAAGAAAATAACGTGTGTGTTAAACAAATGCACAAATAACTGTATCTCTATTGTTCAGAATGGAAATTGTTAGATCACTGATAATCCCAATGATCACTGATAATCCCGATGATCACTGATAATCCCATGGACCTTTGATACAAGCACACAAATGAGGCAATTCTTATCTCAGATTAAATTATGCATTGTCTTTAAATTTAATAGCTTTCTGAATCCGGAGAAAGCGAAATTAATGCATATTAAACTAGTAGAATCTCTCATTCTCTTTTAATAAAATTGATCAAATTAAAAATATTAAAATACAGGGCGGTTTATATAATTCAACTCCCACCTTCACGACAATTTGTCTGTGTCTTCGGTACAACAACAACAACAACAACACTCTTGAATCGAAATACTTTATGAGATACTGTTCATCATGTCATATTCGTGTTCATGTGTCATACTGGTGTTCGTTATATATTATGTTGATGATTATCATGTCATATTGGTGTTCATCATATGTCGCATCTGTGTTTCGCATTTTATTAACTTATTAAAATGATAGTTCGTGATGAACAAGTGTTTGACAAACTTGAACTTTTGCCCATTCTTTTGGCGCCCCAAGTTCAGAAGCCAAACCTAATCTTCCTGTAGTACTAAATCACAACTTGGGAAATTATATTAAGAATTTTTCAGTGATTAAGCCAGATGATGTATGACTTGTAATGACAAATGGATCCACCGGCGAACATATGTACAGACATTTGAACAGATAGGACTGAAGTTTTCAAAATGATTGTAATCCGTCTCACGAAATAATCAGTAGTTGTTTTATACAGCATATTAGGTATTCCTTACATTCTAAAAAACATTACATTGAATCAGTGTGTCTGTGTTTCTGTGTGTGTGTGTGTCTGTGTGTCTGTGTCTGTGTATGTGTGTGTGTCAGTGTATGTGTATGTGTGTGTGTCTGCGTGTGTGTCTGTGTATGTGTGTGTATGTGTTTGTGTGTCTGTGTGTGTGTCTGTGTATGTGTGTGTGTGTCTGTGTGTGTCTGTGTGTGTGTGTGTGTGTGAGTGTCTGTGTCTGTGTGTGATTTGGATTTTTAACGTAACTTTAACAATTGTTCAGTCATACACTTTATCAAAGATTCTTTTCGATTATGCTGGTATGTTGAGTAAATGTATTCTTGTGTACGAAGAAGAAGAATCCCACTCTATCGTATGGAAGAAACAAAAAGATATATATTACAGCTTGATATCACACAAAAATTTTGTACCGCGGGTTTCCTTAAATAAGTAACAATATATATCGCAATTATATTATGGACCAAAAACTTAAATTAATGAGGCCCGGTGTTTTTTTTTAATTATTTTAAATTACTGCGCTCACGTAACTGAAAACTGTATTGTTCTGGTTTATAGCAAAATAACACAGTAGTAGTAATAAGGGGCGATATAGCGTCAATGGAAAATACATTGCAGACCCCGTTGGGCCTGTATAGCGTCAAGATGTATAGTGTATTACAGGTAATGTGACGTCACAGTACTGAAGATTGGTAACAATGTATCAAGGGGCTGACCTCAATCGGGACCAAAGAGCGGGAAAAAACCCTAGAACGTTTTGGCGGGACAGAGACAGAGATAATACATACAACATACAACAAACAAACATAACCAACTATACAACGTACTAAACAAATATTTTAGTCAAAAAAAGCAAATATTTTCGAGGCATATTAGTGGCCCTGAAAAGGGCCTTTGGGTTCTTCTTCTTCTTCTATTTTCTCCAGTTCTTCCACCATCTTCTCACTCTCTCAATTATACCGTTCTTCTTCTTTTTCGTCTCTGGAATCCAGTCAGGATGCCGCATCAATCTAAATTATTCCTGTATCTTCATCCAATTTCATTCAGTTTTTCAAACTCCTCATCTTCTTTCTGTTTTCGTTGTCCTTTCTTTCTTTATCCCAGCTGTATTTTATCTTCTTCAACTCTTCATCCAGCACTTTTCTCATTATTTCTTCTCCTTTCTTTAGTTGGTCCACCACTTCACAAATGACCACTCTGTTCAATGCAGTGTGTCTTCTAGAAAGTACCTGACTCTCATGACATCATCAAGTGCCTCATTCAAGGTGCCTACTCTTACATATGGAGGTTGAATGAAAACTCTTAACTTTTCTACTTTCTCTTCTGGCATACCTTGTATCAGATTCTTGGCTACTTTCAGGCTAGTCACAATGTCTGGACTACATTGATACTTCCATTCCAACGTTTCCTAGCTAAAGACAAAAGATAACCATATTGGTCACAAAATCACCGATCTGCTTTGTCATCGCTTCAAGAAGAGTGACGATCAAAATAAGTCACTAACTGTTCTAATGAATATCTAAGACTGCTTTGATGTAGAGAATACACACAATATTGTCCACACACCACGGAATCTGTGCAGTGTAATTTCACACTATTGAATCTTGTCGTCGGGGCATTTCTTCTCATAAAGTCGATGATGTCGTCTTCCAAAGGTGGCAATCCATACGAATCAAAATACTCCACACAACCATCACGGGGAAAGTAAACGGCTACCCAGTGGATTACTGGGAGATGACTGTCGTCCGTGTTGATGAGATAAGATTGATGGTCTTGAGGTTTGCGATGAGGTAGTTCATCTTCAGCACATACGATATGATTCCAATAAGCAGTGTACGAACTGTGGTTCAAAAGGTAATAAAGTTCCCAGGTATCCATTTTGGTAAAGTTTTTTCTTGTTATTTTTCTTCACAGGTAATGATAAATCAATTCAATCAATTCAATCATGACGTTTTGCTTGAAAATGTCTGACAAGTAACCGTTTCTTCGTTTCATCTCTGCACTCTGAGCCAAGAGAGCTTTGATGTGATGGATCTCTAGAGTCATCAGTGGAGGAGAGGAATGATAACGCAAGTCTTTATACCACTGATGCAACACGGCTTCTTCCGAGATGAGGCTCCAAGCTTCGTCCAGATACTCGTCCACTTTTTCTTCTTGACTCAGCATCAAAGATTTATCGTGTTGAATTTGACTTGGATGATCGTTTTGACATCCATAGCAATCTTTCTAGATCAAATCCGTATTTTTTTCTGGAGACTAAATGTTGTTCTTGTTCTGGCCAGATGGACTTCATCACTATGTCCTTTTACAATGTAGGTATAATGCAGGGTATTGGTCGATTCGCAGTGAGTTTTTGATGTTGTTTAGTGTTAATCATGGTTTGTTGCACTGCTTCGTTCAGAACGTCAACCACAAAAGTGTTTTGAGTTTCAGTGATGTTTTTGATTTGTGTAGGGTGAATGGTTTACACTAAAGCCACTTCCCAATAGCCTTCGTGATCCAACTGGATGGCCTGAGGTAATTTGGCCGTGTAACAAAACGAAGTATTGTTGGGAAACACCTCCATGGAACTGTCACTGGGGAGCGTCAAGTAAAATTGGTTATTGTTGTTCATAATTCCAGAGTTCTGTTGCTGTCCGAGGGGTCACTGGAAGTGAGTGGAGTGTTTCCGCCCAAATATTGTTGCTGTTGTTGGGATGATGACTGACGTTGGGCACAAGGCTCTCGTTGTTCCCGTTCGAGGAGTATTTCATAGAAGGGTTGGGTAGAAGGTAACTGCTCAGTAAAAAGGTCCACAATTGTTTGCAAACTCAAATTGGCAATAGCTGCAGCGATGACACAATCCACCTCAAAGATTTGGCAGAAAAAGACGATTTTTAGTTTTAGGTACACGTTCTCCATACCACACCCACATGGGTCGCTTTTGTAGATCTTGCAAAGAAGAACTCGGTGAAGGATCGGTCACTGCATTGGTAGCGGTAGCTGATGTTGCGTGGAAGGACATAATGGTCACTTCTGTATATAGTCGAAGATTTGCGAAGCGTCGATCCAAGAATCAAAGCTGGAAGGATATCCTTTCCAACGTACTTTGACCTCTCTGACACGTCGTTTTCCCACTTTACGGGTTCTTTGTTCGAGAATGCTTTCGTTGTCGCACACTTCGTCTTCTTTTTTTTAACCCTTCCCTGTTCATGTATTCCAGTTTATAGACGGTAGAATGACGGCCACGAGCTCGTCCAGTGACATGAAACAATTCCGCGGTCCACTTGGGTAAGTAACCTTAATCGAAAGTGCGTTTGGTTTTGCCAATACGTACCCAATCTTCTACTGCCAACACTCCACTTGTCTTGCGAACAGCCACCGTCGATGACGTGCCAAACAGGCGCTCAAAAACGAGCACTTCATTTTATGGAGTCACTGCTTGGAGAGCACGTCCAATTCTTCGATGGTAAGATTGGTTGTACGCTTGGACCAAGTGCGATAAGATGTCGTTGTACTTGAGAGTGTGGCGATGCGTAAAATATTTCCACATGCGTTCTTTCAAGGTGCGCTGAGAAAGTTCCACGATGCAGGCTTTGGTTTCGGGATTCTCGGTGGTGAAAAAATGAATGTCACGTTTCTTTAATTCTTTTTTGAAAGCTTGGTTCAGATATTTGATGCCCTTGTTGGATTGCCATCGAAGAGGGTGACGAATACTTTGTTTCAACACCAGTTGGAGGGCTCGCACTACTTCACTGCTCGATTTGGAAGTCAATGGCACGACCCAGGCAAATGTGGAAAAGACGTCGATGACACAAAACAGATATGTGTAGCCACGATTGTAAGTGGCCAAATGAGAGACATCAGCAATATCGGCTTGCCATTGATGATCGGTGCCCTCTATTCGGGCGCGACGACTGGAAACTTTTCGTCGAATGGGTTTGTGTAACATGTACGTGGCTTGTTCTTGTAACCATCGTTGCACTATTCAGACGACTTTTGGCGGCACGATAAAATTCCTGAACTCCTCTGTAACCTGCAGGATGGGATGGATTGTAGAAAATGCTGGCTAACATCTTCTACATTTTTAATAATTCACCCACTCTTCGCTGATGCTACTTAGGATGGGGCGAGATGGTGGTTTAGAAACGACTTTACGTGTCCAATGTGCCACAGGAATAGAAGTCGAAGATAGTGATGGTGGTGGTGGTAATGGAATGGTTTCGGTCTTCTTTCCTTTTTCACTTCTGGTTTCCCTTTTTTCTTTTTCGCATCTGTTGAAGGAGGAGTGGACATTATCTTTTTAACCCAAGCTTTCAGTTCTTCTCGTTGGGGAGTGGGGAAAGTGGTCCACAAGGACGCTCCTATCTTGCTAGGAGTGGAAGCTGCTGACGGTGTTTGAAAGACTTAGAGTACCACTTCTTCTTCAGGCATTTGTAGGGTTGCGTCTGTCTTGGCCGTTGAGGGTGGTGTTGGTGATGGTGATGAACTTTTCATCAAGGCCTTAAAGTCTTTCAGAGTGGGCAGAGCTTTTTCGTCTAAAGCTTTCTCATGAAAGGGTTGCAGTCGTTGCAAGAGTTGACCGTAGTTTTGCCATTTGTCTGTTTCGGACAAATAGTTGCGATCTACCAACGACAGCAATTCATGTTGTAACTGGGACATCTCGGTCAAATTTGTATTAGGAGGAAAATGTGGGGTCCGTTATTCTTGTCAACGATGATATTCCATCCATAGTTTGTAAGGCACTAAAGAAAGGTTTCGTCCTTCCATTCGATTTCAATGGTCACGTCTGAGATCTTTGATTTCTCTTTTATATTCTTGCTCCCTTTTTATCATCCGCCCATGAGGCCTCACACCATTGTTCCCAATACTCCTTTCAGCAGGGTCCTAACAACAGAGGCAAAATTCCTCCTCGTTATACCAACATCTTTTGACTGATGGGTATTTTCTTTTGAACCATTTGGCTAAGAACGTGATGATGTTTGGCTAAGCATTAATTCTGGTGTTTAGGCAAAGGTATCGTGCCTTTCAAGACGTTCAAACAAAATTCGCATACGGTATCGATGATGTATTTGGAGGCGGTTTCAATGAAACTTTTTCGCTTGGGTGGAGAATCTTTAGACAGGATGGACAATATGTCTCCATGTTTAACTAAACGAGGATGCAGTCCTTTCCTTTTCTTTCTTTTGGGGTTAGAACAGGGGTGACTTCTGGGCGGTCTTCAAGAGCACAAAAACACTGATTCGCATTCTTTGCCGCATGTCTCTTTTATACTGAAACGCGTCGCCACTAATTGTCTCTATGTCGTATCATCTTACAGTCAGGCATTACGCTTTGTGAAGGGCTTGCAACGGACTAAATTGGGACAGTTCTTGCTTGGACAAATCCAGTATACTCTGTAACATGCCCGATCTCTCTTGGACTTTGATTTTGGGAGCAGGTACTTTGTAAGCAGCTGCCACTGCAGCTAAAGAGGAGGAGGGTGTCACCACTGGAGGAGAAGATTTTGGAGACATGGGTTTCCATTGCTTCATCAACTGAGGAAGAACGAGTGTCAAATTGGGTTTGGCAGGCATCACCAACAACGGAGAAGTGGAAGAACCTGAGGCTACCGAAGACGCAGTTGCCGCCGCTGCAGGTCGTCGTTTGCAAATTGAAGCTTGCGTCCTGGCCGAAGTGTCTCTCTTGCGGATAGAAGCTGTTTTCTAGGGTTTTTTCTTTTTCTGTTTACTTTTCTTTTTATGGGAATGTGACCTGGATTTTCTTCTATGCGATTCGTTTGGCTTTTTTGCAAGTGGCTTTTTTTGGGGGGAGATCTTTGGGGACATTAGGATCCCATTTTAAGAGGCAGTGAATGATAACACCTCCTATAGAACCGCTACCTCTTGGTTTCAAAATGATTTGTTTTTTGGTTTGAGTGTCGATACGGAGATCGGCCACTTGCTTTAAGGATACTTTGTTTCTCTCAAAAAGCGTTTGCTTTGATGAGGAATGTGAATGATGCCTTGCAGTAATTGACGTGCTGTCAACGTAAACCATTCTTTGAAATTGGCTTCTAAGGCACGAACACGTATTTGTGGATTTTTTCGAGACTGACGCCATACAAGGCTCAAATCAATTTGGCGGGAAAATAAGACTGACTGGACGTCATTATGACCATGTGTGAGCCAGATCCGAAGTGTCCGAGGTTTTATAGATTTTTTTGTTGTGTGGACGGCTAGGACGTGTACACGAGAGGCCCTCCGTCTTGGCTACAGTGGTGAAACAGATGGGTACGAAATCGCAAATAATCGGGGTGGTGGATTTTTAATCCACGCGTTTGAGTGGCATCGTTGTACTCATGAGTCAGCCAAGGCGTTCCGAACTGTCTGGCTAAGACTTACACTTGCGATTTATCTTTATGGCTTTTAAACAAGACCACGTAATGAGCATTGAAACTGGTGGTGCGATGGGCTTTAATTTGTTGAAATAAAGTTTGAGTAATGTAAATGACACTGGCATTACTATGATGTCCTTTGCGCGTAAACCACAGTTTAATTTCTTCTTCTTCTCCTAACATGTCGTCGAAAATGACCAGATGAGTTTGACTGGTGACACACACGACCCCGTTGTCTTCGCTATGAATGCCTTCCACAAACACGATGGAATCGCCTTGACTTTCTCGCAGGAGGCTGTACGCCGATTGGCACGCTTTGTAACATCACACGATTCGTTGAGGTGGACGATCGATCAAATGATGTTTATGTTCTAACGTTTGACAAATTCGGTTTTGCCTGAACCGCTAGGTCCGGCAATTAACATGTTAAAGGGATGGTGAAGATACAAAGCCTCTCGACTGGCACAATATAAGTGTTCATTGATGACTTTGGAAGTGGAGGAAGAGGAAGCAGAGAACGTAGAGTAGACATAGTGCAGGCAATGTCACTTTTGACACGAAGATAGTCATAACAATAGATTTTATACTTTTTCAGGACACGTTTATTGCAACTTAAAATGGAACAACAAGAAAGAGAAAAAAAATAAAAGTAAAAGCCAAATGGCTATGTACAGCAATAAGAAACACATCAAAACAATCAAAGTGGAATATAAACAAGTCACCGTACAACATAATTTTGCTAACCAAGGTGTCCTAAGGACAGTCGGTAATGTTCTTACGGTCACAACATTGGGTACAGTCACACAGGTGTCCTCTTCGAATCGTCTTTCAGGAATGTCTATGACAGTCTTGTCCTGAATGGATTGGTTGTCCTTGGTGACAGGTTCTTCTAGCACTGTCACTAACACAAGTTTAAAAGTTATTTTTTCCCTGGACGTTTGAACTCTTGGGCATAATTGGCCACTTCTTTCGTCCAAGCCTCTAAACCCCAATTTGTCCAATCACGTACATCTGTCCAATGAGGGTGCAAGTCACAAGCTAGACACACATCGTCATACACATTTTCGGTACCTAAAAGTTGACAAATTATTTTTCCCGTAGGGGTCGAGAAGTATCCAGATGAAAACCTAAGGGTTTGAACAAAATGAGTTTCTCGTGGAGATTTAAAGGGATCACTTTGATGGGTTTTTTTTGGTGGCAAGTTCTTATCGTAAAGAGTCCACAAGGAGTCGGCTGGTAAACTAAATCCCAGAAAGGAAGTCACTAAGAAACACACCACACGTCAACCCCAATTCAATGGACACAGTTATTGTAATAAATGTTGATAATCTTCCTCCGTCGGAATATATTCATTGACTTCCTTTCACGGAATTGTTTGTATTACGAGTGATAACGGTTGTGTCATGGTAGCCCGTTTTTATACATTCTTTTGTCGGAGGTAAAAAGTGTACTTTCTGCAAAGAACTGATCGTATAATCATAAAAGTGTATTTTCTGCAAAGAACTGATCGTATGATCAGAGATGATCCAGTGGAGAATATAAACGGTTTAGTCACTAACTTACACGTCACACTTCGTTCATAAGTTTCCTCTTTACGTTGTGTTAAAGATGTTGGTAACCTTCTAATTTTTCTTCTGGAACTCTATGCAGTGGGTCTACCTTGCAGCAAATAGGATCAGCAGTAACAAAGCAATCCTTCATGTCAGTGGGTAGTTGATCAATGTCTGACCGCTGGAACACTTATATTTGAATCAGTCCTCTTATACAGTTCAGGTACCAGTGGTTCTAAAACTGATGACGTAACGGATACAATTGTTCTTTTTGTTTCACTTGTAATTTGACCAGCACTCGGTAAATGCGTTCTCTCTACTCCACAGGCAAACTACGAATGTTCTCTTGTAAAGTATCCATGATCATGTCAGTCAGTATTATTTTATTTAAAATCTTCTCCTAGAGCGAAAGTAATGAACATAGTGAGTAATTTCTGACCACGGGAATGCAGGTAACGGTCAAGAATGTCAATAAACGTTTCTGATGTAATCGGTATAAAGCGGAATAATAGGATGAACGCACACTTTATCCAAATAAATATGACGCGTTTGTTTACTTTATCAGTTTCCTCTTTAATTTCTCGACACAAAGGTTTTACATTCACAAATTACCTGCCACTCTTCCTTGTAGACCTTCTCTTGCAATTCGTTTGGTAATCCTTGAATATTATTTTTTAAATGGGGTTTAAATATTTGTCTAGGTGTCGTCCAACGTTTTACTCCTGGCCAACCTGGTTTCTTAAACGACATGGAATGCCATTTCAATGACCAGGTCCTACTAAAGGTAGGTAGTGACAATCCGGAGACCATCGAGCATGTTCTTCTTTGGTCCAAGCCTCAAAACCCAAATCTTTCCACTTACATACATCTGTCCAATGAGGGTGTAAGTCACAAGCTACATACACACATCGTCATACACATCTTCGGTACCTAAAAGTTGAATCTTTTTTTTCCCGTAGAGGTCGAGAAGTATCCATATGAAAACTCGAGGCTTTTAACAAAACGAGTCTCTCGTGGACATTTAAAGGGACCACTTCCATGTGTTATTTTGTGGCAAGTAGTGTTCGTAAAGAGTCCACACGGAATCGGCTGGTAAACGAAATCCCAGAAAACGAGTCACTAAGACACACACCACACTTCCACCCAAATTCAATGGAGACAGTTTTCGTAATAAGTGTTGGGAATCTTCCACAGTTTTAATACTCTCATTCATTTCCTTCCACTGAATCTGTTGAATTAATTTTGATAAAGGTCGTGACATGGTAGCCTGTTTCATACCCGTTTTTGTCGGAGCTAATAAGTGTGCTTTCTGAACAGAGATGATCGTATGCTCAGAGATGATCCAGTGACGAGCATAAATTGTTTAGTCACTAGTTCACATACTAAACATCGCAAAGGATTTTCCTCTAAAGACAAAATTCAATAATATAAACGACTTTGGTAATCCTCTAATTCTTCCTCTGGAACTCGTTGTAGTATGACAAACATGTAACATGTAGGATGAGTATTCACCAAAGTCTTCTGGTCCTCGGCCAGTTTAACAATGTCTGACCACTAGAACAGTTTCATCTGAATCAGTCCTCTTATAGCATTCATGTACCAGTTGTTTAAACATTGGTGACGTAACGGATGAAATTGTTCTTTGCGTTTCATTTGTATATTGATCAGCTCTCGGTAATTGCGTTCTCTCAACACCACTGGCAAACCACAAATGTTCTATTGTAAAGTATCCATGATCATGTCAGTCAGTATTATTTTATTTAAAATCTTCTCCTAGAGCGAAGGTAATGGATATAGTGAGTAATTTATGACCACTGCCATTCAGGGCAAAGGTCAAGAATGTCAATAAACTGTCTAAACTGGAATAATAGGATGAACGCAAACTTGATCCAGAGAAATCTTACCCGTTTGTTGACTTTTTTCACTTTCTTCTTGTGAATTTCTCCACACAAAAGATCTACACTCACCCATTGTAATTTTGCTCTGGCAAGTCCCTGCCAAACTTCCTTGTAGATCTTCCCTTGCAGTTCATTTGGTAATCCTTGAATATTATTTTTAAATGGGGTATAAATACTGGTTTCAGTGGTGTCCAACGTTTGACTCCTAGCCAATCTGGTTTCTTAAACAACATGGTATGTCACTCCAATAACTTGGTCCTACTAAGGGTAAGTAGTGACAATTCGGAGACCATCGAGCATGTTCCAGATATGCAGCATCTTGCTGTTCCCACTGGTGTAGTGACACACCACAACTGAAGTACTTGACTTTATCCCCTTCGCCCAAGAAGAAAAATCCGGCTCAGTAATCAGGCAAACGCACAGGGAACGAATATTCGTCTTTCCCAGGTTCGATTCGATAAGGATAGGGTGAAATCCGCAGGAGTTTGCTCAGTGTTGGATGACATTCGTAGGCTGGTAAGTGAATGGTGCCAGGTGAAGGTTGACATCAACAATGAAAACCAGTAACGAGTCCACGATAACGAGTGGCGTCGCTTTCTCATCCGTCAGGCTTGACACGCACAGCATCCCTTTACGGCATCGCTCTCATTGCAAGGCACAACATCGCACTCCACTTGAGAGTCCCCAAACTTGAATGATGTCTGTTTAAAAGGATTCATCTTTCTCGTTTGGTCTTGGTAGTTACAATGAACTATCGGCCTTGGACGTTTTCACTTTTTATATTAGCCGTAACGAAGTCTCGAGCTTGTACATCTTTCCTTTTTTATGTTTAGTTTTGGAAGTCTTACTTTTTTCTATTCCTGGACAACGGTACTACCTTCTCTATGGTACCATCATAAATGTACCACATTGTGATGGGTGGAAAAGCCATAGAAAGGTAAGGACAGCGCGCATATTCCAGAATAGCTGAATCTTTGTATATACATCGATCCATTCGCAGCTTCAGACCACAACAGAAACACTGTAATTCGTATCCCAATCCAGTCTTGGGGTCCCAAGTAGACAGATCCTGTCCTAGCTAAAACATTCACAGTAGGTAATCCTTCCTTATCCGTGGGCCATTTTTGAAACGTTTCCAATCGACTGGCACAATCACAATAGTCAGGCAATAAGACACGAAAAGGGAATGGTTTGAACTTGAAGTTCTCAGTGGGTCTTTCACTCGATTCTTGCTGTAGCTAAGTCATCCTTCTTATTGGTGGCTATCCTCTTACAACCAATTTTTATGCCGACATGTCGGTATGGTAAAGTAAAGTAATTGGGAAGCCGCACTCGCTCGCGTTACACGATTAGATACACTTTTTCCAAAGGTCGACTGACGATTTGGGGAGTGGTTAAATGTACAACCTTGTGCTGTTCGTACGTGGTCACGTTAAAGTTTCTATCCTTTCCAGCTGCAAGGCTTCTTTCAATATGCCAAAGTTCACCACTTGAGTGTTGAGATAATTGAGAGTCAATCCTTTCACTTTACACTCCATGTGCACTTCTCTTCTTTTGTCCCGGTATTCGTAGCCGTAATTTTTACGACCGCCACTAGCAAAACTTAGAATCTTCTCGAGCGGGTGTTCGTCTGTCCCGGCTCCTAAACGGTAACCTTCGATGTCAGGCTGACGTTGACCCGGGCGATCGATGTAGATGCAACTGTCCGTATCAGAGTACAGGACACGATCACCTAACAGTCCTAAAGCTTCGTACAATTTTAAGCGAGCATGGGCTGTCACGTAAGCCGCAAGCCCAAATTCGTCTGCTTCTTCAAAGTCCAGTTTTTCTTCGTAATTCACCAAGATCAGATCCTCACAAACGACGTCAACGTCTTTCATGTATTTGGTTTCTGTCGTGAATCATCTAAAAGAAACGGTCGTTGTGCCATTTTGCCCCACAAACAATTTAACAACACTTTCGCAAACGATCGGCTACATTCGTTTTTTCTATACGTGGTCTAAATTTATGCCTTCCTGCTCCCAGTATTTGTTTTTGAATGTATTTTGGTCTTCGGGAGTCTGGCACCAGGAAGGATAGCCTCTGGCGTCTTGTTTCAGTTTAAAAACGGCATCCACGTAGTCTGCGAAAATGCCTTTCTGAGTCTCTTCGCCTTGTAGCATTTTCGTGTCTTGGGAAAGTGGTAAATTTTGTACACTTCTAACAGTTGGTATCCCAGGTCCAGAGCATTGAACAATTCTACACTAACCCACATTCCCGTCAAGGCTCGTTTTTCCTCTGTGTGCTGACAAGACTGGTCTTGGTCACACGTATCAGCACAAGTACGGCACAAAGGAAATCAGTTTTTCTTGGCAATGGTGAGGTAACACGGGATGGAACAAGTCGGTGGGAGGCAAGACTTTGTACTTGATCAACCCGTCATATTGTCGAATGTTGTCCAGGTCAATGCGTTCCGTCAGCAAATGCGGGTGCCCTGAAGGAAAGTTACAATAGTAACACACGTAAGGATACAGCAAACTCACGTCCAAGTATTTGATTTCTTCTCCTTTCTCCTCGTCGGCTTGGTACAGCAAGCAGGTGGCATTCGTCCTTCCTCCTTACAGACTGTCTCTCGGGTTCAGTGGGTCCATCAACTTGTAACTTTCCACGATGCGTTTAAACTCGGGATTGGTTTTGAATTGGTGATCGTACTCGTGTTACCACATTTCCACCACTTGATATCCCTGCTCTTCAAACTTGAAGCGTCGCTGACAAGTGGCCTGGTACAAATCCTCCATGGTCCGTTGCAAAAACTGATTTTAGGTGTCACGTTCAGGGTAACAGATGGGACATCTGTGAAATAAGCAACCACTAAACTCGTACATGATCTTGGGGTTTTCTAAGTCCCAACCATCCACCGAATACTTGCCAATGTTTTTTTCGCCTCCTCCGTTGCGTGCGTGATGGATCTATTTGTCTTCCTTGTCGCATAAGTAATATAGCCAGCGTAGGGCTTTCACCAAGTACTGTCGTTTGACAAAGTTGGTCGTTTGAGGACTGGTGACAGCCAAGGTGTTTTCGGGCATGAATCGTTGTCTGTACACTAAGGAACACTCTTTGACAATGGTGAAGGCTTCTTTCAAAGGATCGACCCCACCGTGTCTCATGAATGGTTCTCGAAATTTTCCACAGCAACGCCATAAAACGTACACGTCGGAACGACAATACTTTAACATTTCTTCCTGAAAGTCGAAGTGGTCCGACGTGTGAGCGTGGTCCCAAGCGTAAAAACCTTCTCGTTGTTCGATAAGCATGTTGTCAGGGTCTTAGTCTTGAGCCTCAGGCAAACGGGGATGGGGTATAACTCATATTCCTCGAAATGATTTGCTTTGTTGTCTGATTTTTTTTTTAGTGTGTTGTATAGCAATTTGTCTGTTATATATCGTCTGTGTTAACTCTGTGCCCCCAGTCCCGTTCCCGCCAAGCGTTCTATTTTTTTTCCCCCGCTGTTTGCTCCGGTTGAGGTCAGCCCTTGCTACATTGTTGCTAATCGTCAATACCGTGAGGTCACCTTATCTGTCATGTAATTTCCCATTGTCTCTATACATCTTGTCGCTATATAGCCCCAGGAGGTTTCGTAATGATAATTCCCATTGTCTCTATGCATCTTGTCTTTATATTGTCGCTATATTAACCTAGGGGGTTCAGTAATGTATTTTCCCATATCGCTATATCGCCCTACTATACTACTGACGTGCGTGCCCGTATAGGCTATTACGTCTATAATTTAAATATGATGCTGATGATCGTCACGCCATTCAAAACTGAATAAACGAAGATGGCAATGGATTTATTTAACAACTTGATAGACAGTTGGTAATGGATGATGGATGGGGCCTATGTAGTGGAAAGGCTTGCAGATGAATGGAACTTTCAAGGTAGCCTAGACTTTATGACGAGTCTGAATGTAGCCAGGGACCTGGTACAAAGTATGATAGAGGAGGAAGTGGAGAAATTAAGAGGCTTTTTTCAACCTCCGTATGTGAGAGTGGGAACCTTTAAGGAGGCACTTGATAAATATCATCAACGTCAGGTGCTTCAGGTGGTCATTTGTGATATGGGGGCTGGACGAACTAAAGAAAGCTGAAGAAATGATGAGAAATTAATGAAAGAGGAGGTGAAAAAGATTAAAATAACTGGGCAAAGGAAAGAAAAAAATAGACAACAGAAAGAAAAAAGAGGAGTTTGAAAAACTGAATAAAAATGGATGAAGGTGCAGAAGAATTTTAAATCGATGGGACATCCTGACTGGATGCCAGAGAAGGAAAAGAATAAGACGAAATGAATTATTGAGAAGATGAGGAAATGGTGGAGGAACTGAAGAATATAGAAGAAGAACCCAAAGGCCCTTTTCAGGGCCACTCATATGCCTCGAAAAGATTTGCTTTCTTGCCAACATTTTTTTAGTCGGTTGCATAGTTGTTTGTGTGATACATTCATGTTCATCCATCTATGTTTGTATGTCCCAGTGTTGTATGTGTTATATATGTCTATGTCCAGCCACACGTTCTAGTTTTTTTCTACCGCTCTTCGGTACAATTGAGGTCAGCCCCCTGCTACATTGTCCTTATACAACAACTTCACTTTCCCTTGCCCCTAAACAGCTCCAATATTCCCCATGTTAAATTCCCATTGTCCCTAACTGTACCCGCCGGGGGTGGGGTCTGAAAAACTTTGTCCCTCTGATACAAAAACAAATATGGTTCACACAAACATAATATACAAAGAAATATAAGTATAGTTCCCACAACTATATAATAAGAAAATTGAGTATGGTTCGCACAACAATAGGATACAGAGAAAAATACGTACGGTTCACACAACCACGTGTCCTTGTAAACACACTACAGTGTATACTGCCCTTATTCAGGGTCCGGAATTCCCATCTTTATTCATTGGCCTTCTCCGGAAATTCCTATTCAACAATTCCAGTCATTGAACAGATACACTGTTAGCTGAAATGGCTTCACTGCCTCGCCATTCTGGTTCTTCATCCATCCATTCATCCATAAATTCAGTTATAAATATACCAAACTGGTCATAATAAATAAACTAAATGCAGGAAATCCATAAATACATGCTACCACATTGTTTTACATAAAAATAAAGCCCTTAGCGACAAACTCTAACAGACCAACAATTTTCTAGCGTTTAAAATCTGAAGAATGACAAATATAGACAGTATATTAAATGGAGATATTTTTAAAAAAATAGGTATATAAGATTACAAAATTTACTTGTATATTATTGAACACTTACCCGTAATGGCTGTAGAAAGACGTAAGTGTATCAACACTCTTTGACAAGATCCAAGCGATCACGGAGTCGCATAAGACACTAAGTCTGCTATAAATACAGAAGAAAAAATGAACACGACTAGGGGTAAAGTACCTGTGCTCATCGAGCTATATGGGTATTGTCGCGTGCGACCTACGGCGAGATGCATGTATTGAAATGAACTACCCTAGGTAACGCTGTATGCGTCTAAGAAACCAATTACTCATATTGTTCTAACGCATTACCAAATTATTTTCTTGCCTTATTCCATGACACGTTAAATTATACTTAATTTGTTATTGTGCGTTCCTTGCTCTTCCTTATTTTTAAGACCTAAATTTGTAACAAATGTCCGTCTTGTACAGATTAGGGAGCGCTCACCAATTAGTATGTACTTTAGAGAGAGTAGCGTATGTAAGGTGACGTTGTTTGCATTTAAAACATGCACATTGGAGAGAATGTTGGCATATTTCTATGCTACAGTAATGTAATGTGGATATTTCTTTGGATATTGTGCTAACTAAAATAACTGCTCCCTTGTGCTAAGAAAATCATTCTGAATTAGTCTAAAGTACACTATACATAGCAGCTATTAAAATAGGGAAAATGAATTTTGCCAGACTAGACCATACCAGCTTCTGAAAGTTCAATTATTGAATTATCAAATATATAAAATATTTTAAAAAAAGTTTTCGGCTCTTTTTTATACAATTTATCTCTAAGTTCAGGAAGTGAAAATGACCAAGTGGAGCTAGCACTCTTTGGAAAGGTGTACATCTGGAGTAAGACCAAGCTGTATACTCTATAACCCATATTACACCCATCAATCATACACCAAAATAAAGGGAATTAAACGTTCTTTGAACTATTCCTAAGACATACAATGTCTTTTTTTAAATAGCTAGTATAACCAGTGAGGAAAGCCGGGGAAATACTTTTTCTTTAAAATTCAAATGCAAAATACGATACTGTAGAGCATCACCTTAACACCACGTCCTCGTTGTAACAAATTGTATATAGCGTCTATTTTGACGTATAAGAGAGATAATTTTTTAATTAACGCATTAATATATTGGAGGAAACGGTGTAGTACATCAGATCCAAAAAGACTGTTCTTGCCAGAAATATTTTGTTATGACTATATGGTAATAAACTAAGTAACAGAAATGAGCGAAAACTATCAGGTTTGTAAAATTCAACAAATAAATGTATTATCCTAGAAAAACAAAATGGAAATAAAAAAAGAAAATACAATATTGAGATTTAAATCCCTATGATAATTAATACAGTTCTAGTTAAATTCCATTGGTTATCACAATTAGATAAAGCGCCGAATGTGTTAATGTGTCTGCAATCTTGAATATACTAATGTACCATTGGCCGGAGGTGTGATGATGTGCTCAGTCTTCCAATCAATCACAATAATATAATCCAAGATGTCCTTGTCCGAATTTACTATAAATCCAAATTAAAGTTTCTGTTCAAGAATATTATCACTGAGCATTTTGTAATTCCAGAGAATAATAATTTGAATAAATAATTCCATCCAATTCAAAACTGACCACAACAATATAAATGATTCTGCTTCTGATAGAACTCAGCGACTCGAGGCCCCAGAAGGTATTAGCAAAATATGCTTACATATCGGTTGGTATCAAAATTATTTTCTGAACTCGCCAGATTTATGCACATTTTACATCTAAATTATGACAAATGAAAGCGAGGTTTCATTTTTAAACACAAGTAATCAGACGGCGTCCAGTAACTTGCAGGTGATCAATACGCTTGCGTGAAGCAAAGGTTACGGAAACAGGCCGGTCACCAAAACTGCGCGATCGACGATGTTTTTCAATGTATTTCTACTTCTATGCATGATGCAGGCAGAATTTACCATTGATCGTAAGCCAACTTCTATACATGCTAAAGGTCTCATTTCTGCTGGGTGTGGCTGTAATGTTTGAAGAGTATATTGTCTCTGCTTCTTTTAAGAGAGATATTAGCTTGTACAACGTGACCTTTGATCCTACTAGAATAGTAGAGCACTTATTGACACATGTTCTGATACAGGGTAAAACATGCAATACAGTGAAATATATAATATTTCTAATTAAAAGACACTTCCATAACACTTAAAATAATTGTGTGTTTTATCTCCCGATCCCACCATAATTTCAGATGTCGTTTGTTACATTTGTTTTAATCCTTTCTGTGCGTCCTCGCGAGAACTCTGGCTCAATTAAAAAGAGGCTGATGTGTCCAGTAAACAAATAATCAAGAAATTCCACAGAGATTTATTTTCTTTCACTATGAAGTCCTTCCTGAATTAAATATCTTTTCTTTATTAGGTATAATCGCTACGTCTCGAAAAGGGTTTTGTCTTGAAAAATCCTTGATAAATATATCACCGTCTTAAACGGATAGGTTGTGAATCAGCAAGGGAATACATCTTTCATATTTGTAATCGACATCGATATGTCATTTGATATGATCTGTACCTCTCTACTCGCCATAGAAATAATCAATGTGGCGAATTCTTTGAGCTCGAGCTTGTCGCTACACACCTTAAATCCTTCGGTTTGTATTCTAGTAAATATGACAAATATCAATTATAGTGATCTAGCTATAAACGCCATAGATTTCACATGTTAGACTTTAATGCATCCTAACCATCCACCTATACAGCACCTGAATTAAACTAGCAGCTTTGTACACGATAAGTCTTCTGTATTATCCTCAGATTAAAACAGCAGTGTTACGTGTTTAGGCTCTCATAAAGAGTAAGAAAACGAACGAAGACAACAAGCTTTGTAAAATTTCACAAATAGTTTGTTTCCCTAGAAAAACAAGGTAAAAATAAAAAAGAACTTACGGTTTGAAGAATCGAATCAAAAAATAATCCAAGAATAATCCAAGAATTATAAACTATTAGTCCTAGTAATAAAATGATCTAATGAATTTGAGTTCGGGTCCCGACGAAAATCCAAAATGGAAGGCGATGACGTATACTGTAGCCAGTATAGGACTGATGTGTCAACAGTTCTTTGTTGAACCACACAATATAATATTCCGGTGTTTGAATTCAGAATAAAATGTTAATAAATATTGTTGTGCAAGAATTCTGTATGAGCACTCAAATATTACCAGGGGAGTGAAATAAGCTTTTAGAATCCAAATATTTTAAAGAAAAATTAAAATGTAACTCCAACTTGTCACAACAGAAAAAAAAACCACTTCAATATCTAAGTGTTTAAAAGCTAAACTGAGATTATTTCTTAAAACTTCGGTCTTAAACCTGATCACTGCGCAAAACAAGTGCTCGGATTGGGGTCACATGATCAAAGTGATCATGAAAGTAGAAAGTCTATAAGCTTTACATTGATTATTCCAGTACAATTTCGATTTCACTCTATAATTCACACATTAAGAATGAATAAAAAAGAAGTTGTTTACTCCGACTGTTACTAATTTTTAATCAAGTTCAGGAGCTAGGTCGGCATAAAGATACAAAGTTCTAGTATTAGGTGTTTACGAAAAAACAGCCAGGTCAAACTAATTTCTGGAAAATGTCAAATTCCAGTAAACAAAATTACATTACTATAGCATGTAATGGAATAAAAAATTTAATTTAAAAAATAACAAACAAGCAATTAAATTGAGCCAAATATAAATTAAATCAAATATGCATAACAGAAGCCAGTTGGGATAGCTTTAATTGTTTAATTGTCCATCATTGCAGGGTTTCGTACGTCCAGGATTGGCGAGCTACGTTAGTTCTTGAATCTCAGAATACGTCATAACCAACTTTCACAATAGCAAATGTCAGGATGAACAATTAACTTTTGCTGAAAAGTTTTAAATATGACAACATTTACTTCCTTTCGTAAATGTCTGTCGTGCTTTCAGCACCACAGCGTAACCTACAATATTCTTTAACTTAGTCCGTTGAATTGAAGAAAGCAACCTTTTTGACAAATATAGTTTGTCTTGACGTGCTTGCTAGTTTATCTCAAAAACAACCTTGACAAATTGTCCATCCCAATATAATAGTATGTCCGTTCTTTTGATCGTTTTTAATGCCGTGATTTTATAAAGTCATTAGCACGTCAACACGTTGGTGCTGTTCAGATGACTCCGTATACAGCCACTGAAATATTTGATAAATATTTTTAAAAAATATGTGGTATTCGGGCTCCAACTGACCTGATTTCTTTAATTTCGTCTATCGAACGAACAACTGTATTTTTATAGGCTGTACTGTGTTGCTCTATATTCGTGATCTACACGAAGATGACAGCGTATATTAGATTCTATTATAGTCAAACTTGAACCATAAAGTTGTTTTAGGTGATAATTTAAAGGCTCCAAAGGGAGATAATATTGGAAGTAGTTATCTTTAGCTGACAAAATAAAACGAACTGTTGAAGTTTGAGAAAATACTGAATCTGAAGTAAATAGCATTAAAACATATGTGCTTTTATGATGGAAATGATATGATTATGCTTTTTCAAATTTTGCTGTAAATATTATGTAAATATTGTGTTACTGAAATAAAGAGAACTCCTAACTGTCGTAAATTGAAGACAAACTTCGTAATGCCCACAAATAAAAAATAAACAATTCTACTGTACAACAAAATATTGTGGCTTGATGAAATTTTTCCGATAAAACATTATTAAAATGTTTCCTGGGACTGCAATAAATGTTATACGACAATGGCAAAAAAAATCTGATATTTTTATGAGATATGCAGGCAAATAAAAGTCGGTTTTGGAAATAACATTATAAATAATTTCTAAGAAAATTGGTTCACTATTTCGCCAATTTATTTGAATAATTACGAATAGATTAAAACAAAATAAAATAATTGACGAAATTAAAATCTGAATAGCTTATATGGAACAATGCATGAGCGAGCAATTATTTCTGTCAGATTTGTGTCTACAAAGTCAAATATATGGCGAAGACCACATGTTGCGATTTAATGAAAACTAAACGTCGACCAGATAGAACATTCAAACACACAATTACACAGGTGCAAACAGTGCGTTAACTTGGTGAAATCAAATTGGTATCATAACAGAGGAAATTTTAAGATCAGAGAAAATACTCAGAATAAATTTACTCGAGAGTGTGTAAAACTAGGAAAATTGGTACGTGCAAACTCATTAGACAAGTATATTATATTATGAAAAATAGTACGATAATATATAGCTACAAAATTACTTTATAAAATACGAAAAGTTGTTCCTACAAAAAGCGAAATCAAGAAACTATCAGAAGCAAGACGACATGAAATAATACCAGAGTAATTATTGCACTCTTTTGAAAGCTATTTTACAAGTATAATTGACACGAGAAAATTAGTCAGGGTTTATATTTTGTAATTTAGTATGCCGAGGAAATAAAAATAAGTAGTTAACTAAGAGAGTTTCATTATCTAAAGGTCCAACGTGATTTATGGATCAAAATCAGAAGGAAAATATACGATGTAATTAGGGTCACATGGTCACTAATCGTTTATGTGTGTGTGTGTGTGTGTGTGTGTGTGTTCAAAGACGTTAAGTAATACTTTAAGAAGCGCAACATATCTGAGTATTTTATATTGACTAGGAGCCATGTAACGATTTCAGATTACCTTCCTTTTTTGAGTCTTGATGTTACGCAAATAATTTTGTCTTAGAACACGCTCGCTCTCTCTCTCTCTCTCTCTCTCTCTCTCTCTCTCTCTTACATTATAACTATCCTTCAATTTGAGAAGAACACTCAAAATATTTGAACTGATAAAGTTTTACATATCGCTTTGCCTATTATGACAAGTTCTAATAAACCATAGTATAGTCTGACGAAGTGGGATCTGATAAGAGTTTTAAAGAAAATTATATAACACTTGCAAGAAGTGTAACAACTGTATCCTCTAAACATTACAGTTATTTCCATTAAGCTCTATATTTTGCAGAGAAATACAACAAAAACACACAGTGAAGTAGGTAGAAATTAAAATAAAACAAACTTAATCAACCTTTCCAAAAATATTTAATAAAAATTGTCGTGCTATGGATATGTTGCAAACAAGTCTGATTCATAAACTGTGAGACCCAAATGCTTTTTTATTACGCTTTGATCAATAAATTCCAGTCTTAGAAGAAATGGAAATCTCTTTGAAAAATATAATTTGACAAATAAAGTGACTACATATATTACCATTGTAGGCTACTTCGATTAAAATTTAGTTTCTTTTGCTTCCTGAAAGCTTTGATAACCATTGTCTAGCAGATAGATAATATTACGCACTGAAATCATTGCTATTGTTATTGAAGTGACATAAAAGTCTGAAATTTTATTTCTTTATGTTAAATTTTATTTATGTATATCATAATTCACCAGTTCACTGGCTACAACATCGATGTATTCTCCCACTTGCGATGCAATATGTACTGAAATATGCCGACCAATACAATACAGATATCGATGCAATATAACATCGCAGAATATATCACGATGCCAACACATATTGATGAAATATATTTTCGAAGAATATATCGCGATGCCAACATGTATCGATGAGTTGTTATATCTCTAATGTTTAGATGCGCTCAAACTAGTGGGTTCATCTTTGTCGACTTTCCGATCCTTGGACGATGATTCGTGGTAAATTCGTCCTTGTTTGTCAATGCAAACTTTAGGCACGAATCGACATTTCTTGCGGAGAATAAATTGGACCCTGTTGGATTCAGACATCAAATCTTCTGCAACTTTCATGATTTTTGTTTTATTTGGTAGCTGTTGTTCAGTAATGTCGTTTGAAGCGAATAGGAAATAAGAATCTTTATCTTTCTCCTTTAGTTGGCTGTATTTCAGCAAGTATTTTATGACGTCACCACAAGTTGTTTTCTTCGTCACCTTCTGATAATAATTTCTTCCCTCCACTACTACAGATATGGTCTGCGTCATTTGGCGGGCCGCCATATCCATCTAGAGAAATAAGAAAAGTAATAAATGCGTAAGTTTTTCATATGTTTACGACACTAATAAATAATAGAATTTGCTGAATGCATACCTGTAGTGAATGACAGAATGTCAAAGGTAAAATCTCAGCTTGAAAATGACTGATTGTAGTTATAGACAAATGTACACGTTGAAGATTTGCAAGCAAGGATTTTGGAAATAAGCAATAGAATATTGCAGATTAATAGGCTTCTGTGTATTTTGTCCATTCCACACGAAGGTTAGCAAACCAAACCTTGTGTCAATACTGTACAAGATCAAAAATCAACAACAACAAAAGACGCAAAAGTGGTGAGCTGATTACAGTATTCTCACAGAAAAATCCAGACTGAAACAGGGAATATATTATCAAATAATTGCTTTTTCTAAAATAACAATAACAAACAAAATTTCTTCGAAAAACGCTTAGGTTTGTTTTACGGAAACGAAGTGTGAAATATTTTTTTCCTCAAAACAATGGTATTGTCAAAATATACAGTTAAGCTGACTGAGCTGAAATATAACCAACAATTCGTGGTCTTGGTGGCAATAACGTTGTTGTTGTTGTTGTTGTGTAAGGGTTAATGCCATTTTTCAGCACACGATAGGCTATACATGGCGGCCAGTTAATAGCCAAGGAAGAACCTGGGAAAACCCCAAAAGAACCACCGACCCACGAGAAGTTACTGGCAAGCTTTCTCACATACCCACATTGGCTGAATCCGATACTCGAACCCACGCAGACAGAGGTGAGATGGCAGTGATCCGTGACGGAGAGCGCTTTAGACCACTCGGCCACTCGGGGCCCCTAGGTGGCAATAACGCAATACTTCTAATAAAGGCTGTCACAATTAACTTTTCTTTAATTTTCTTTTTGCGATCTTTTTCTTTATTTGTCTCATAGTTTTACTTCAATAGAGCATTTATGAAATCACGTATCAGTCATTCGATAAATCAATTACAAAGTAACCACATATATTGAATCCACACGGAGTATATTATAATAATTACCTGTTGCCAAAAATCATTACACAATATATCAAAATAATATTTCAGTCAGGCAGAAACGCCCAACACCCTCAGCTAGGAACTTGATACCATGTACGACTAATCAAACACCAACTCCACATGGCACGGTTTGAGCTTTCTGTAACACGTAGACATGGTTGTGCAACATCACGTGTATACGATCTCAAATAAAAGGCGGTCAGTATAACGTGGATTCCAACGTTTTCACGGAAAAAATTTCTAGATGCTTGATAATGCCGCCTACAGTGAACACTACAACGGGCACACTGATTTCTCCAGTAGTTAATAATGGTAAATCTGACACTTGCCTTAAAAGGAGAGAGAGAGAGAGAGAAAGAGAGAGAGAGAGAGAGAGAGAGAGAGAGAGAGAGAGAGAGAGAGAGAGAGAGAGACCTTTGTGTTGGAATTCATATTGATCTCCACAGCCAAGGGTTCACTGACTCCAATGATGCAAAAAATAAACTAACCAAACGCATACACCAAAACCTGCTGTTCTGTTCTGTGCAGTTCTGTTCGAACTTTTATCTGTTCAAAGGTTAAAGTGGAAAGAGAATCCGCTTACTTTTCCCGTTTTATATAACTGCCACTCCTTATGGACTACTAATCCTCTGATCACTAACTGATTAGTGAATTGATTAATGGTCATGGGTGCCGTCTGGGCCTACTGGAGCTGTTAATAGGTTTGCAATAAGTACCTTTCATCACCTTAATCTGGATTGGATTAAGAAAGAGAACTCATTATTAATAATGGACAAAAAAACTGTGGCATTGTTGTTGCTATGCTTAATTCATTTAAACCAGGAACAGGATAATTTCTTTCTTCCGGGAAGGACGAATCATTATTATTATGTCACCTGCCACATTACTCGTTTATCTTTAACTTGATCCAAATAAGGTGATAATCTAATTGAAAGTTAAAGAGGTGATTTGAACACGCTTATTATAGCAGGATATGGAAAGAAAACACACTTTTAAGAGGTCAACCCCAACGCTATAAATGGATGAATAGCATAAAGAACACTCTGAGAACTTTTGGGAGACCTGACCTTCTTTATCTATTTTATGAATGTATCAATAATACTAAAGGAATAAAAAGCATGATTACATAAACTTTAAAAGACCTTCACATACAGAAATGGCAATCGTCGGAAACCTTATCATCTAAGGGGAAATTTTGCCATTGTTTAAGAAAACCTGAGTACGGAAAGTTACTTATTATTGTTACCTGCTAGGAATCAGTATTTGCCATAAATAAAGTTCAGGACTTCCAATCACAGACCCCCGTTGAAATCGGTCTTTGGGACAATACACCGTTTGAGGGAAGGAAATGTAATCAGTGTGATACAAATGACATCGGGGACGAATACCATTATTTATTTATTTGTCCTAAATTTCACAACAATAAAGGTATGTTTCTAAAACCGTTATATTAAAGCAAACTTTCCGTTCGAAAGTTACAAGACTTATATGTCAGCAAAAATCATTCTCCAAAATCTTGTGAAATTTGATATTGTAATAATGAAAACATAACGAAAACAATATCATACACTTTCTGCTATCTGCGGAAGCGTATATTTTCCATAATTCACAACAGCATATAGTTTTTCTTCTCTCTCTCTCTCTCTCTCTCTCTCTCTCTCTCTCTCTCGCTCTCTCTCTCTCTTACAACATTTGTGCACTCCATTAGAGGTATCGTGCTCTACGAAAAACAATGTTACATGTATGTACCCAAATGATCTCAGAAATGTCGGAATATTTAGTTCTGCTATAATTCTAAATGTTGTGATGTGATATGTATCTCCTTACGTTAGTGACGCCGCCTTACAATATTGAAGCAGTGATGGTATTCTCATATGCCACCAATGTGTGGTCTGAGATTTAAAAAAAAAAAATAAAAGTTCTGTTCTGTTCACATTCATCCAATTTATTACGCAGAACAACCGATGGAATTTGTGATCAATGCAAGCAACTTTCCTATGTCTAACCTTGGATTCGTGTGATATTCAAGTAGGGAAGATAAATGATGTGTTAAAGATGTGGATACCTAAATAAGAGATATTTATGACATAATTAAAACATGACAACCAAACCGAAAATGTTTGGGAATTTAATTGACATTATAAATTTCTTTAAGAATGAACCAAGCTATTACACCAAACGTTGGTGTTGAAAAAACATTGAAACAAAATCATTAACGATAGATAAAAGATAAAGAACTACTTTCTGGTATTTAAAGTTTACAATAAATGAAAATTTCCTCAAGGTTATTGTGTTTCATCAGTGCGTGGGTCTAACATTGTTGACTTTGAAAAGATGCTGCGATAAGAAAAAATTGTATCGATAGAGAGAGCTCATCTAAGCAGCTATAAACATTGTCATTCAAATGCTTATTAACATATCTGTAAGTGACGCACTTCCGGTTGCTTTAATGTCTGTTTTGAACTGGCCATATTGCACTTTTCGCGGAAGTTACCGGAATTTATACAGATAATACAAGGATGAAACAATCGATACATGCTAGAACGAAAAGAAACTTATTTGCTGAAGCAAAAACGGTGCCGGGGCGATGTTTGATTTATATCACTGATGAAAACTGTTGTTGAGATACCTTGAAGAGAATTGTACAAAACACAAACATTGTTGGCATGTTGTTGTTCCTGCTTTTTACCTAATTGTTCATTATCCCGGTTCTGCTGCAGCGACTGCTTTTCTTGTTTTTTGCTCTTGTTATTATAGCATCAGCTGATGAGGAAGCTGCGAAGGATGATAATGATTACACAGATGATGATGTTGATAACGACGACGATGATGGTAATACGAATAATAGAAAACGTCATTAATGTTGACTCCATGCATGTATGTTTTATTAATAAATTATTTTTTTTCGTCTTAAAACTGACGAATTAAAACAATTCTAGGCAAGAGAGCTATCGAAACATTACACGTTCAACTGACAACAGTTGTTTCAGGAGAAGACTGCAAAGTATTCTTTGATAAGGGGTTTCTGGGCCAAAACCCTATTTTGTATTGGACAACACGATTATTCCCCTCCCCCCCATGGCCCCCTCAAGTTAGTCTAAACAACTACGTAAACAACTTTGTTGAGACAACAACATTTTTTTCATAATTGCTTACCAGTCGAGGACATATTATTGAATCGTCGCCTCCGTCAAAAAAAAAAAAAAAATAGGGGATTGACCCAGAAACAACCTTTATATAAGACTATATTTCACACAAAATTGCTAGGGAATATTATATGGTATTTTACACAAAATTAGCTAAAGATTGCAACAGATTTTGTGTAGCAACCAATCTATAAAATCTCTTTTGCTAAAATAAACATCATATTTTTTAATACCAACGCTAATGTGTTAATGCCATCAGAACAGTATCTCTTATCATCGAAATTGCAAAAACCGGATTTTATTATGACATCAGTCTCAGTTTTGTGACAATCTGATTTTATTGTCATCATTTAAACTTGACCACTAAACTCTTATACTGCAGATTAATTACTGTCAAATCCTACCCCTTTCTTGGATGTTGATAACGACGACGATGATGGTAATACGAATAATAGTAATAATAATAATCCTCTCCTTTCTTGACCTTATTTTCAGATAATTTTAATTTTTTTTTACTACGCAATCCGATGAACTCCGTTATAATATTCATAGCAGCCTCATCTTTAAATTTTACTATTAGTTTTTATTGTCATCGCAGTGAAATCCACAAATTCGCTATATAATTTGAAGATCAAACAGATCCCGGTGTTCGTAAAATTCTCTGTAAATTTCTTCAGACTCTAACTTGTACATCAACGAGTCAGTGTCAGTAAACAGGAAATCCACATAAGGTCACATAACCTTAACAAAATCGTAATGTTGTTTGTACATTAACGTCTTTGATATTTCCAGTACTGCCATACTAACATAAACTGGTTTATTCAACGTCAAGTTTGTTTTTCTCTTACGTATCGGGACAAAATTTTCATTAAATTTTTCTTACTAACAAAATTATCAGACGACACAAGTTTATTACAACGTTCAGTGTCATTGACGATCTAAACATTGACTCGCTTTAGTATATTTTAAATGGTCTTTTCAAAGAAACTATTGTTCAAAAGTTTAAAGAGGTTTTTCTCAAATTCTGTTGTTGCAGCTGTTCTTCGTCTACTATTAGAGTCGATATAATCTTTCATCCAACACGACTGGTTGAACTTTACCACACAATGAACTTTTCTTAATATCAGACTCTTATAGTGCAAAATATATCTCCGTTTGGCAAGAAGATTTGGAACTAGGTTTTGAACATAATAATTTAGCACTAGTGCTACCACTAGACGAGTAATTACGTTGTTGCACTGGTAACAAACTGTAATCAATCGGTACTGATGTGCGTCATGTAGCTTCACAGGGTAGTTGAGATCAACTTCAAAAAAATAACCAAAACTATCAGGTACAGTTTTATCTATTTCTTTGAAAACATGATCAGGACTTATCCACGGAAATCCACCATACAGCATTGGTCCAGACACTGCATATTGATAGAGGTTATTGTAATCCAAATAAACTATGTCTTATCATAGTTGTTCATTTACTTGTTATTCGCACAATATATTTTGTTATAACGCTTATTCCTCCTCTGATTCCACGTTATATGAAACAAAACATGTCAGGGTCTGTTAACAGTTATAATTTTACTCGGCTGTGAATGAGTAATGCGTCCACAGATAATCTAGGTGCTAAATAGTATCCGTGTCAATTCCGTACTTATCAGCCCTGACATCTCTAAATTTTCCAAATATATCTGCGAGCAATAATACATCTTTGATCAGAAATAGGTCATGATAATCACCGAATGTTTTACAATCAAATCCATTCGAAATTTGCTGAGCGTAATCATAGTCGTGATCGCTTCCATTTTCAAGATTTAACCTAGAATAAAATTTGTCCTGCTCAGGCAAACCTGTTTCATCATATATGCGCCAATCGTCAAGATTCTACTAAGGGAAAATTACTTTTCTTGTAAGTAAACTTGCGGTTTCACTGAATGTTCCGTAAGATTAGCAAACTTTCAAAACCTTTTACAAGGTCATCAAACGATGCCGCCATAAACTGTAAGCTATGAATGAATCTCAACTTACCGAATGTCACTCAAATATACTTTTCTGCATTATTTTGGATTCATTTTATTGTATCTTTTTTATTGAATTCTAGGCGGTTAATTATATCTTTGTTACTGAATGCTTTTACGATAATATGAGAATCGTATCCACGGAAATTATGAGCAAATACAGGAACGAAATCTGGTACGGTATATTTACGATTGCATTGGTCATGAGCTGGACCACGATATTTACCTGTAATATGAAAATTATCTTTTACTCGATCCTGTTCAAGTTCAGACGTAAACGCCCCCTCGCAGATGTGACAATTTCGTGTTTTACTGTTAAAGATTTTTTGTGGAGGATTTTTCAGGGTTAATTTCTGCTCCTGGAACCGGAAGCAGAATGGACTCAAAATCGTAGTAGGTTATGAAAGGGACTTTTATCTAGTGTTTATAGCTTGTAAATTGTAATATATTTCATCTTTACCTTGCATATATATTCGTTGTATTTCAAGACAATATTCGAGATGACGATCTAATACCGACTGCGACTTGTGCAAGCATCTGACACAGAAATATTTCTTTTCGTTGTGCTTGTTATACTGCCCACCGACTAACCCGTTAAAGTTTTTAAACCACTAGTAGTGGTTTTATAGAACAGTAAGTTTATTGTTGTTTGTTTGGATATTGCGGTATCTGATATTTCTCTATCGCTGACATATCTCAAGTAGATCTTTTATGTATTATTATCTACTCCAAACAATTTAATACCACCTGGTAAAATTAAAATGTTTTGTTTCTCAAATTTTGAAATTTGATACTCAGAAACTGGTACGTTTAGGTCGTTAAAATGACAAATGTAATTTGATACTCTGTCGGCGTGCTTATCTACGCGGGATCAACACTGATAAAATCGCACACTGAAAACACTTGTCATCGCTGTTCTTGACATTGATACAACATTTCGAGGTTTAAATTTTAGCAGATCGACATATGAGCTACCTCGAAGAGGAATATATTTCGTAGAATGAAGCAAAATTTATGTTATTCTATCGAATCTCCATTCCGATCAGGATATTGTGCATTCATCATTCTTTCTGTATCTTTTGAAATATATCATCTGACAATGATATCAAATTTGTTCCAATCAAATGATATACTCATGTTTGAAAAACGAACATACAATTGCACAATAACCTAGTTCAGATTTTACTGTTGCTTGAAGTAGATGAATTTGATTTGTTGATATGAAGTTTGTTAGTAACAGTTGATTATCAAATATAAAGCTGTTGTCAAATCCAACAAATGCTGTTTTAGTTTTTTGGCTGATATTTTGTCACCTGTACCTGATGATCAACTTGTCGATGAAACAAGTTTATGTTGCAGCGCAATCCCGATGTAATGTCAAGTGTCATCTTGCCAAAAAGATATATATATAAAATTGATTTTACTGTTGCAGGGCATCAAATATTTTGGGAGATACTTAAGCCATTTATGCATATT
The DNA here is from genome assembly GCA_028554795.2 of Sinohyriopsis cumingii. NCBI lineage: Eukaryota > Metazoa > Mollusca > Bivalvia > Unionida > Unionidae > Sinohyriopsis > Sinohyriopsis cumingii. The sequence goes on from CM068832.1 coordinate 112,203,178, forward strand.
GGACAACTTGAAGTTAATGGTTGTAAATAATATAAAATTTGATTTTATGTTTGTAAAGATTTTATGTTTGTAAAGATTATAATCTTGATGATAGATTTAACAGCAGATCGAAGACAATATCTGATATCGTTGTGTAGATCTGTGTCGTGCAAGTCTGTTATGTTAAAATACGAGAAGATTTACTGTGATTTAATCGGATCGTTAGCGATCTAGTCAACAATCTTTGATTTCACTGGCTGGTATCCAACTGTTAAAACTATCGCCGTAACTGCGCCATTAGACCAAACTTCGTCTACCATGTTTTCTTACCACTCGCTCGGTAACAAATTTATCTTGTGTTGTTCGTTGAAGTTTTTGCTCATGAAAATTTCCTATAACATCTTCGTTTGAAAGATCTTTTAGCTCGTATGTTACCGGTATTGTCCTTAGAACCATGTCAACAATGAATACTTCCTCTGACCAGCTCAGGGTAAAACCTTTTTCAAATGTCTTTTTCGTTAATTAAATTTTAACATGACCACCAACGTTAAACTTGTGTCTGCGACATATGTTCTCGTTTGCAAGAACCGGATTCTTTATAGCATTGTTTCGTGGCATATGTTGTACTGTGTTTAGTGTTATAATAATTTATTCTCGCCACTGGCATATCATCAACATATATGTTAGTTTTGCTTGCTGTAAGATATTAGCAAATCTTTTATTTTATCGTACGATTAACGCGTTCGACAACAACGCTCTTTCTTTCGTTACCGGTAACATATTTTTTTATATTGTTACATTTCAGGAACTGCTCAAACTGCTTATTAAAAAACCCTGATCCATGCGGTCCAGATTTTATTTGGTTTTCGCACCGTCTTAACAATAATATCTTTCAGCGCATTTGTTATCGTCTATCCAGTTTTATCAGCAACAGGAACACTAAACGCGTATTTGCTAAAGTCATCAATGACATTGTACTGTGCAGTGTTCTGTATATATGCGAGATCTATCGCCCCAATATCATCACATGCAGATCTGACGACCTTCCGTCGTAGACACTTTTATTTTGGTCTGTGAATCTCATACGCTAGCTGATTTGACGCAAGTTTCTGAGGCACTGTTTATGTTGCATCAGAGTGCTTTGCATCCCAACGACAAGTTTATATTTGCTCCAATGATACCTTTGGCAAGTTTTCTGTCAAATCGTTCTCGCATATTATCCATTTTTGTCTCTCGTAATTCGTCATCCATGACCCGATCATAACCTAGTTTGTCGTTGACATAGACACGGTAACAAATATCGTGACGCACTACAGTTTCATCAACAGCATCGTAAGGTTCTTGTCCTGATAATGGATTGTCATTTTCATCGAGTTGCTGATAAAGTGGATTTCATGGTCCATTATATCGATGTCCTGACAATGCCCAACCTCCCTTTTTGGTTTTGGTAATTTGCCAAGAATTGAATGTATATCCAATCCTGATCCGATGACAGCTATATGATTGTAAAGCTGGTAATAAGCAATTATCTTATTTTGTTCGAGGCACATATCGTTGTTCACATCTTTGCAATTACATTTCATTCATTTGTAATTGCTGATTAAAATAATTTTATCGTAGGATGTTATTGTCGGAGTGCTAGTACTCTCGGTTTGCATTTCACAACCACCAGTGATTGCATCACCGGATTTATCTTGTTTTAGGAACATACTCTTTCGCCTGCCACAGACATCACAACTATGTTTCCGTATGTTTCTTTTATTAGCGGTTGTTTCTATTGTTTCATCGATGTTATTGGTTTTGGTTCTGCATTTGAGACAATATGTTGTCATTTTTTGATTGATGTCAGACAAAATTAATGTTAATATTGTTGACGATACAAGCATGGATTTACGATCATTACTGATACTAGGAAATGGGTAAAATTGTAGAATAAACTTTAAGACAGTGTTGTGTTTAGACCCACTATCGGATCCAGATATTCGTTTGATAAACATAACGCAATAATGACCACAATATGAAGTTCCAGCTTGCTGAAGCTGATTAGAGTTATAGTTCTTTTTTTGTAGGATTTATTGTTTAATAACTTCACTCGGAGGAAGACCAAACGAGTCAAAGTAGTTGTTGTTGTAAAGGAGGTACCCAATGCATTCCAGATCCGTCTTTGAAATTTTGAATATTGATGAAACGTCTTTGATTAGCTTATGGTGATCAGTTTGCTAATTCATCTTTTGAAAATACGCTGATAAATCTGCTTATATCTTTAAGTTTATCAGCCATTTTAAAATTAGTTAACGCGGACGATTTCATCTTCTGCTTCCTGGAAGCGTCAGTCCTCGGCCACAACTTCCACGAGTCCGTCTTCGCATTGGATATACCTGAAATCCGCGTCCTATCCCTAACAGGTTTGGTAATAAACTTCCTGAAATCTCTGCTAGAAGCGGGAATATAAATCCACCCATGACCGTATTCTGTTCCTTCTTGTGGTTCTAATCTCTTTTTTTGTCATAAGAGTTGTTCGTGCTGCAGTGAATCGCTCGTTTAGGATATGTCTTGGAATTGATTCTAGCAAATATTCGTCTTGCGTCAGCGTAATAAACAATCGAGTTGTTTTGTAGTTGGAAATTACATTTATTTTGTCGCTGAAACACGACAAATATGTGTCTCGGCAACTGTTCGCTAGGTGCTGTTGTTATCTGCCATGTGTTATAAGTTGAATTTCGTACAGCTATTTGAAAAGCCTTATGCTGTTTAAAATATATTTTTTATGCTGTGCGCGGCTAACATTGTCTCAAGTTCTAGTAGTTTATGTTAGTGCGAGTCCCTGCATCATCGTCACGAGCAACTGGTGATTTACCAATTTGAATCAGTTCCAGATCAGCAGTATTTCCTAATGATAAACATCCTTGATCAACATCACATTAGTCGTAATAGATCTCGAGTAATCATCGCTGAACGACACAATGTTAAGAGTAGTACTTGCAACTGGCAAGTCCATGGAATTATCTTCTACTCTTTGATTGGTTAGTTGATATCTGGCACTTTTGAACAAGCTCCAGCTGTTGTTGACTAATGTAATACTTGCACCAACACCTATATCACCATATGCGAATGTTCTTATACTACCTCGTACTTCAAGTACTGTTTTAGGTGGAAGCGAAAACACATCTTCGTCTCAAGTATTAAATGTTCTGATACCAGCCTTTGTTATGCTCATGAGAGTTTTCGTCAAGATATTCAATACATTCAAACTCTTTTGTTGAATCGTCTACGGTTTTCTCATCGTCAATGTCAAGATCAGCAGTATTTCCTAGCGATGTATCAGTGTTTCACATCATATTTGCTGCAATAGATCTCGAGTAATCATTGCTAGACGGCACAATGATAAGAATAGTACTTGCTATTGGCAAAAGATTCCACTAAAGGAGTATAAAAAGGAAGCTGGAAAGTTACTAACAGAAAACAGATACCAAAATATAAAATATCTGATTGTCAGGTTTCTAAAACTACATGTAAATAACATCAACTTGGATGTTAATAAAAGTCGACTTTGATCTTTTGCAACAGAATCTGCAATACTTGCACAACATACGTTACTTAAAAATATCAGCGACTTTGATTTATTTACATAAACAGCTTACATTGGATCAACCAAAGGATGTTTCACAAGATATTGTGAATGATGTCGCCGAAATACAAACACATTTTAATCCACCACCTGTACCGAACATAACGAATTTTCTTGAAGATCCTAGATATCAAGATACATCATCTGAGGTATACGATGGTTATAGAAATTGTCTTGCTGATCTGGATATAAAGATACATCATCTCAGGTATACGATGGTTATAGAAATTGTCTTGTTGATCCTAGATATAAAGATACATCATCTGAGGTAAACGATAGTTATAGAAATTGTCTTGTTGATCCTAGATATGAAGATACATCATCTGAGGAATACTATGGTTATAAAAATGGTCTTGTTGATCCTAGATATAAAGATACATCATCTAAGGTATAGGATGATTATAGAAATTGTCTTGTTGATCCTAGATATAAAGATACATCATCTGAGGTGTACGATGGTTATAGAAATTGTCTTGTTGATCATAGATATAAAGATACATCATCTGAGGTATACGATGGTTATATAAATTGTATTGCTGATCCTAGATATAAAGATACATCATCTGAGGTATAGGATGGTTATAGAAATTGTCTTGCTGATCCTAGATATAAAGATACATCATCTGAGGTATAGGATGGTTATAGAAATTATATTGCTGACCATCTGAGGTATACGATGGTTATAGAAATTGTCTTGCTGATACTAGATATCAAGATACATCAACTGAGGTATACAATGGTTATAGAAATTGTATTGCTGATCCTAGATATAAAGATACATCATCTGAGGTATACGATGGTTATATAAATTATATTGCTGACCATCTGAGGTATACGATGGTCATAGAAATTGTCTTGCTGATACTAGATATCAAGATACATCAACTGAGGTATACGATGGTTATAGAAATTGTCTTGCTGATCCTAGATATAAAGATACATCGTCTGAGGTATACGATGGTTATAGAAATTATATTGCTGACCATCTGAGGTATACGAAGGTTATAGAAATTGTCTTGCTGATCCTAGATATAATGATACATCATCTGAGGTATACGATGGTTATAGAAATTATATTGCTGACCATCTGAGGTATACGATGGTTATAGAAATTGTCTTGCTGATACTAGATATCAAGATACATCAACTGAGGTATACGATGGTTATAGAAATTGTCTTGCTGATCCTAGATATAAAGATACATCATCTGAGGTATACGATGGTTATAGAAATTATATTGCTGACCATCTGAGGTATACGAAGGTTATAGAAATTGTATTGCTGATCCTAGATATAAAGATACATCATCTGAGGTATACGTTGGTTATAGAAATTATATTGCTGACCATCTGAGGTATACGATGGTTATAGAAATTGTATTGCTGATCCTAGATATAAAGATACATCAACTGAGGTATACGATGGTTATAGAAATTGTCTTGCTGATCACAGATATAAAGATACATCATCTGAGGTATACGATGGTTATAGAAATTGTCTTGCTCATCCTAGATATAAAGATACATCATCTGAGGTATACGATGGTTATAGAAATTGTCTTGCTGATCCTAGATATAAAGATACATCATCTGAGGTATACGATGGTTCTAGAAATTGTATTGCTAACCATCTGAGGTATACGAAGGTTATAGAAATTGTCTTGCTGATCCTAGATATAAAGATACATCAACTGAGGTATACGATGGTTACAAAAATTGTATTGCTAACCATCTGAGGTATACGAAGGTTATAGAAATTGTCTTGCTCATCATAGATATAAAGATACATCATCTGAGGTATACGATGGTTATAGAAATTGTCTTGTTGATCCTAGATATAAAGATACATCATCTAAGGTATATGATGGTTATAGAAATTGTCTTGCTGATCCTAGATATAACGATACTTCATCTGAGGTATACGATGGTTATAGAAATTGTCTTGCTCATCCTAGATATAAAGATACATCATCTGAGATATACGATGGTTATAGATATTGTCTTGCTGATCCTAGATGTAACGATACTTCATCTGAGGTATACGAAGGTTATAGAAATTGTATTGCTGATCCTAGATATAAAGATACATCATCTGAGGTATACGATGGTTATAGAAATTGTATTGCTAACCATCTGAGGTATACGATGGTTATAGAAATTGTCTTGCTGATCCTAGATATAAAAATACATCATCTGAGGTATACGATGGTTAGAAAAATTGTCTTGCTGATCCTAGATATAAAGATACATCATCTGAGGTATACGATGGTTATAGAAATTGTCTTGCTGATCCTAGATGTAAAGATACATCATCTGAGGTATACGATGGTTATAAAAATTGTCTTGCTCATCCTAGATATAAAGATACATCATCTGAGGTATACGATGGTTATAGAAATTGTCTTGCTCATCCTAAATATAAAGATACATCATCTGAGATATACGATGGTTATAGATATTGTCTTGCTGATCCTAGATGTAACGATACTTCATCTGAGGTATACGAAGGTTATATAAATTGTATTGCTGATCCTAGATATAAAGATACATCATCTGAGGTATACGATGGTTATAGAAATTGTATTGCTAACCATCTGAGGTATACGATGGTTATAGAAATTGTCTTGCTGATCCTAGATATAAAGATACATCATCTGAGGTATACGATGGTTATAGAAATTATATTGCTGACCATCTGAGGTATACGATGGTTATAGAAATTGTCTTGCTGATCCTAGATATAAAGATACATCATCTGAGGTATACGATGGTTATAGAAATTGTCTTGCTGATCCTAGATATAAAGATACATCATCTGGGGTGAAGAATTTAAATGTGTGATGAAATTACATGTGCGGTTCATGTATGTGTGTTTACTGTGATGAATTTAAATGTGTGATAAAATTACATGTGTGATTCATTCATACGTGTGATTACTGTGATGAACTTAAATATGTGATGAAATTACACGTGTGATTCATTTATGTGTGATTAATTTGAGTAATTTAAATGTGTGATGAAATTACACGTGTGATTCATTTATGTGTGATTAATTTGAGTAATTTAATGTCTGTTGAAATTACATGTGTGATTTATCTATTAATGTGATTAATGTGATGAAGATAAATGTGTGACGAAATTACATGTGTGATTCATTCATACGTGTGATTACTGTGATGAATTTAAATGTGTGATGAAATTACACGTGTGATTCATTTATATGGTTAATGTGTTGAATTTAATAATGTGTGATGAATTTCCAATCGTGGTGAAAATGTTATGAATTTGCACATTAGATGAACTACTATGCGTGATGAATGTGATGCATTTGCAATTGTCATGAATCTACGCGATGAGTGTGATGAATTTATATGTGTAATCAATGTGATGTATTTGAAAATGTGATAAATTTATTTATGATGAATGTGGTGAATTTCCATGTACGATGAATTACATTGCTGCTGATGACGATAATGTTGATGATACTACTGATGATTGTGATGGTGATGATGACGATGATGATGATGACAAAAATGAACGGAAGAAATTGTTGACATCTTTCTTTTATTTGCTGATGTCAAAACCATCGTCGCTATGACTATAATCAGTAGCATTGTCATCACCATTATCATCAACAATGTTCAGCCCAACAAATATACCTAGATGTATGAACGTATGCAGGTATGAATGTATGCGTGTGCATGCATGTATATAAAATAATAATCTTGACATCTTTGTATCTTTTTTTAAACTGCCACAGAATAAGTATTCATTTTCTTTCTCAAAGTGAGTTTAAACAGCTGCAGTGCTTACAATACAGTGTTTATTCTTTTTAAGTAAATTAATATATAAATTCAGTGCCCAATTATTTTTAGGTTCTTTTTTTTTCTCCATTTCATTTCTGTAAAATGTTTCGCTTAATGTTTCATCGTCATAATATTACAGTAGGTCCCATTTCTACCTGAATATAACAAGAATCCAAGCAGAGACGATATTTGATTGATCACAAATTTAATAATCTGTATATTTAAATGGATGAATGCTTTCCGTGCCCGGTTTTTAAGAAACGTGATAAAGTCACCTTTTAATCCGTTAATTAGAATATCATCTTATTTTCTCAAGGTTTCAAGACAATAATTTTTTTCTGGTAATCCAAATGCGACAAATTAAATTTAACTGGTAATGTGGAAGGCTACATAGTAATTTTGACTGGTAAAGTGGAAGGCGATATAACAATTTTGACCCAACCACCCTGGATAAGTGAAAGGTTTTCGTTCTAGTTAAAAGTAACACAATATTACAGTCATGTCCCAAATTTTAGTCCGTTAGCTAGTAATAATACTTTTTGAATTAATTCTTTCAACCAATCCGCATTACCGTTACGGAAGGTAATGGGCGCAGGGCGATGCATATTACATGCTTATTAATAACCACCCAGTGTCAAGGGCTCACTCGTGCTGCTAACTAATTACTTAACAAATGAGTCTTAAAAATTTGTCCATTGGACCTTAGCCCATACTGGGGACATGGAAACTGCACCAAGCATCAGACTTCGTCGGAGAAACTCAGAATCAGAAATCTAACTTAGTATTGTTATGTTTTACTGACAATATATCGCTTTGTGTTGCAGAAATTATGAGTGTCTTTAGAGAGGAAACCACCAAAGGATCGCCAGTAATATTATTAAATTCGTTCGATTACTGTGTAGTATATACTTGTACTTAAACCAATTCGAAAAATGCAATAATGATTACTTTCATGTATATTACTTCAAAAACAGATACGATAGTGATTTGTGAACATCTTTTTGTACCGCATGATATATGGATAAGTATCATGGGCCAGTGACCTGTATTACAGATAAATACTATTATTATTATTATTATTATTATTATTATTATTATCATTGTAACTTTTATTATTATTATTAGTATTATTATTATTATTATTATTGCAACTCGGACTCAAGAATAGATTATGTTTTAGCCCACGTATGTCTTTTAAAAAATATATCATTCTTTGACATAGATGATAGACTGAATCAATACATATGCCCATTGTATTTTCCCTTGTCTACATGGGTAAACTACAGCAAAGGGCTTTAAGTGTCTATGCGGGTACCGAAATAAATCATTACATATGGAAAAAGGACGAAGGTCTATCTTTTATTCAAAATTGCAAATATCTATTATCTTAAAATATCAATAAGGTGTTAAATGATATAAAGAATAACACACTTAATGAATGTGTGGAAACAATTACTGATATTTACCGTGATGCAGAAAGCATAATGAAGACAATCAATGGACAGCAATACTTAGCTGTGACTTCTCCAAGAAGAATTGTTAAATGTCAGCCTTGGTTTTACACAGATTGCACAAACACCAAAATCAAAGCCTTAAGATATCTAAGGCATCACCTATTAAATTGCACAAGGGAATCACTTGAAGATTATTAATTTTATAGAAATATATATAAATCTATTACAAGGAGCAAGCAAAAACAGTATGAATTAGACACAAAATAGCCTTTTATCTGAATTATACTCAAAGACACACAACTTTTCTGTCGCCTTGTAAAGACCCCAAATGCTGGTATGCAAAGCAGTAACACGTCTGCAACTTGGTATGAATAGTTGTCAGAATTATCTGATTTTTCCAGTTTTGTTGCCCATGTACAGGAAACTGAAAACATTCAATTCATGAGACTTTAGATACAACAATCACTGAAGAGGAGATACGCTTAGCATTGAGTAAACTGAAACATAACAAAGCTAGGGGAATATATGCTTTGTCTAGCGACTTCTTTGTATGTACGGGTGACATAATATCACTAATATTAACAATATTGTTTAAAAAACTATTCAATGTTATATATTATCCAGAATATTGGTCAACGGCAGTCATCATACCAATTTTGGAGAAAGCGCATGCAAACGAACCTTCCAATTCCAAAGGCATTAGTTTAGTATGTATGTATGTATGTATGTATGTATGTATGTATATATGTATGTATGTGTGGTAAGTATGATAAGTGTTTACATTGGTTTTAAATAATAGGATAAATGAAACGGTGGAGGTAAACGAATTACTTGACGAAGAGCAAGCAGGATTTAGAGAGGCGGATCATATATTTATCTTATATATACATTAATTTGTAAATATTTAAGAAAACGTACGGGTAGATTCTATGCGGTATTTATTGACTATGAAAAAGCCTTGATATGATAGAGAGACTTTCACTGTACCAAAAGTTGGTTACTGAAAATATTAGTGGAAAAATGTTAAGAGTTATTAGGGCAATTTATAATGATGTAAAAGCATGTGTTTAGTCCAACAAGCTTATTTACAATGTGTTTGCCTTCGGGAGTACGTGAAGGTTGTGTTCTATCGCCTTTACTCTTTTATTCATTTTTTGAACGTTTGAAAACCTTTTGAGCTGAAGGAAACAGGGGAGTCTCGGTGGAAACCTTAGAACTATTTTTACTGTTGTGTGCTAATGATTTCATTGTCTTTGCTGATACTGCTTACCAGCTGCAAAATATGCTCAACAGGCTGCATACATATTACCTAAAGTAGAAATTAAAGTGATTATGAAAAAAAACACAATAAAAAAACAAGACTGGCTGTATTTCTCAGACGTGGCTATCTCAGAAGTTACGAAAACTTGTAAGTAGTGAAGGGGGACGATATAGCGACAATGGCAATTGGTATTACAGGCCCCCCCCCCCACGACATAGCGACATGATTTATAGCGACAATAGGAATTATCATTACAACACACACACACACACACACACACACACACACACCTGGACGATATATCGACAAGATTTATAGCGACAATGGAAAAATACATTACAGGTCAGGTGACGTCACAGTACTGAAGATTGGTAACAATGTAGCAAGGGGCTGACCTCAATCATGACCCAAGAGCGGGAAAAAAGCCTAGAATGTTTTGGCGGGACATACACATATATAACACATACAGCATAAAAGATACAAACACAAACAACTTTACAACTGACTAAAAAACTTTAGGCAGGAAAGCAAACCTTTTCGAGGCATATGAGTAGCCCTGAAAAGGGGCTTTGGGTTTTTATTCTTTTATTTTCTTCAGTTCTTCCACCATTTCCTCACTTTCTAAATAATTCCTTTCTTCTTCTTCTTTTCATCATCTTGTATCAAGTCATGATGTCACATAGATCTAAATTTCTCCTTCACCTTCATCAACTTGTTTGATTGATTGATTATATTCTTAGGGCGCATCAGCACGATTAGGCTATTTAGCGCCATACAAAAGTTTATATGTAAAACGACAAGATGGAACCGGTAATACATAAAGCTTCCCGATCAACGGGGAATGTGAACGGTGTATCTTAATGATGACAGATGAAAGGTATTGAATGGAAAGGACGGAATATACATCACATAAAACGTCTCAACGTGATGGTCTAAAAGTTACTGTTTAGAAGAAATATTTACTTCTTTTGAGAATTCTAGAATACAACTTACGTTTATTGTATCAAAAAGTTCCTTCATGTCATGCACATTGTAGTACTGATCGTGCGTAGGTTGCGGGTCCAGTTGTTATTCAGTCTTTCAAACTTCTCTTATTTCTTCCTATTTTCTTTGTCGTTTGTGGTTTCCTTTTCGTTTCTTTGTTTTGCCCGGTTATCTTTAATCTTTTTCACCTCTACTTCTAGCACCTTTCTCATCCTTTCTTTTGGTTACTTTAGCTGGTCTAATCTTCGCTTCACAAATGACCAGTCTGGCCAATACAATGTGTCTTCTAGAAAGCACCTGACTTTGTTGACATTATCAATTGCCTCCTTCAATAATCTCTCTCTCTCTCTCTCTCTCTCTCTCTCTCTCTCTCCATCATAGTAGTTTTGATTAAAATTCTAATGGTATTTGTTCCGTTTGAAGATATCTCTCCAAAAATGCGATCAGTAGTTACCATGAATATGTTAACTGTTCAGTTTGTCATGTATTTTTCCCCAAAAACTTACACCCTAACAATTGTATAACGATGTTTTTCTTCTATCAGTAAATCGTTGGATGAAATAAAATCTTGAGTTGACGAGCTTGTACAATTCATGTATTTTGTTTTATCCTTATTTTGGCACTGCAATGTGTCACGGAAAAAAATTATAGCATTAGATCCACGTTCTTTCACAACGGCAACACACACGGCTTTTTCAAGAATGACGCGAGTGACAGTGCACAGTATAACCAAGCTTATGATTAACTGATTTCTAAAACTATAACATGCGTTCAGAAGGAAAAAAAAGTAACAATGTTCGACCTACTTTCTCTCAGTTTTGACTATCGATAGAACAAGGCGCGTTTTGGTGCTGCTTTTTTTTTTCTCCGCTCTTAGATTTGTGAGAACTTTGCAACATTGTTTGCAGCGTGTAATGATAATATCATTATCGTTCACGCCATTCAACATTGAATAAACGAAGATGGCAATGGATTTATTTAACAACTTGGCACTGCATGATGGATGGAGCCTAAGTGTTGGAAAGGCTTGCAGATGAATGGAAGTTTTAAGGTAGCCTAGACTTTGTGACCAGTTTGAAATTACGAGAGATCTGGTAGAATGTATGATAGAGGAGGAAGTGAAGAAATTAAGAAGATTAATTACACCAAAATATGTGAGACTGGGAAGCTTGAAAGAGGCACTTGACAATGTCATCAAAGTCAGGTGCTTTCTAGAAGACACATTGTATTGGATAGAGTGGTCATTTGTGAAGCGGGGACTAGACCAGCTAAAGACAGTAGAAGAAATATTGAGAAAGGTGCTGAAAGTAGAAGTGAAAATGATTAAAGATACCTGGGCAAAGGAAAGAAACGAAAACGATAACACAAAGGACACAGAAAATAGAAAGAAAAATGAAAAGTTTGAAAGACTGAATAACAACTGGACGAAGGCGGAGGAGAAATTTAGATATATGGGACATCCTGACTGGATACCAGTTGAAGAAGAAACGAATTATTGTGAAAGTGAGGAAATGTTGGAAGAACTGGAGAAAATAGAAGAAGAACCCAAAGGCTCTTTTCAGGGCCACTCATATGCCTGGGAAAAGTTTGCTTTTTTGCCTAATTATTTTAGTCAGTTGCATAGTTGTTTGTGTTTGTATGTGTTATAAATGTCTATGTCCGGGCAAAAAAATTCTAGGATTTTTCCCGCTCTTTGGTCCCGATAGAAGCTAGCCACTTGCTACATTTTTACCAAGCCTCAGTACTGTGACATCACCTAACCTGTAATGTATGTTTCCATTGTCGCTACAAATCTTGTCGCTATATCGTCCCAAGGGAGTCTTGTAATGCTAATTTCCATTGTCGCCATATCGTCCCCCTTCACTAACGTTGTGCTGTGGCCATACAGAGGTAAAGATTGAATCATATTATAAGTATTTAGGATGCATATTTTCTTCAAAATAACTCTTGGCATACGTGTCAGAAAACTCTATCATTGCCGGCAGAAGGCTATGCATATATTGAAGCAAAGTCTTTCAAAATTTGATAGTTTACCCTTAACTGGATTGCTTCGTAATGCAATAAATTTGGAGTATGTGCATTGTGTTATAGCGCCCCGCTTTAAGGAATTCTTAGATTTTTGTGATCACTTGTCTGATATTTGGAATTCAGTGGAATTGAAATATTCCTTTGCCCGAAATAATTACCCAATTACTATTAGCAAACGTCACGCAGTAAAGTGTTAGTGAGTTTCCATGATGCCATGGTTCACTAGTATTAAATTCAGGTTAAAACCGAATGAGTGTCCCTGAATAACAAAGTCCTTACTAAGCTCTACTGGTGTACATTGGTCATGTGACTGCAGTGGCAGTATTTATCGTAGGAACCCGGTAAATTGCGAGATGGAATCAATAAGAAGGGACTCGGCAGATACCGTTTATGTCGCCATGGTGGCAAATGTTAACTCAGCTGAACTGGCGAAATGTGCCTGGAAACCATAGTTTTCATGGCCTAAGGTGCAGGGACGTCATTTTGGGGTGGTGGTGGCGGGGTGGGGTGGGGTGTGGCTTCCCCCCACCCCGAATTTGCATGTGCTGTACAATTGATGTAGCCTATATACGAAAATTAACAAGCCCGTCAAGTTTTGCCCCCACCCCACCCCGAAAAAATTTGAAATGACGTCCCTGCCATTACTATTTCTCTAATCTATTATTCCCCGTGAGCCAGCGCGTTGATATTTGCATGAATCAAGTTTTGACCCCCCCCCCCCATCTAGTTTTGCTGCCCCCCCACCCCCCACCCCGAAAAGTTGAAATGACGTCCATGTTACGGTGGCGTAGTTAATATAGTTCCCTGTGCTAAGGGATAGTTGTATAGTTCCTGCGGCGTGAACTGCTGGGGGTACGGAAACCTAACAAAGAGAAACCATGCAGATGTGCGGTTGATAGATATTTGGCAGGTTGTGAGATCTGTGGTCTTGCATTGATTATAGTAAAATTTATGTATAGAACAGACAGGTCGGGCTTTCCAATTTATAAATGAAGTTGTATGGAAGTCTTTCGAAATTTGGGGAAAACTCGTGACTTCTAGCGGAAATTGCGCCAGAGTTTGACACCGCTCGGTTAAGTAAAGACCCTAGGCTTGTACCAGTATGTTTGACACGAAGATAGTTCCCATCCGCAACTATGGGTGTGAAGTTTTGGGGTATTATGATGACAATGATATTGAAAAAGCTCATTTGACTTTTTTGTAAATATATTCATGGTATATCTATGTCTACTCCAAATGCATTCATATTTAACGAATTAGGAAGAATTAGTATGCAGTGTATAAGATACAAACATATTTTGGAATATTGACTAAGAATTCTAAAAATGCAAGAAGACAGATATCCTAAACAATGCTACAATTTACAGTTAAGATGGGGGAGGAAGTTGTGATGGCTGGGCTAACTATGTTAAAAAGATTATATTAAGGTTTGGATTTGGCAGTGTTTGGTGTACTCAGAGCGTAAATGATGAAAATATTTTTTTCTTAGATTGTTCAGCCAGAGATGTGAAGATATTTTTAGGCAAAATCTGCATGATGAGATTAAGTCGATGGATAGACTGCATTCTATAGGTCATTGGGAGTATAATTTTCTTGTCAAAGATATATAGAATTGCTGGGAGATATAGTCAATATGCATAGAGTGGGGAACTAACATCTAAAATTAATTCCAGTTTTATTACTACTTGTCCGTTATATGGAGAAATACGAACAAAATATTTATCTACCTTTGCATATAAAAATCCAACTTTAGAAAAATTTAGGTCGTTTATACAAATTCATAGCAGTACGTTTCTAATGACTAATTAGAAATGTTTACTATAAAATCTTTAAAGATTATAAAAACCGTTTTATCAAAGACTCCTGCTACAATAGAGTCCAGATCAATATCACAAATCTTGCTCTATGCAGGTTATAGGGTTCCCCTTAAATTCATTTGTGTGATTCAAGTGTAATATATACTTATATCTCATTCGAAAAATGAAAAAAAAAATATTACTTTCATGTATTGCGCGTCCAATAGATACGATGTTGTTTTGTTACGCACTATAACATCTTTTTGTACCGCATGATTTATGAATATGTATCATGGGCTAGTGGCATGTATTACAAATAAGCACTATTATTATAATTAGTAGTAGTAGTAATAGTAGTAGTAGTAGTAGTAGTAGTAGTAGTATAACTTAAGAATGTGAGATTCAATCCCCATTCGGACTGTGAACCTGTAATACAACACATTCAAAGTTAAATCTAATCATTTTCTGAAATATCTATCGATTTTTAAAAACTCCTGGTTGGTAGACAAATCTTGTGAAACCTCTCGGAGGGTTCTACTAAAACTGTTAATCACTGTAAGGGAAAAAAAAATGACAAAATTCATTAAAAATAAAAAATAGAGGCATATTTTAAATATATATGTAACGATTCCCGATAGCTTAATACAATCTGAAGAAAACCAGTCAGCTTAGGCTATTAGTTCAAATCTATATATTGTTTTCAGCAAGTTAAAGAGATTATATCTTCGACTTATATGTTCAATAACGTTTGATGACTATTAGAGGGATTGATTACACAGGCAAAAGTAGGCACCTCGTGGACGTGATGAACAAATGGTCAGACGGGAGGTCATGATCAAGTATGTCCTCGCCAAATTGTGACATTTTTTTTACTTTACTTTATACTTCAGATCTGCATCCTTCAAAACACTGCTTCTTCCGCCTGGTCAGTTTCGCTTCTTGGACTACAGTGGACAATTGGACATAAGGATACGATAACCCTGTACGTATATATATATATATATATATATATATATATATATATATATATATATATATATATATATATATATATATATATATTGCACTTACAGAAGTTAATATTGTCTAAACTAGCAACATTCATTTTCCTATTCTAATAACTGCCAAAGTGAGCGTAATTTGGTCAAGTTCAAGGTCATCTACCGAGCATGTGGGAGCAGTCATTCCAATTAGCTGTCTACGTTAGGCAATCCATTGTTTTCCTAATATCACAGGACCTGATTGTGATTTGGATTTTTATCGTAGCTTTAACAAATTTTCAGTGATATCGCTACGATGTCTGCAGTGTGGCAGTTTATAGTGATGTCTAGCACTGGGTCATCATGCCGCAGACATGTAGCATGATGTCCCACCCAGTCACATTATCCTGACATCAGTCCGACCAGTCCTAACACTAACCTCTTAATGTCTAGCACCTAGCGAAGGAGCAGTTAGTACGATTTTTATAAGTCTTTGTTATGACTCGGCCGGGGTTCGAACCCACAACCTCCCGCAGCCGAGGCGGACGCTTTAACCACTAGGGCACCGCATCGGTCCCACAGTACTTTAAAGTAGCATAGAGTTATACAGCATTATCATCGTTGTGATTGTTAGAAATGCACAAAACATTACCTTATATACATCAATTTATTGGAAGTAATTAAAACCTGAAGAGACAAATTGAAGCTATTTAACAATTCTAGACCATCTGCTTCTTCGCCAGCCAGAGTTCCGATATTAATAACCCATTTTACACCTTGGCAGATCGATCATACATTTCAATACTTTGTCCTCCCGACATTTATTGGAGTTCACGAGTTTCCTCCCTTAGTATGTAATGCCAACTAACAAATAGCACTTAACAGCGGTGCATTGTACATCGGTCGAAAATGGTGGAGGAAATTTACTTCATAATGCTACTTTTGAAAATTTAACATCGAAAGTATTTTTACGTACCAGAGAGAAGCCATTACATAAAATCGTTTATTTATGAGCCAGTTACAGTTGTGAAGTCCCATTTTCTCGATCATGTAAGAACAGTGTTCAAATTTTAGCAACTTGAATGTGACTGGATGCCATGGGTTACTGCCGCATCCAATGAAATTCACAAACCCGAAGCATTGAACTATCTGATGGATCCCCCAAGGTGTATACAGGGTTAACATATCGGCACCTTGGTTAGCGAAGATGGTCCATCCGACACAAGGATATTTCAGACTTTAAAAATGCGATAAGAAAAGTGTTGGGATAGGAATTTTTGACTAACTTGTAAAGTAGTAGTTCCATCTTTAAACATACACAATATATGATCACAAAAAGAAAGTTTTGTATCTACTATAGCACAGCTGGGGAGCCAGTGCTATGATCGGCACAGCTGCTGAGAACGGAAACTGAGCGTCGGTCCGTGCAAATTCACAACACAGACAGGTTTGTCATGTGTAACACAACATAATAATGGAGAAATGGAGTTAAATACCTTAGTATGTTGGTTATGCTGGTATCAGTTATTTCCCTTTGTAGGATTACGGATATTACGACCTCTGGCATATATGTCCCTGAAATGCGTGTCTTTGTGGGATATTTTGTTGTTTTTTTTTTATTACATTTTTCAAAAAGCAACAAGAAGAAAAGCAAAATGTAAAGTGACAAGAAACACAAATGATTCGAGAATATATATATATATATATATATATATATATATATATATATATATATATATATATATATATATATATATATATATATATATATATATATATATATATATGTGTGTGTGTGTGTGTGTGTGTGTGTGTGTTCTATTTTTAAAGTAGCCTTAAAAAATTTTAGTCATATCTTTTCGATATCTGCAGTTTGGAGTTTATAGTGATAACTAAAACCGGGGCATCATGCCGCAGACGTGTAACATGATGTCCCACCCAGTCACATTATCCTGACTCCAGACCTACCAGTCCTAACACTAACCTCTTAATGCTGAGCGCCTAAAAGACAGATGTTAGTACCATTGTTAAAAGTCTTTGGTATGACTTGGCCGGGGTTCGAGCCATGTATGCAGTGCCAAGTATACTTGATTTGAATTGTTTATTAGTTAGTTTGTTTTTTATTAATATTTCATTACATGCAATTTTAATGTAAAATTGTATGCTGGACTTGACCTTGTCTAAATCTGATTTAATTTCTGCTTGACCTGAACTGACTTTACTCTGCAAAAAACTAATACATCGCTAAAGTACTCGCTATGTGTATGGGTTTAAAATCAATATTATCATTAATAGAAGTTATGTTGTATGTTGTGTCCAGTATTTCATTTTTAGGCTGGAAATGTTATTTCTTAAAATTACTGAACTCAAGCGATTGTTTTCTCGGGAAATACAAAAGTGCTGCGATAAAATTCATGGACAGGGATATTCACTGGAATTTGTAGTTTAATTCAAATTTGGACTTATATTACTGTGATTCAACAAAAGACTGTTGACACACTGACACTCTACAAGCTAATACAGACACACGATCGCCTTTAGTTTTTGGATTTATTCTGGACTTCAAATTATTAGGGAAATTCGTCGGTAATTTTAGCATAGTTTTGGATCTAACTCGCAATATCGTAAGTTCTGTTTTTTCATTTTCACTTTGTAATCTAGGGAAATAAATTATTTGTTGAATTTTAAAAAGTTTGTTGCTTTTCACTTTTTTCTGTTACTTTCAAGAGTATAGACATGTAACGGTATGTATGTATGTATGCATGTATGTATGTATGTATGTATGTATGTATGTGGGCGAGCGCGTGCATGCATGGATGCATGTATGTATATAGGCATGTAGGTATCAGTGTTAAATTTAGTTCGAAGATACTGCAATCACTTTATAAAATACAAATATATAGAAAAATTAATAGAAAGAATGTAAACATATGTATTGGTGTAAGACGCATGGATTCATTTTACAGAACTGTCAGCGAATATTGCTTTTAAGGTTATAACGATCAAGAGTTAGATGGAATGTTTTAATGACAATGGAGTTAGCTGGAATGTTTTAATGACAATGAAGTTAGATGGAATGTGTTAATGACAATGGAGTTAGCTGGAATGTTTTAATGACAATGAAGTTAGATGGAATGTGTTAATGACAATGGAGTTAGCTGGAATGTTTTAATGACAATGGAGTTAGCTGGAATGTTTTAATGACAATGGAGTTAGCTGGAATATTTTAATGACAATGAAGTTAGATAGAATGTTTCAATGACAATGAAGTTAGATGTAATGTGTTAATGACAATGGAGTTAGATGGAATGTTTTAATGACACTGGAGTTAGATGGAATGTTTTAATAACAATGGAGTTAGATGGAATGTGTTAATGACAATGGAGTTAGATGGAACGTGTTAATGACAATTGAGTTAGATGGAATGTTTTAATGACAATGGAGTTAGATGGAATGTATTAATGACAATGGAGTTAGATGGAATGTTTTAATGACAATGGAGTTAGCTGGAATGTTTTAATGACAATGGAGTTAGCTGGAATGTTTAAATGACAATGAAGTTAGCTGGAATATTTTAATGACAATGAAGTTAGCTGGAATGTTTTAATGACAATGAAGTTAGATGTAATGTGTTAATGACAATGGAGTTAGATGGAATGTTTTAATGACAATGGAGTTAGATGGAATATTTTAATGACAATGGAGTTAGATGGAATGTTTAAATGACAATGAAGTTAGCTGGAATGTTTTAATGACAATGAAGTTAGATGTAATGTGTTAATGACAATGGAGTTAGATGTAATGTGTTAATGACAATGGAGTTAGATGGAATGTTTTAATGACAATGGAGTTAGATGGAATATTTTAATGACAATGGAGTTAGATGGACTGTTTTAATGACAATGGAGTTAGATGTAATGTGTTAATGACAATGGAGTTAGATGAAATGTGTTAATGACAATGGAGTTGGCAGGAATGTTTTAATGACAATGGAGTTAGCTGGAATGTTTTAATGACAATGGAGTTAGATGGAAAGTTGTAATGACAATGGAGTTAGATGGAATGTTTTAATGACAATGGAGTTAGATGCAATGTGTTAATGACAATGGAGTTAGCTGGAATGTTTTAATGACAATGGAGTTAGCTGGAATGTTTCAATGACAATGGAGTTAGATGGAATGTTGTAATGACAATGGAGTTAGATGCAATGTTTTAATGACAATGGAGTTAGATGGAATGTTTTAATGACAATGGGGTTAGCTGGAATGTTTAATGACAATGGGGTTAGCTGGAATGTTGTAATGACAATGGAGTTAGATGCAATGTGTTAATGACAATGGGGTTACATGCAATGTTTTAATGACAATGGAGTTAGCTGGAACATTTAATGACAATGGGGTTAGCTGGAATGTTTTAATGACAATGGAGTTAGCTGGAATGTTTTAATGACAATGGAGTTAGATGGAATGTTTTAATGACAATGGAGTTAGATGGAATGTTTTAATGACAATGGAGTTAGATGGAATGTATTAATGACAATGGAGTTAGCTGGAATTTTTTAATGACAATGGAGTTAGCTGGAATGTTTTAATAACAATGAAGTTAGATGGTATGTTTTAATGACAATGGAGTTAGATGGAATGTTGTAATGACAATGGAGTTAGATGCAATGTGTTAATGACAATGGAGTTAGATGGAATGTGTTAATGACAATGAAGTTAGCTGGAATGTTTTAATGACAATGGAGTTAGCTGGAATGTTTTAATGACAATGGAGTTAGATGGAATGTTGTAATGACAATGGAGTTAGATGCAATGTTTTAATGACAATGGAGTTAGCTGGAATGTGTTAATGATAATGGAGTTAGACGGAATGTTTTAATGACAATTGGAGTTAAATGGAATGTTTTAATGACAATGGAGTTAGATGGAATGTTTTATTGACACTGGAGTTAGATGGAATGTTTTAATGACAATGGAGTTAGATGGAAAGTGGTAATGACATTGGAGTTAGATGGAATGTTGTAATAACAATGGAGTTAGATGCAATGTGTTAATGACAATGGAGTTAGCTGGAATGTTTTAATGACAATGGAGTTAGCTGGAATGTTTTAATGACAATGGAGTTAGATGCAATGTTTTAATGACAATGGAGTTATCTGGAATGTTTTAATGACAATGGAGTTAGATGGAATGTATTAATGACAATGGAGTTAGCTGGAATTTTTTAATGACAATGGAGTTAGCTGGAATGTTTTAATAACAATGAAGTTAGATGGTATGTTTTAATGACAATGGAGTTAGATGGAATGTTTTAATGACAATGGAGTTAGATGGAATGTTTTAATGACAATGGAGTTAGATGGAATGTTTTAATGACAAAGGAGTTAGATGAATGGTATAATGACAAATAAGATCATCTTCAGAATAATTAGACACGTGACATTTTAGAGGCAGGTATAGAAGTGGAGCTCAGAATGAAAACAGCTGGAAGTGAAAAAGTTCAAAATACATACCATTGTTTATGTATAACTATTATTCTCTTGACATCGGTTAAAATGATGCAGATTACAAGTTGAAATGTTTACCGGACAAGGAATGCGTTTTATTTAGCAATAGTTTCATGACTGACGTTCATTAAATAAGAAAAAGAAATACCAGATCAATGACAGTTAAATTTGTAGGTGGCTTGATATCCATGATAGACTCCAAAGTGACGAAAAATTTAGAAACACATTTACATAGAGGCATGACATCTATATATTTGAAGAAGACTTTCACAAATATATATATATATATATATATATATATATATATATATATATATATATATATATATATATATATATTTACAAACAATATTGTGCCCAAAAGTACGGATCTATGGTGCAAAATAAACGACATAACGACATAGAGTGTTCATTAACAAATAACGACACAGAGTGTCCACTACCAGATTATGATTTGTTTCTGACGAACGAAATTAGCATGCTACCGCACAGATACTCCATAGCAATTCAGGAATAATAATTATGAAAAGTAAATGTAAAGATAAAATATAATAAGGAGAATGAAAGGTCAAGGTCACGGTCATTCTATAATTACCTTGATGTCCACATTCTTCATTGAACCATAGATGGTAAAGTGTTCTCATACTTACAGAAGAAGTTGTTTCATGATTGCAAAGGTAAATTACTATCCGTCTCAAAACTGTCATGTTGACTGAAAAACGAGAAATACAGCAAGCACTTAGAAATGTTAAAAGAGTGTTCTCAACATATCTTCTGAGCTCTCTTAGTGTCTTCATTCTTTCTTTTCAATATTGTTTACAATTTACACTTTTCTATTTATTCATTTATTTCATGTTCCATGTTTTTCTTGCAATATTGCAACTGTTTGGTTTGACGAACTGCTTGCAAGCTTTAATTTCTGTAGCATCAAACGTTTCATCTAATGGCTATAAAATAACTTACTCCGTCACAATCGTTACAATTGTCTTTATATTTAAAGGAGACGAACTGTGTACTCATTTGACTTCCGGTGTATGTCTCATACTGAATATAGATGTTATTCAAACAAAACTAACAAATAATATGCGTAAACCAGTCTTATAACTTTTCATCTAAGTTTGAAGAACAAAGCTATATTCATCAAGTAGATTGCAAACCTAAGTAAAACCTTTAAACTAGGTACAGAAGAAAATGATTTAGGAAACGTTAGAAAGATATGGCACGTGCAAGGGGAAATATTAAAACGAGTTCATTTTCGTTACTATTGAAAAGCAAGAAAATCAAACGAATGAAACCAGCTTACGGTTGATTTATAGATAACTCGAAAACAGAAAATCTACCTTAAATTGGTTTCGTTATTTGCTAATGTAAGAATTTTATTACAAGAACTTGGTACACGATTTCGGAGGCACAATGCCAATGTTAATGACGTGTGCAGATTTATTGTGTATCTATACTGGGACAGCAAACTTATAAAGTAACGTGTGCAGATTTATTGTGTATCTATATTGGAACAGCAAACGTATAAAGTGACGTGTGCAGATTTATTGTGTATCTCTATATTGGGACAGCAAACGTATAAAGTGACGTGTGCAGATTTATTGTGTATCTCTATATTGGGACAGCAAACGTATAAAGTGACGTGCTAACATTAAGTTTTCAGTAACTCGACAGCTTTAAAGTGACAAGATAACATTAAGTTTTCTGGAACTAACGACTCCATAAAGAATGACAAACCCCCCAAAAAAGTTCTTGTCTCTTGAAAGATATTCGTAGAGTTTTTGAATCAGATACCTAATCGTATCTTTCTCATTCTCTTCAAGTGAAAATATTTTGAACAAGCTAATGTTAGAAATTTACCTACTTTTCTTGTTTGTTTCAGTAGCACACGAATATAATTTATAGTGTTGTAACCAGCGTGTCCAATTTTCATCAACATTATTTTCTAAAAACAAGGCCTTCGGTTCCGGATTCTATTCCATGTTTATCATTCACAATAGAGGTAAGCTTATTGAACGTCTGACAGACATGTGAATATTGGGTCTGATTATCAGAAATTACAAGGAGTTGTGCATCTAGTAGAGGTTTGTACTGCTACAGTACCTGCGGCTAGTTGCAACTCCAATGGTCTAGAAGCAATGGCCTTATGCAACGCCGGGTGCACTGGCGTAGTGGCAACTCCAGTGGTCTGGAAGTAATGACCTTATGCGACGCCAGGTGCACTGGCGTAGTGGCAATGAGGAGTCTCGTTAAGGATGACCAAATGCTTGCTGAAAATCCCTTTGCATATTATAAGCTAACACAACTGATCGACCAGAACCGTCTAAGCGCTCTGTATTAACATATGCCTGTCAACAACATCACGAGTTCGTTTCCCCATTTTTCAAGGGTCAAAACACGTCGGAAGGGAAAACAACCACTCCATAAATTTGAAAGTCACTCCATAAATTTGAAAGTTCCTGAAGCCGTTACCGACATGCAGGCGGAAGAACATGCTGCGTCCTTGAGCGTGACTGGGGAGAAAATTGTGTCTGGTAGCAAGAAACATTTCAACGGAAGTTCAAAATGCTTACGTAGGGAAAGATTCATGTACCAGGTATAGACTACTTCAGCTGGCAGAATGTTTTTGTTTTTCAGGTAGATGTTCGCCACAAATACAGGTCAAATGTATTGAAAGTGCACGCGTCCTTATAGCAGGTTACTTGAGCATGAACGAAACCAAACAACTGACAGATCAGTGACCTAAATTTACTGGCCGTATATGAATAACGACGTAACACGATTCTGTCAATTATTTGCCAGTGGGAGAATAACCAGAGTAGTGTTATGGCAACTGTCTTTAATAGATACACCATTTAAAATTGTGGCTGTCAATATTGTGGGACTCTTATCTTCTATTACATACCGAAAATCACAAGCACGCCACCGTATCACCCAATGTTTAATGGTTTGGTCCAGAAATTAAACAAGACTTGAATAAACATGTTCCATCAGATGTGCGCATAGACACCAAGAAATTGGGGCCATTCGAGTTGCTATACGGTAGGTTAATATGGGGCTCTATGCGGGTTCTGCGAGAACTATGGTCGGGTGATATCGCGGACGAGGAAATAGCAACGGCATACCCATGCATGGTGGACTTGCGTGAAAGATTAGATAATACACTACAAGCTCACGAAGTCATCTCGTATGGATACAAAAACTGACAACCGCGGAAAGCATAAAACGAAATTTGATGTAGATGATCAAGTGTGGGTGCTTTTCCACACAAAAATAGGAACAAGTCATTGATCAGATGGGAAGGGTCATATTAAATTAAGGACATCAAGGGCGAAATGGGATTCAGAATAGACATGGAGAGTTGGTTGAGAAAAGTTCACTGCACAATATTAAAACGATATGAGAGTGGCGAGGGGACGGTAGGAAAATGTGTGTTAAACATAATATGTACTGCGGTCAGCAAATAAGATTCGTCTGGCGAACTGAAAGAAGGCTCCAGTACAGAAATTGTCATTGAGTGTCCTGTTTGGGTGGAAAAGAATGAGCAGATATGGTAGTAGTAAAGTGGGCCACATTAGGGACAATGGGACTTAGCATTAAAAAGACCCCTGGGACACTTTAGGGACAATGGAAATTTAACATGGAGAAAAATCGTGGGTCACTTTAGGGACAATGGGAATTTAACATAGAGTTTGGGTCTGTCTAGGGACAAGGGAAATTAACATGGGAATAGAGTTTGGGCTTGTCTAGGGACAAGGGGAATTGAATATGGGATTTTTTTTTTCTTCAAATTTTTTTAAATTTAAATTTAAATTTAAATTTAAAAAAGGGTAGGCAATTGAAAGGCTATCTCTTTTCGAGAAATATGGCGGGCCCTGAAAAGGGCCTTTGGGTTTATGTTAATGTATTCATTAACATAAATGGCACCGCATTGGTCTTCTTCTTGTCCTTAGGCTACGTCTCACTGTTGGTCCGTAAATCAGCACTCTTTTCAGGCATCCTTGTCTTTCAACGTAGATCCTACGTATCCACAGGCTGGTGTTTGTCCTGTGGACAACGGTCCACTTGGATCGGACATACATGAGCATGTCCGTCCTAAACGTCATGGAAGACACAAGGGTGGATGACTCCACTGTGGTCCACATCTTGAAGCGACGAGAACAGGTGAATCAATGCAGTGAACTGCGCTTATTTATAGGTACAGGTAGGATTGAAACGGATTGAGTTCATTCACCAATCCGAACACGCGTTACAAAATTCAGTCAGCTCGCATCCAATCCGAAGAGAACAGTCTGTGACGTCACGTGGTCTATATAGATTCGTTAGCGCTTGTATGCAGTCAATCTATGCGACAGTGATTCAACATGACGGAAACTCAGAAAACGATCCATTGGGGTGCACCAACAAGGGAGACTGTCCAAGGGAACCCGGACTTACTTTCAGAAGAGGTGAATTGGGATTTTGTGGATTTTCTCTCCTCGCAAGAATTTGTTCCGGAACCTGCGTTACCTTCTTCATTACCGCAAGTGGAGAATTTTAGACAGAGACAGAAAGAAGAATTGGAGAAATTTATACAACGACAAAAGGAAGCGGAACAAGCTTTTCTCCTACAGCAATAGCAGCAAGAAGAAGAGGTAAGAAAAAAACAACAGCAACAACAGCAAGAAGAAGTAGCAGCAAAGAAACAAGAGGGTGAAAATCAAACGGTCACGGTACTGTTGGACATTTTAGCGGAGTTAAGAAGTCTGAAACAAATGTATCAGACTTCTTTAGCACGACCGAAGAGAATACGACCTTCCCGAGCTAAACACGTTAACCCTGCGACTAAGCCTACCGTACCACCCTTAGTGATTTCAACCCAATCATCATCATCAACATTACGCAGTCCAGAAGTAGGCCTTGGCCGTGGCAAAGGCTTAAGGCAGTTAAAGTTGATTGCTTAAACTCACCCCTACACCATAAAGAAAAAAAGGCCCTTTTCAGGGCCACCCACATTTCTCGAAAAGAAATACAATTTCAATTTGCCAATAACTCAAAAAAAAAACCCCACCCATTTTACCCTTATAGTACGTTTCTGTGTATGAGTGCGTGAGTGTACGTTCTTATTTTAAAATCAAAACTCAAAGACACTTACCTTATATCATTAATTTATTCTTTTATCCATTTTTTTACAATCCAATTCACAATTCACAACACAACACTTTAATAAAAAGTTCATTGACTTCTTCTTTCTCCTTGTTTAGTCTCTCTGTTTTTTTAATTTCTTCACCGTCTTTTCCTCTTCTTTCTCCTCATTTTCTTCCCTT
Organism: Sinohyriopsis cumingii; assembly: GCA_028554795.2. Classification (NCBI taxonomy): domain Eukaryota; kingdom Metazoa; phylum Mollusca; class Bivalvia; order Unionida; family Unionidae; genus Sinohyriopsis; species Sinohyriopsis cumingii. Next base: position 112,229,908 of record CM068832.1, read on the forward strand.
CTTCTTTTCTTCTCCTGTTTCTTTGCCTCTTGTAAATAGAATTGTCTTCTTTCTTCCTCTTCTTCCTCTGAAGAATCCCTCTCTTCTTCTGAAGAATTCCTCTTTTTTTCTGATTCCTCTTGTTTCTTTTTCGGGCAATCTGGAGACCAATGTCCTTTTTCTTTACAATAATAACAGGTATCTTTACTTTTGTCTTTTTTAGCCCCTGTTTTTTTTTTTTTTTTTTTTTTTTTTGACGGTCTGGACACTCTGAAGACCAATGCCCTTTCTTCTGACAGATATAGCAAGTATCTTGACTTTTATCTCGAAAGGAAGGAGAGTAGTCCGTCGGCTGGTCTGAAGAGAATTTTCTAATGACCCCTCGCAAAGCTCTGACGAAACGTTCGATTTGGTTAGTCTCTTCCATCGTTGTGCTCAGCTTGAGAGTGAAATGAATAGTGAAAGGACAAGACACGCACCCTTTTATATACGCTGGTCTCCCATGACTATAAATTAGCTTATGGTGTTTAAACTTGAGTCATTTGACGTTTTGCACTCAAGATGAAACGATCCCATTCATTCGAGAAGAAAGAAGAAGAAAGTAAGAGGCAGAAACGTGATCTATCGCCTCGTACCAGAGCTGAAATCTTGGCACAAATTCATGTCAGTGATTTTGAAGAGGACATGAGTGAACCAGAATTTGAAACCTCTAAACCAAGTTCGTCACCCTTAGTCAACCCTGAAAAATACTATTCCATTCGAGAGACAGAAAAGCGCTCCTCTAGAAAATTTAGAACCACGGCTTACACCTACACGGTGAAGTTTAAAGATTTCAAGGCCGACGTACCATTGGAGAAAGCAGAAGGGTTTATCACCGAGATGTGGGATTCTTTGCTCACCGCACTCAAGCGACAATGTCAAGCCAAAGAAGACGATCGCTTGACACTATCCATAGATCACGACGGTTTGAAATCCCGTTTGGATCGAGTTTAGCAGACCCGCAGAACTAACCCGTTCCAAAATCATGGACAAGATTCAACACGTACAACAATCTAATGACCAGTTTGACATCACCGATGGTAAAGCCACACTGAAAATGGCTCACGTCTCTCTTCCTCAAGGGACTGGACGCAAAAAGGTTTTATTGGTGGACGACCTTCGCAACACCAAAAAAGAGTCTCGTCCGAATTAACAACCCTCAAGACCAGATGTGCTTAGCCCGTGCCATCGTGGTGGGACGAACCTATGCCAACAAGAACGACACGGTAGAATGGAAAAGAACCTAGGAGAACATTCGAAAATCGAACCGAACCAAACAACGAAACGAAGCAGAACTCCTGTTGCAACAAGCTGGCCTGTCCAAAGACACACCCTGTGGCATTCCTGAGATGCAAAAATTGCAAGATGCCCTAGCTCCACGCTACACCTTGAAAGTGCACCCTCAAGAAATGCGCGGGCCTCTGTTGTTTCGAGGCCAACATTTTAAGGACGGAAAATACATTCATGTTTATTATCACGATGACCATTTCGATACCATTACCAGTATCACCGGATTCCTGGGATATGGTTATTATTGTGAGAAATGTGATTATGGTTATAACAATCGAGAGCAACACAAGCATTGTGGATGGAAATGCCCAGGATGTTTGGCCTCTCCACCCTGTCTGAGCGAAGAACCAGTGCCTTGTTCGACTTGTCTGCGCACGTTTGTCAGCCCTACCGGTTACCAACAACATTTGAAAACACAAGGTTCACAGAAGAAATGTGCTTGTCAACTCCTGAGATTGTGCCCTACCTGTGGACAAGGCATACTTACCAATAATGCCAAGGCACACGTATGTCGAGGAAAGAAAAAATGTCACATTTGTCACCACATCGTGGACTTGGAACACCAATGCTACGTGCAAAAATACCAACCCCCACCAGAGAAAGAGGACGGTCACAAGAAGAAAGGCAATTTCATCTTTTTCGATTTCGAATGCATGCAAGAGACCGGCATTCACATTCCTAATTTCTGCGTGGCTCATCGAGCGTGCGAGAAGTGCATTCAAGAACCTATCTTCAGTCATTGCCCTCACTGCAGCAAAATTCCCGGAGGGCGTGAAAAAATCTTTCGAGGACCGAACACGTTAGCTGATTTTGCCCAATGGGTCTTAGATCCCATCGACAAGACGTGGAGCCAAGAGGACATCGAACGTTACGGAGATTGTCATCGTCATGCCACGGTGATGGCTCACAATTTCTCCGGATACGATGGACAGTTTCTTTTGAGGTACTATACGGAACAAGGCACCGAACGTCCTAAAGTCACTTTGAACCGAGCCAAAATCATTTTCATGCAAGTGGGACAAGTACAGTTTAAAGATTCGATGAGCTATCTGGCCATGCCTTTGAGTCGAATGCCTAAAACGTTTGGAATGACAGAAATGGCTAAAGGTTATTTTCCACACTTTTTCAATACGGAAGCCAATCAACATACCGTTCTACCCCATTTACCTGAGGCTCACTATTACGACCCCGACAACATGCGTACCGAACAACGAGAAGCTTTCTACGCTTGGTACCAGGCTGACGCCTCCGACCCTTTCGACTTTCAGGAAGAAATGCTAAAGTATTGTCGTTCCGACGTGGACATATAACGGCGTTGCTGTGGAAAATTTCGAGAACTGTTCATGGAACACGTAGGGGTCGATCCTTTGAAAGAAGCTTGCACCATTGCCAAAGCGTGTTCCTTAGTGTACCGCCAACGATTCATGCATGAAAACACCGTGGCTGTCATCAGTCCTCAAACGACCCACTTTGTCAAGCGTCAATACTCGGTCAAAGCCCTACGTTGGTTACATTACTTGTGCGACAAGGAAGACAAGTGGATTCAGCATGCCCGCAACGGAGGGGGTGAAAAGACCATCGGAACCTATTCGGTCGATGGCTGGGACTTAGAAAACCCCAAGATCGTGTACGAGTTTAACGGTTGCTTATTTCACGGATGTCCCGTCTGTTACCCTGACCGTGACACTAAAAATCAGTTTTTGCAACGGACCATGGAAGACCTGTACCAGGACACTTGTCAGCGACGCCTAAAGTTAGAACAGCAAGGATACCAAGTGGTGGAAATGTGGGAACACGACTACGATCACCGTATGATAACCGATCCCGAGTTTAAAGTTACCAGTTCATGGACCCGCTGAACCCGATGGATAGTTTGTACGGAGGAAGGACCAATGCCACCTGTTTGCTGTACCAAGCCGACGAAGAGAAAGGAGAAGAAATCAAATACTTGGACGTGTGTTCGCTGTATCCCTACGTGTGCAAATATTGTCGCTTTCCTGTAGGGCACCCGCAATTGCTGACGGAACACATCGACCTGAAAAACATTCGACAATACGAAGGCTTGATCAAGTGCAAAGTTTTACTTCCCACGAACCTATACCATCCCGTCTTACCTCACCATTGTCAAGGCAAACTGATGTTTCCCTTGTGCCGTACTTGTGCCGAAACGTGCAACCAAGATCAGCCTTGTCAGCACACCCAGGAAGAACGTGCCTTGACGGGAACCTGGGTCAGTGTAGAATTGTTCAAAGCTATGGACATGGGATACCAACTGTTAGAAGTGTACGAAATTTGCCACTTTCCCAAGACACAACAATACCACAAGGGTGACCCTACTCAGAAAGACATTTTCGCTGACTACGTGGATGCCTTTTTGAAACTGAAGCAAGAAGCCAGCGGCTATCCTTCCTGGTGTCATACTCCCGAAGACCAAATAAAATTCAAAGAGAAATACTATGAACAAGAAGGCATCTCTTTAGACCACATCGAGAAAAACGAAGGCAGGCGATCGTTTGCCAAAGTGATGTTAAATTGCTTGTGGGGTAAAAGGGCACAACGACCGTGTTTACCCAAGACGGAATATTTGACACAACCTTCCCGCTACTTCCAGATGATTCACGACAAAACCAAATACATGAAACACGTGGACGTCGTTCGCGAGGATTTGATCTTGGTCAATTACGAAGAAGATCTGGACTTTGTACAAGACGACCCTTTTGGAAATGTCATCATTACGGCTTACGTGACAGCTCATGCTCGCTTAAAATTGTACGAAGCTTTAGAACTGTTAGGGGAACGCGTCCTGTACTTTGACACGGACAGTTGCATTTACATCCATCACCCGATTCAACATCACCCTGACATCGAAGGAGACCGTTTAGGAGCCTGGACAGACGAGCATCCCGACGACAAGATTCTAAGTTTCGTCAGTGGCGGTCCCAAAAATTACGGCTACGAATACCGGGACAAACAAGGAGAAGTGCACACGACGTGCAAAGTGAAAGGACTGACTCTGAATCATCGTACCAGTCGAGTGGTCAACTTTGGGGTATTGAAAGAAGCCTTGCAGTCTGGAGAGGATGGAAACTTTAAAGTGACCACCTATCAACCGAACAAGATTGTACGTTTACCCACTCACCACATCGTCAGTCGACCCCTAGAAAAAGTCTATCAAATCGTGTACCAGAAGCGAGTGAGACTTCCCAATCATTTCACCTTACCGTATGGACACGTTGGTATAAAACATTGGTTGTAAGAGGATAGTTACCCTACCAGAAAGATGACTTCGCCACAGCAAGAATCGAGTGAGAAACCCGATGAGAACTCCAAGTTCAAACCGTACCATTTTCCAGTCTTCTTACCTGACTATTGTGATTGTGCCCGTCGATTGGACACGTTTCAGAAATGGCCTACGGATAGGGAAGGATTACCTTCTTCGCATGTTTTAGCTAGAACAGGATTTGTCTACTTGGGACCTGAGTCAGGATTGGGATACGAGGTACAGTGTTTCGCTTGCGGACTGAAGTTACGAATGGATCTATGTATCTATAAAGATTCAGCTATTCTGGAACATACTCGATGGTATCCGCACTGCCCTTACCTTTCTATGGCCTTTCCACTCATCACACTACGGTACAATGTTGACGGTACCTTAGAGACGGTACCTTCCAGAACAGGACATAAAAAACGTAAAAAAGGAAAGATGTACAAGCTGGAGACTGCATTGCGACTAGTATAAAAGGGGGCTATGGTCAAGATCGATAGTTCATTGGGACTACCAAGACCAAGCGAACAAGATGAATACTTTCAGAGAAACACAGAACAAGTTGTTTAGAAAGGCACAATTCAAGTGTGAGGCTTCGGAAGTGGAATGCGATTGTGAGCCTTGCGATGGGTACGATGCTGTACGTTGTGACCTGAGCGATGCCGTAAAGCATCATGGGAACTTTAGTGTCACTACCCCTATCATGGAAAGGGATGCTGTGCGTGTCAAACCTGAGGGATGCGAAAGTGATGCTGCTCGTCCTCTTAGACATTTTACTGGGTTTCGTTTTAAAGGGGAATGTTCACCTTCACGTCTACCCCCCTACGTATGTCATCCAGCCCTGAGCAAACTCCTACCCATGTCACTCAACCCTCATCGAAACGAACCTGTGAAAGACGAATATTCGTTTCCTGTGCGTTTGTCGGAATACTGCGACTTTGAAAATCGTCTTCAATCGTTCAAAGGAAAATGGCCTAAGTATCTGGGAGGACCGACCCCCGAAGAATTAGCCAGAGCCGGATTTTTCTACTTGGGCGAAGGAGATAAAGTCAAGTGCTTCAGTTGCGGTGTGTCACTTCACCACTGGGAACCGCAAGATTCGGCCTACGTAGAACATGCTCGATGGTCACCGAATTGTCATTACTTACCCTTAGTGGGACCGAGACATTGAAGTAACTTACCATGTCGTTGACGAAGAAGAAACCAGATTGGTTAGGAGTCAAATGTTGGACATCACCGAGACCAGTATTTAAACTTCATTTCAAAAACGATATTGAATCATTACCTAAAGAACTGCAAGAGAAGATTTACAAAGAAGTTTGGCAGGGGTTTGCCAGAGTGAAATCTCAATGGGTCACTGTAGAACTTTTGTGTCGAGAAATTCATAAGAGGAAAGTGAAAAAAGTCAACCAGTGTGTTAGATTTCTTTGGGTCAAGGGTGCATTCATCCTATTATATCGCTTTAGACCGTTTACATCAAAAGAGTTCAGTGACATTCTTCGACGTTACCCTGAATGACAGTGGTCAGAAATTACTCACTATGTGGATTACTTTTGCTCTCTATGAGAAGATTGTGAATTGTACGGACTGACTTATTCATGAATACTTTACAAGAGAACATTCGTGCTTTGCCTGTGGAGTTGAGAGAAAGGATTTACCGAGAGCTGGTGAAAATACAAGTGAAACGTAAAGAACAATTGCATCCCTTACGTCACCAGATCTTTAACCACTGGTACCTGAATGGTATAAGAGAACTGATTCGCCAGAAATTGTTTCAGTGGTCAGACGTTGTTCAAAACTTTGAGGTCGCTAATGATCGACATGTTCATAATTATGGTTACTTCGACATTCACCTAGTGCAACGCATTGAGGAAGACAAATTAAAGGATTACCAACATTTGTTACGTGGAATCTACTTAGCGGAAGAGGAAACTTCTAAACGAACTCTGACGTTTCGGTTACAGTATGCAAGATTTAGATTCCCTACTGGAGAACGAAGATCTCTGGCTAGAAAGTACGTGTATTGCATCCGAAAAAAAGAGAATATAAAAACAGGCTGCCATGCCACGGCTTATGTCACATGTCATTGAACAGATTCCGTGGAAGGTACTCAATGACCATATTCAAACCGTGGATCATTGCCATCAATTATTACAAGAACTGTATCCATTCAATTTGGGACGACAAGTGGTGTGTGTCTTAGTGACTTGTTTTCTGGGATTTCGTTTACCAGCCGATTCTTTGTGGACTCTTTACGATCAGTACTTACCACCTCAATGGCCTTAAATGGTCACGAAAAACTCCTTTTGCTCAAAGCCTTGCGATTTCATCTGGATACTTCTCGACCTCAACAGGAAAAAAAGATTCGTCAACTTTTAGCTACCCAAGACGTGTATGACGATGTGTGTGTAGCTTGTGACTTACATCCCCATTGGACAGATGTCCGTGCCTGGAAAGAATGGGGTTTTGAGGCTTGGACCCAAGAAGTGACCCAGTATGCACGAGAGTTATTCAAGGAAAAAAGTTACTTTTCAACCTGTGTTAGTGACGGTGCCAGAAGAACCCGTCACCCAGGACAGGACTGTCGTGGACAGGCCTGAAAGACCCTTTCGGGAGGACACTTGTGTGACCTTACCCCCTACTATAGAACTGGTTAGAACTTTACCCAAAACATGTGGTTGTTGTACAGACACTTGTTTTTTATTCCACGTTCATGGTTATCATGTGCCTTTTATTCTTGTACTTAAGCCTTTGGCTTTTATGTATTTTTGTCTTTCGTATTCATGTTTGAAAAAAAACATTCAATACACGTGTTCTGAAAAAAAGTATATAAACTCTTGTCTTGTTTGTTTTCGTGTCACAACTGACATTCCTCACACCATGGCTACCTCTACTGTCTCTGCTCCCTCTTCCTCTACTGTCAAAGTCATCGACGAACACTTAGATCGTGCCAGTTGGGAGGCTTTGTATCTTCGCCATCCCTTTAACATGCTCATTGCTGGACCTAGCGGTTCTGGCAAAACCGAATTCGTCAAACGTTTGATCGAACATAAACATCATTTGATCGATCGACCCCCTCAACGGATCGTGTGGTGTTACAAAGAGTGGCAATCGGCGTACAGCCTCTTGCGAGAAAGTCAAGGCGATTCCATCGTGTTTGTGGAAGGCATTCCTAAAGAAGACGACGGCATCGTCTCTGACTCCCGTCAAACCCATTTGGTCATTTTCGACGACATGTTAGGAGAAGACGAAGAAGAAATTAAACTGTGGTTCACGCGCAAAGGGCATCACCGTAATGCCAGTGTCGTTTACATCACCCAAAATTTGTTTCAACAAAGTAAAGCCCATCGCACCATCAGTCGCAATGCGCATTACGTGGTCTTGTTTAAAAGCCCTCGAGATAAATCGCAAGTGCAAGTCTTAGCCAAACAGTTAGGAACGCCTTGGCTGACTCAGGCGTACGACGATGCCACTCAAACGCCACACGCCTATTTACTCGTCGATTTGAAACCTACGACTCCCGAGGATTTGCGATTTCGTACCCACTTGTTTCACCACTGGTGCCAAGACGGAGGGCCTGTCCTGTACACGTCTCCGTCCTCGACTTCATTTCACTCCCCATAAAAAATCTATAAAAACCTCAGACCCTTTCTCGTCTGTCTCACACAGTGCGAACATGACGTCCCTTCAGTCGCATCTTCCCGTCAAATTGATTCGTGCCTTGTATGGCATCAGTCGAGAAAAAAATCCACAAACACGAGCTCGTGTCTTAGAAGCTAGTCTCAGAGAAATCTTACGATGGTTCACGGTGATGGCACGTCAATTACTCCAAGGAATCATTCAGATTCCTCATCAAACCAAACGCTTTTTCGATCGAAACAAAGTCGCTTTGGTCCAACTGGCCGATCCACGCATCGACACTCAAACCAAAAAAACAAATCATTTTGAAACCTGGAGGGAGCGGTACTCTAGGAGGGGTCATCATTCGCTCTCTCTTAAGATGGGATCCTAATGCCCCCAAAGTTATCCCCAAGACAAAAGTCCAACGAAGCCCCAAGAAGAAAAAGAAAAAGACCAGGTCCCCAAGGAGAACTTCTCCAGTGGCAGGACCCTCCTCTGACCAGACACCACCCCGGAAAAAGAAAAGAAGCCCCCAGAAAAAGAAATAGAAAAAAAGTCCCCAGAAAAAGAAAAGCCCACAGAAGAAAACTAGTCGCAAGAGAGGCACTTCGGCCAGGACGCAACCTTACACTCGCAAACCACGACCAGCCACGGCCGTGACCGTATCTCCGGCATCCTCACGTTTGTCCACTTCTCCGTTGATGACACCACGAACTGAAGAGTACTTGGAGACGTTGATCACACCAAGAACTTCTCCGTTGATGACCCCCAAAAGAACTTCCCCAGTGGCAGGACCCTCCAATTTAGTGGCAGTGGCTGCTGCTCACAAAGTACCTTCTCCCAAAATCAAAGTCCATGAAAGATCGGGCATGTTACAAAGTTTACTGGATTTGTCCAAGCAAGAACTGGCTCGATTTAGTCCGTTACGTACCCCTGCACGACGTGTCATGCCTGTCCTCAAACTGATACGACGTAAAGACAATCAGTGGCGACGCGTTCCAGTATAAAAAAGGCCTGTGACCAAGTAGGGGTATCAGTGAACTTGTAAAAGATGTCACCTCCAAGAAGCCAAAAAAGAAAGAGACAAAGGCAGACGCGTCATCCGACAAAGCGCTTAGCCAAGCATCGACATTACCCTAAGAAAAGACACAGTCGTTCCAAGAAAAAGAGGCGTCAACAAAGGGGAGGATTCCTTGGCGATTTTGGGAAAAACAGTGTCACCTTTATGACAAAGCGATAGTCCCAAAAAAGATAAAAGGGTGTGTTAAGTCATCGACGTTAGTGAATGTCCCGGAACCCACAAGCAAAGATGTCACCCTCCAGAAAACCCCAAGGAAAGAAAAGGAAAGGACTGCCACCACGTTTAGCCAAACATGGGGACATGTTATCTGTCCTGTCCAAAGCTTCTCCACCCCTACGAAAAAAACTCATTCAAACGGCCTCCAAAGAGGTCATCGACACCGTGTGCGAATGTTGTTTGAACGTCTTGAAAGGCACGATCCCTTTGTCCAAACACCAGAAACAATGCTTAGGCAAACATCGTCACGTTCGTCGCCAAATGGTTCAAAAGAAAATTCCCATTCGTCAAAAAAAGAAGATGTTGGTCCAACGTGGAGGCATTTTACCCCTCTTGTTAGGTCCCATACTGAAAGGAGTCTTGGGAACCATGTTGGGAGGACTGGTGGGAGCAAGATAAAAAGGCCGTCGGAAGTCCCAAGATCTCAGAATCGACCCCTGACAACCCCATGGAAGGACGAAAACTAGCTTTAGTGCCTTACAAACGATGGATGGAATACCATCGGTGGCAAGAACAACGCACCCCGCATTTACCTCCCAATCCCAATTTGAGCGAGATGTCCCAGTTACAACACGAATTGCAGTCTTTGATGGATCGCCAAGATTTGTCCGAAACAGAAAAATCGCAAAAGTACGGTCAACTCTTGCAACGACTGCAACTCTTTCACCAGAAAGCTTTAGACGAAACAGCTGTACCCACTCTGAAAGATTTTAAGACCTTGAAGAAAAGTCCAGCACCATCACCAGTACCAGTACCAGTACCATCACTACCCGTGACCAAGACAGAAAAAGAAGAAGAAGAAGGGTTTCAAACTCCACCAGAAAAAGTACGCAAGTTAACAACACCACCTACCTCCAGAATTGGATGGATTAAAAAGATGATGGCCACCCCTTCTTCCTCACAAGAGAAAAAGAAAGTGAAGACAGAAGTGAAACAAGAACCGATATCCCCCGCTCAGACATCCACCTCGTCTTCAACACCTATTGCCGGTCGCACACGCAAAGCATTGCAATCCAAAAAAATACCCCAAGAGAAAAAGAGTAGCATCCTCCAAGAGTGGGTGCCTTATTAACACACCAACCAACACAAAAAAAATGGAAAAAGTCTTAGCCAGCATTTACTACGATCCCTCCCATCCTGCAGGTTACGCAGGAGTTCAAAAATTGTATCGTGCTGCCAAAACGCGACTGAAAAGTCTCCGTTTACCTCAAGTGCAACGATGGTTACAAGAACAAGCTACCTACACTTTACACAAACCCATTTGACGCAAGTTTGCCAGAAGACGCACCCGAGTGGAAGGCATCGATCATCAATGGCAAGCCGATTTAGCCGATGTCTCTCATTTGGCCAGCTACAATCGTGGCTACAAATATTTGTTTTGTGTCATCGACGTCTTTTCCAAATTTGCCTGGGTCGTGCCCTTGACTTCCAAATCGAGCAGCGAGTTAGTGCGAGCCCTGCAACGGGTGTTGAAACAAAGCGGTCGTCACCCTCTTCGATGGCAAACGGACAAAGGCACCGAATTTCTGAACCAAGCTTTCCAAAAAGAATTAAAGAAACGTGACATTCATTTTTTTACCACCGAGAATCCCGAAACCAAAGCCAGCATCGTGGAACGTTTGCAACGCACTTTGAAAGAACGCATGTGGAAATATTTTACGCATCACCACACTCTGAAGTACATCGACATCTTACCGCACCTGGTGCAAGCGTACAACCAATCTTACCATCGAAGCATCGGACGTGCCCCGCAAGAAGTGACTCCCGAGAACGAAGTGTTGGTGTTTGAGCGCCTGTTTGGTACGTCCCCGACGAGGGCTGTCCCCAAGAAAAGTGGAGAGTTGGCCGTAGGAGATTGGGTGCGCATTGGCAAAACCAAACGCACTTTCGACAAAGGTTACTTACCTAACTCGACGACCGAATTGTTTCGCGTTACTGGACGAGTGCATGGCCGTCATCCTGCCGTCTATAAATTGGAAGACATGAACGGAGAAGTACTCAAAGGAACGTTTTATTTGCCCGAGTTACAACGTGTCACCAAAAAAGAAGACGAAGTGTACGACATCGAAAGCATTCTCGAACGCAGAACCCGTAAAGTGGGCAAACGACGTGTCAAAGAAGTCAAAGTACGTTGGAAAGGATATCCACCCAGTTTTGATTCTTGGATCGACGCTTCGCAAGTCATCGACTATAAAAAGAAGTGACCATCATGCCCTTTCACACAGCAGACGCAGCTACGTCGACCACTCCTCCTTCCCCTAGTTCTTCTGTGCAAGATTTACAAAAACAACCCTTGTGGGTGTGGTGTGGAGAACGTGTGCCTAAAACGCAAATCGTCTTTTTCTGCCAAATCTTCGTGGTGTATTGTGTCATCGGGGCAGCCATCGCCAATTTGAGTTTGCAACAAGGAGACAAACAATTGTGGACCATTTTATTGAGCAGTTGCATCGGTTACCTGCTTCCTAATCCCTCCCTGAAATTCACCTCGATCGGGAACCACAGGAACCTTGTGTCCAGTGCCAGTGCTAGTCACCACTTCAATCACAACCAGAACCCCATTTTAGACGGAGACACGCCTCTGACGTCCAGTAACCCCTCGGACAGCCACAGAACTCTGGAATTATGAGTCACCAAAACCAATTTTACTTAACTTTACCCAGTGACAGTTCCATGGAGGTGTTTCCCAAGAACACGTTGTGCTGTTACACGGCCAAATTACCTCAAGCCATCCCCTTAGATCACGAAGCCCATTGGGAAGTGGCTTTAGTAGAAATCATTCACCCGACCCAAGTCCTCAATGTCCTCCCCAATCAAAATTGTTTTGATGTGGAAGTTCATGACGAGTAAATGCAACAGTGGATGGATAGCAATGTCAAATATGACAAGAAAACCCGTACACAAAATCAAAAGTACACCACCTATCACTTGTTCATTCCCCCAGGCTATTATTTTAGTGGTCAACATTTGGTCAGCACCATAACCTCCAGGTTTAATGTCGTGTTTCTGAAAGCTTTGGAGCATGTCAACAAAAATGTCACCATGGAGTACCACAAAGCAGCTCGTCGCTTCTTGATGAAATTTGAACGAAGTAAAATCATGTCCATTTTATTTTGTCCTGTATTGTTTGACATGTTGGGCGGAGACATGGACATGAGAAAGGCCATGATCAAGAAAAGCGAATTACCCATCGTTTACGACAACGAGTCTTTTAGCAAGTTATTTCGTGCCCCGGTAGAACTGAACCAAGGACTGAATTTGATGTTTGTGTATTCCGATGTGGTGGAGTACAACGTGGTGGGACACACCTCCGTACCGTTACTGCGTGTCATTCCTTTCAAAGTGGATTCTGCCACGAACGCTGACGAGGAAGGTGGAAACACTTACCACGTCCACCGCGAATTTGTCCATCCTCACTATTTGCCGGTCAGCAAGTCGTATTTGGACACGGTCAACATTGCTATAAAAGGAGATTTGGGACAAAATATTCCATTCACCAAAGGAAAAGTCACGGTGAAACTCCATTTTCGAAAACGGTTCTCTCACGACTCGTAAGTAAGTCATGTATCCAGTGTACCGAGGGGTTGCTCGACAGCGAGGACACGGTTTAGGAGACGTGTTAAAATCGGCCTTTAGTTCGGTGGCCCCAGTGTTGAAACCGATGGTGACACGCGGATTGCACGCCTTGAAAGATGCGGCACTGACACAAGGCAAAGAATTTCTCCAAAATGTCATCATCGACAAACAAAACCCTAAAGAAGCCTTCATGAGGGCAGGCAAAAATGTCTTGCTGCAAACGGGCAAAGACATTTTAGGCCGACGAGACACACCTATAAATGCCCTGCACGCTACCGAGTCAGGCATTCAGCAAGGACAAGGCAGAAAGAGACGACGAAGAAACACCCTTTCACCAGACTTCAAGCGAGAAAGGCCAAGAAAAGAAGAACCGTTCGAGACTTAGACGTTTTCGATTATTGAGAAAAGAGACAAAAAAATGATGCACCGAGAATCTTGCGCTTGTTCCAAGACGGAACTGGACCTGTTTGTCATGCCCCCCACGATGATGACGATGCAAGAATCCCAATCGGTGGAATTTCACCCCGTCTCCTCACTGACCGATTCCGCTCCCATCGAGTTTGAAATCAAAGGACAGCCCGAAGATTACATCGATCTGAATAGCAGTTACTTGTACCTGAAAGTCAAAATTCTAGATAAGACTGGAGGTCCTATAGACGATGAAGCAGTAGCTCCCGTCAACAATTTCATGCATTCCTTGTTCAGTGGAGTGGACTTGTACTTGAATAACAAACTGGTCAGTAGCAGCATGGATACTTACCCTTATCGTGCCTACCTGGAAAATCTCTTGACGCACGGAATAGATGCCAAGAACACTCATCTCAATGCCTGTGTGGTATGGGAAGCTGACGAACCTACCAAGTTTGAAATATTGGAAACTGATGAAAAGAAAGACAACAATGATGGATTTGTAGAACGAAGAAAGAGAATCACGGGAGTCGACACAAGTTTAGAACTGATGGATCGTTTGCATTTGGACATGTGGTTACAAGAAAAGTATTTGCTGAACGGGGTGGATGTCCGCCTGAGACTGAATCGTAGCAGTACCGCTTTCCATTTAATGGCTGATAATGACGGTTACAAAACCAAAATCCAAGAAGCCAGACTCTACGTACGCCGTGTGGAAGTGTTACCTAAAGTGGGAAACGACATCAGTCAGACGTTGAGCAGAACGACTGCCAAGTATCCCATACGACGCGTGGAAGTGAAAACCTTCACCATTCCCAAGGGACAGCGACCCATGATCGAAGATCATCTGTTCCAAGGACAGTTACCCAAACGTTTGATCGTTGGTATCGTCGAGAATACAGCCTTCAACGGAGCTGCCGAAAAAAATCCTTTCTACTTTCAACACTTTGGCGTGTCCAAAATCGAAGTCAGTCGCGATGGCAAGACCTTGTGTACCCGACCTTTCGAACCTGACTTTACCAAGAAGAATTACTTGAGATCGTACTTGTCCCTGTACGAAGCCACCGGACAGTTAGGAACCAATACCAGTCACGGTATTACGTACGAGGATTATGCAGGAGGCTACGCTTTGTGGGCTTTTGATTTCACTCCAGACCAAGGCAGCGACGAGGGACATTTCCACCCTATAAAATCGGGCCAGATTCGTGTGGAAATTCAGTTTAAAGACCGAGACCCTGATGAAACGGTGAACGTCATCCTGTATGCAGAATTCGATAATACCATAGAAATCAACAGTTTGAGAGAAGTCATCCTAGATTACTAGAAACCATGGAAGACTGTTATCCCTCTTTACCTAGTGGAGAAACTTTAAAGATGGAATGTGAGGAGACTGTGGAAAAAGAAGAAGAAGTGATCGTGATGAAATCGAGATGGCCAGAACAAGAAGCCCATTTAGTCTCCTGTTTTGCCAAATACTTGGTCGACAAAATGACGGAATTGATCAAGAAAAATTGTTATGGATGTCAAAACGATCATCCCAGTCAAATTCAACACGATAAATGCCTGATGTTGAGTCAAGAAGAAAAATTGGACGAGTATCTGGACGAAGCTAGCTTGGAGTCTCATCTCGGACAAAGACGTGTTGCATCAGTGGTATAAAGACTTGCGTGAACATTCTTGTCCACCATTAACCACTCAAGAGATCCATCGTATCGAAGCTCTCCTGAATCAGAGTGAGGAGACGAAACGAAGAAACGGTTATTTGTCAGACATTTTCAAGCAAAAAGTCAGGATGGAATTAACGACTTATTATTACCTGTGAAGAAGAAAAAAACACACACACAAATCAATGGATACCTGGGAACTTTATTACCTTTTGAACCACAGTTCGTATACGTCTTCTTGGAATCCTGTCGTCTGTGCTAAAGATGAACTTCCTCATCGCAAACCTAAAGCCCATCAAGCTTACGTGATCAACACGGACGACAGTCATCTCCCAGGAACCCACTGGGTAGCCGTCTACTTTCCTCAAGAAGGATGTGTGGAATATTTCGATTCGTACGGATTGCCCCCTTTGGAAGACGATATCATCGACTTTATGAGAAGAAATGCTCAGACTACCCGATTCAATAACGTGAAATTACAAGGCACAGATTCCTTGGTGTGTGGACAATATTGTGTGTATTTTCTGCATCATCGCAGCCTGGGCTATTCCTTAGAACATTTAGTGACTCATTTTGATCCTCGTTCTTCTTCTAGAAACGATGTGAAAGTAGATCGATGGTTTTGTGACCATTATGCTTATCTCTTGTCTCAAGCTAGGAAACGTAGCGTCCATCAATGACCTAATGATTTCCAACAGTGGAAATCACAATTTCATTCACAACGTTGTCAGCCCTGTTTAAAGTAGACTGTAAATTGAGAGAAAATTGTTTGATGTTATATTGTTGGATTATTGTTAAAAATGTTAGAGTTGTTGTTTAGTGTTAAGTGATTTTTGAATAAAAAATGTTGTGTTTTGAAAAAAAAATGCCTTTGTCTTTTGTTTAGCTATAAGAATGTTGGATTGATGCTCTTTCATTTCTTACTATCCCTCTCGTGACACTCACTGAACGTTGCGGCTCGAAAACCGTGTGGGGATGTTTTCCTTCACGTCCGCGCTTTGACTTTAAGAACCGGGGTTGTTTCCAGTCTAACCATCCATTGTCGGCTCATCCTCCTACGAAGATGTGCTCCAAACTAGCTAAGCTCAACGAAGCCTACGTGAATTTGCATAGGGTCAGACACAGTCTGATACCGAAGCCAGAAGAAATAGAGAATGTGAGAATGTTACAAATCACTGAAGACCTGATAGAAGAGCTCTTCAGAGAAGAAATGAACAGGGAAAAAGAAGAATGGACAGAGAAGTACAGACTTCAGAGACAGCAGCAACAGCAGCAACAACAACAACAGCAGCAGCAACCTGAAGCTGACAGAGGCTTTGTCGATTGTCGTATCGACACCAAAGAGTTCTTCTTCTCTTTCCGAAGAAGCAGACCTATCGCCAGAAAGTCTATCCTCAGAGGACATCGCATTCTTAGAAACTAAAAAAAGAATGCCATAGCAAACAAAAAAACAGCCCTTTTCAGGGCTACCCCAATACTCTAGAAAAGAAATAACGATCGATTTGCCAATGTGTGTAGGTAGAGTAGTGTGAAAATAAACACTAACTCTTTTTTAAAAAATGTGAGGGTATGTGTTGTGTGTTTGTGTTTGTAAGTGGTTAAGTAAGTTGGTATGGATAGTAGATTAAAATGATGTCTTTTTTGGTGTTTGATGTGTATATTTGGAGTTAGATTGGATTGCTTTGCGTATGTGGATAGTCTATTGAAGTGATTTATAAAAATTTTTAAAATAGTGATGGGTAGCATAAAAAAGTGAGTGAGTGTTTCTTTTAGGTCCGCGCGTTGTTTTTTTGGTCATGATCTAGGTAAGATCAATTTTATGTTTTTTAGGGGATGTTTTCCTTCACGTCCGCGCTTTCACTATAAATTGAAACTCGCTGGGCAGTCTAGCTACCCTTGTTGATTGATCAACACCAAAAATGAACACGAGACTGTCTAAACTGTTGGAACTTCATGTGCATCTGGAATATGCCAGGCGCCTGTTGAATGAACTGGCCGCGGAAGCCATTGTGGAAGACGGAAGGATGAGAGAGGAGGAGGAAAGAAGAAATAAAGAAGAGGAGGAGAGAAGATATAAAGAAGAAGAGGAAAGAAGATACAAAGAGGAGGAGAGAAGATACAAAGAAGAGAAGGAGGAAAAGGAGAGAAGAAGAAAAAATTTCAGAATCCCAGAAACCGAAAATTGGGATTCTGAAGCCACATATCCTGCCTCTGCTCTCTCCCCAAAAAGGTAAAAAGTAACTGGGGGAGAAGATGTGTATGTGGCGCCAGGCCTGGAAGGTGTCACCATTAACCAGGTGTCCATGAAGTTCCAAAAAAAAAAAACAGCCCTTTTCAGGGCTACCCAATACTCTAGAAAAGAAATAACCATCGATTTGCCAATTTGTGTAGGTAGAGTAGTGTGAATATAAACACTAACTCTTTATTAATAGTGGGAGTGTATGTGTTTGTGTGTTTGTGTTAGTAACTGTTCACGTAAGTTTGTGTGAATAGTAGATTATGGGTTTCTTAGCGTAGGTGGAGAGTATAGTTTGGGTTTTATTATATGAAATGAGAAAATTAGGGGGATGTTTTCCTTCACGTCCGCGCGTTGCTGTTTCTTTGGTCATGATCTAGGTAAGATCAATTTTATGTTTTAGGGGGATGTTTTCCTTCACGTCCGCGCTTTCACTATAAGAACCCACAGTATTCGTCGTTCAAACCATTCTACAAAGAAGATGGCTTCTAACCAAATGGACAAAATACAAACATTGCAAGACGTTTTAGACAACTTAGGAATGATGGAACAGATGTTAATAAGACTCGTTGAAGACCATTATTCCTATAGTCCCCATCGTGTAAAGATGGAAATTAATAACTTAAAAAAGGTAAAGGACAAGATTAGTGGTGTCATGAAAGAGATAAAGGAGGAGAAGGAGGATGAAGAGGAAAGAATAAGAATAAGCAAATGGAACGAAAAAATTGAAAAAGAAGAAGAAAATGAGAAGAGGAAGAAAGAAGAGGAGGAAGAGAAGAAGAAAGAAGAGCAGGAGAAAAAAAAGAAAGAGAAGAAGAGAAAGAGTGTAGGAGATAAAATAAGAACTTGGTGGAGAAAAAGAAGAAATTAGAAGCAGAAGAAGAAGAAGAAGAAGAAGAAGAAGAAAACCCAAAGGCCCTTTTCAGGGCCAGCCATATTTCTCGAAAAGAGATAGCCTTTCAATTGCCTACCCTTTTTTAAATTTAAATTTAAATTTAAATTTTAAAAAAATTTATAAAAAAAAATCCCATATTCAATTCCCCTTGCCCCTAGACAAGCCCAAACTCTATTCCCATGTTAATTTCCCTTGTCCCTAGACAGACCCAAACTCTATGTTAAATTCCCATTGTCCCTAAAGTGACCCACGATTTTTCTCCATGTTAAATTTCCATTGTCCCTGAAGTGTCCCAGGGGTCTTTTTAATGCTAAGTCCCATTGTCCCTAATGTATCCCACTTTACTACTTATGGTCATCTTGTGCTCAACAATCTATCAACAGACAGACCAGGTCATATTCAATTAGTACAGTACAGACCAGATCATATTCAATTAGTACAGTACAGACCAGGTCATATTCAATTAGTACAGTACAGACCAGGTCATATTCAATTAGTACAGTACAGACCAGGTCATATTCAATTAGTACAGTACAGACCACGTCATATTCAATTAGTACAGTACAGACCAGGTCATATTCAGTTAATACAGTACTAAAACAATTCAGTACAAAAAAGCGAAAGGCACGGAAACAAACCTTGTGCTTGTTCAACATCACATGCAAAACCGACATTTCTGGAATTAATAATTTTTCCATTTTGCAAAGTAGACTTGATTTGTAAAGCGTCTGATCTCTTGTTTTTTGATTAACTTTTTATTGCAACTTCATTTTAGTGAACATTTTGTATTCACTTTGCACGGTAAAGGCACTTTGTGCAGATTTTGTGCTCTCTTTGCATGGTTTTGACGATGGTTCCGATTTGTAGGTGATCAAGGTGATACCGATTAGCAACAATAAATGTGATAGAGACAGCGTTGAAAATAATTATTTTTTTTAAGTGTCATCCGTACCATCTGTTAAAAGTGTCCGTCATCCTTCTTTTCTTTTAGATACTCATCGATTTTCTATACCTCATTATGCTGGATTCACTGCAGAAAAAGAAATAGTCTTAAACTGATTCTCGGTCATGATTTTTGTTTTTAAACACTCTTGTCTATTTTGTATTTGTAGCAATGGTAATGCTTCTTCAGTTGCTAAGCTGTTGTCAGCCTTTTCAAGATTTTATATTAAGTTGATTCTCTTGTGGTATTCTAGCTGTAGAATGATTTCCGCTGTGAATTGAATTAATTTACTCTGTTATGGAGCTTTTTCTCGAGGATTTGAAATGCAAGGGCGTTTAGGTATCCTACCTCTTCGTGTGGTTTAAAATGTGATATTAAAAGCTACACTCAGGTTTTAAATGTTGCCATCAGACCCAACTGCGATTGTTTTAAACAATGCCTACTTACAAATATCTAATTGTGCAGTTAGTTGAAGTTGTAGGTTCAATGATTAAATCGAAACGGTTGGATACAGTTTATCCCGGTTCGTCAGCCTTTGCTTTGCTCCGCCTTCATCAAGTTGAAATTGTTATTCAACGATATCCGATTAACGACTAAAAGAAGCGACCAAAGCGGAGCGAATTAATCTCAAGTTTGAAAGCCAGTCTAGTCCCATAGTGGGTGTCAATGCATGTTCCAGGACATGGTGGGGGTTTGTTTTAATGGTAAACCGTAGCTGATATAGTTTATATGATACGTACGCTCGATAACAGGTAAAGGACAAGCGCGTGTATGCTCGATTAGAAAGAAACTGGACTTAACAAAAAATGATAAGCATCGCGATCGTGCAAGAACACAAGTCACTTGACCTTCCTATGTTCCAAAATAGTTTTGACAGACCAGATGGGACTGTACTGAAGAATGGGATAGTTGGGTGGTGATAGAGACTTGCATTGTTTAAACAGTAGCGTTTGTTACGATACTGGGGCAAATGTTAATTAATATTGCTGATAACACTATCGAAGGGAATGAGAATTTAACATAGGAAAAACACAGTATTGCGAAAGAGAAACTGAAACATTACGGAGGTCACAAATGGTGAAATGGGAATCTGGGCACAAGGGAGATATGGGATGGTGTTGGGGAAAATGGATTTAATATCAAGATGCCACTATGTTACTACTGAGGGGAGAGGAGAATAGAACATCACGGATTTATTTGAAGTGGGCATGATCGATTACCCTTCAGGAACAAGCGCACTAAAGCCGACGAAATTGAACTGGAAAAATACATGCATTAAAATTACACACAAGAGTGAATAGATGCTTCTTACATATATGCATGTAATAAGACACGTCAATATAACACATACAAATGGATTGGATGTTTTTCTCGATTTCCACATATGCAAGTATAATTTCAATCCCTCAAGAGAAAGGGAGAGATCCATTTATGGAAATATATCGGTGCTGAGATAAAGCATTAAAGAAAACTAGTACAAGACGATTTTGTTTTTGTTCCTATTGTTGCTGTTGTTGTAAAATCCAATACTTTCATGGACCCATCTCAACGGACTCAATAACGTACACGCTCATGAAAGTTGTTACACGGTTACAAATGAAACAAATAGATGGACAAACACATCTAAATAGCAACAAAAAAACATATGAAACGTGTATGTTGTCGTAAAGAAAACATTCTTTTCGTACCTGAGTATAGAAGGAAAAGAATTTTTAATGTCGCCCAAAGAATTTGTGTTTTCCATTGTTGTTAACATTTTGAATGAAAAGGGTATTTTTACACACACACACACACACACACACATACACACACACCATTATGCATATATAAGGGCAATTGCTTGCATGTGTATCTTATTTTTACACGCACATATTTTCAATCTTATATAGAATGGCACATGCTAGGGAGTGTGGTATTTTTTATGTAATAAATACTGTTACGACGTAAACTGTGTAACAAAGGCGAAATCCACATATTTCGTAAAATCAGCAAACAATTAACTTACAAAGGGAAAATTGAAGAGAAATTTACAATATTGTGCATTACATCTCAAATAATCATAATTTCGCATCACGACTAAAAATGTATCGAATGTTACGAACGAATTCCAATAATCTTGAGTGTCCTGATGTACGGCAATGATGCAATCCAGAATGTCGTTGAAGGAGTTTTCAGTAATTCCAAAGTTAATGAGTACAATTTACATTTCCAACGAATAATTTAAATAATTCCTCTCAAATTATATCTCAACACAACCGCAAACTCTGAGTATGGATTCTTACAGACTGATATAAAACCGGAATAAATTATGTTGTTATCAGATCCCATTTAATGTACTCACACCCCACACCCCGCAATTGACCTACAACGCAATAGAATGTCTGGAAAATTAAACATTCCAATGGAATATTCCGCTAAATCGTATATAAGGTTGGGCATTGAACTGAGATTCTAGTAAAAATATTCTTTGCCACTTACAATCATGAACAAAAATCATGTCTGCGAAACCTCCATCTAAATCCCCAATCACAGACAAACCTCAAGCACGCAATGTGAATTAAATATACATAGCAATGCAAACAATTACGCATATGAAAAGTTGCGGGGTATTATTTTAGTTTATAAATGCGAACAATTATACACATTCAAAGGGAGAGAGTATATTTTGTATTCATACGTGCATACAATCACGCTTCTGCAAGAGTGTGTGTGTGTATGATTAGGATTTTTAACGTAGCTTTAACAATTTTTCAGTCATATCGCTACGATGCCTGTAGTGTGGCAGTTTATAGTGATGTCTAGCACTGGTGCTTCATGCCGAAGACAAGTAGCATGATGTCCCACCCAGTCACATTATTCTGTCACCAGGCCGAACAGTCCTAACACTAACCTCTTAATGCTGAACGCCAAGCGAGGCAGTTGTTGCTTCAGCAAGTCAAAGAAAGAGACCAATTGATAGAAAGAAAGACAGATCTAGTATTCTTTTAAAATAAATATGAAATACCATATTTTTCTCGCTAACAAACATGAAATCCAACAATCTAATGAAAATCTTTTTAACATAGTCACGAACACAACAGAGATACAAACACGCTTAATTGCTGACAATCTTCAGACTGTAACTCATTAACACATTCAATAATATTTTGTCGTCTGCTTGTCCATCTTTGTAATCAAGGAACGTCACAGACAGCTTCATTGACTCTTTGGGTTTGTAAGATTATTCGCATTTATAATGACCCATATTTAAAGTGATTTTGGTCTACCATGCAAGTGATGGGTTACTTCTTGTTGGAGGGGCCCCGAGTGGCCGAGTGGTCTAAAGCGCTGTCCGTTAAGGATCACAGCCATCTCACCTCTGTCTGCATGGGTTCGAGTCTCGGATTCAGCCAATGTGGGTATGTCGGAAAGCTTGCCAGTAGCTTCTCGTGGGTTGGTGGTTCTTTCTGGGGTTTTCCCGGATTCTTTCTCCACCATTAATACTGGCCGCCATGTATAGCCTATCGTGTGCTGAAAAATGGCGTTAAACCCTACAACAACAACAACTTCTTGTTGGAGCTCTGTCTTATTCATGTGATTCTCATTGTTGTACATTTGAAATATTTAAACTCAATAAAATGAAAGTCAATTTGGAATAAAAACTCTAAACACTGGTGTACAAAACAAATCAGTATATGTGTCTGAGGGAAACTAATACAATACACACATGATTCAGACACACAGGATTCAGACACACAGGATTTAGACACACAGGATTTAAACATGTTGTTTTTGCCGGTGTGAAGTTATGGTGTACAAAACAAATCAGCATATGCGAATGATGGAACCTAATACAATACACACATGATTTAGACACATAATTCGGACACACACATGATTTAGACACACATGATTCAGACACGCATATGATTTAGACACACAGGATTTAAACATTTTGTTTTTTGTCGGTGTGAAGCTATGGTGTGCAAATCAAATCAGCATACGTGCCTGAGATAATCTAATGCAATACACACATGATTTAGACATATATGATTGATACATTGTTGTTTTTGTCGGTGTGAATTGAACATCACGTTAATAGAGGTATAGCACACTGGAACTTCAACATGACCGACGGCACAATGTGGCTCAACGGAATTTGAACACTGCCTTTTAATTAGAGACAAGAACCAAACTAAAATTCATAAATATTGTTTTCTTCAGTTGATACATTTTGTCAAATACAAGACTGCAAGTAATAAAGTTCACTTAAGGTGAATGTGAGGCATTGATATTAGTGCTACCTATATCCACTGAGAGAGAGAGAGAGAGAGAGAGAATTTACAAGTAAGTTCCCACCTTTCATAAGCAACATAACGTTGCACTACAAATACGTATTCTCATTTAACCTTGCTTTATGGAAAAAAGGAGCAGCTAAGATCAACGTAGAACATGGCAAAATATTATCTTAAATTTAGGAGTAAAAAGGTGAGGGATCTTTTGTTATGCATATAAAACTATAACAACTGCCGTTTATTGTATGATAAGTTGTAGCGCATAAATAGATTTAATTTATCTATTTTCTAAATGTTACTTTAATAATATAAAAAATTACACTGCAGATGCGCTTCTGCGTTTCAATCTATGGTATTTTTCATTCTTTCTAATAATTATCATCATTTGTTTGCAACTTTCACACTCAGTCTATTAATAATCATAACTGTTGCAGTTGTAGGATTAGAGGTTTTGATTTCTTAAATTTGCATCACTGTACATTTCGTTACCGATAGCAAACTTCCTACACTATGACCTCTGTGTTACCAGATGCTTTACCAATGGCAAATTTCCTACACAGTCCCTGATGTTAGTTACTGAATGTCATCTCTGTTAGAGTTATTTTTACGGGAGATTACGATTTGTGGAATTGTAGCAACAGAACGTTACTTTTGAATGTTATCAAACTGGAAAATCTCGAATGTAAATACTAACATTCTCGTCATTAGGACTGTCATCAGTCATACCTGAGTTAAGTAAGAGACTCAAAAGATATGTTTCTTTTACCATTTCGTCCGAAACAAGTTAAAAAAAATGGACACCACATGGTCCAGTCAAACGCTCAAAATAGTTCATTTCTTCAGGAATATTAAATCTTCCAAGTAATCATAAATATG
Source organism: Sinohyriopsis cumingii (assembly GCA_028554795.2). Classification (NCBI taxonomy): domain Eukaryota; kingdom Metazoa; phylum Mollusca; class Bivalvia; order Unionida; family Unionidae; genus Sinohyriopsis; species Sinohyriopsis cumingii. The sequence continues at coordinate 112,254,268 of CM068832.1, forward strand.
TAATCCTTCAAGTTAAAATGCAACGATCTTATAAAAAATATTCAGTAATATCGATTACACCAAAATAAGAGCAAATATTTTCTCCTACAATAGCAAGTATAAAAGGCAAAACTAATCGCACGACTTCTACTAAATGCTAACAACTGTACAAAGAGCGAACAAGGAAGCAATCGTAACGATGTGGTGTTACTTGAAAAATAGAACTGCATTTGTTTAACATCATAGATATGTCATTTAAAATATGTTCTCATTTGGAATGTAGAATGCACTGTGTGCATTTTAATTACGGTACAAGTTACCTTCTAACAATTTATTTATATAATAACTCAGTTTGCTGTCAATTTTGACAGGAATGATCGGAGACTTATCCTAGGATGTAGCAGAATGCGTGATATTGCCTGAAATAGAAACTGTTTCGTTCCAATTTGTCCAACCAATTATGTTTTCCTTTACATAATTTGCTCGCTGTTATTATAGTATTGAATCACAAATTTGTACACGGTGTCTCTGCTGACGTGAGTGTCGCGATACAAGGTACTTATATCGATGAATCGATTATGATATACTGCTACAGAATAATTAGAAATAGGAGGAAATTGTTGCAGTTTAATTGTACACGGTTGAGTAGCCTCGGTGTTAGTTGTATAGCTATTATGATGAAATCAATCAGGCGTATGCAATTTTCTCTGCATCGATAACTAACGTCAGAATAAACTGAATGACTATTCAATTTTATTTCCGAATTTGAAATAGTTTTGATAACGTGACAAGGTAAGAATAAAAGTTGTGCGTTTTATGCAAAATATTTACAGCACGAGACAATATCAGACTGCCTCCACTCCATTCCCACCCTAACAAATACCACATTGCATCAATATGAACAAATCGAGAACTGAACACTTGTCGAGAATCGATGTATGTTGCCTGTCAAGATAAAACGTAAGAAGATTAGCGTATAACACTATACTTACAGACATTCAACCTACGGAGTGCTAATTTAAATCAATACACTGTCCATAATATCTGTGACAGATCGCTCTAAGCCAAGGCTTCTCTGATAATCTCAAATTTCCCTTCCCAAATTATTTTTTCTTTTTGACTATCGTTTCTTACATCTTGCTTAGCAACGATGAATTATTTCACGACCTATTTAGCAATTGATAATGGAAAAAAATTCAGGCATATTAAATTCGCAAGCAATAAGTTACGTCACTATCATTGATGAAAATTTGTGAATTTCTGTTTCTCAGGTATACAATTTTTAAATTTTAAACTTTCTTCATAGCTTCCCATGAAATCCATATTTTAATGACATTTAAAAACAATTTTTATTTTAAGTATACCGCCAGCTAACCCAGTCAAAGAAAACTTGTGTCGGAAATGTCCATTATTGTTCTCAGAGTAAGTTCGTATATTTCTGAATGACTCAGTGTTAATTATCTATGATAATGAAGAAATCGCAATTTGACGCGATATTTTAAGAATTATTAAAGCCGGAGTTTTGTTTTCTGATACAGTAAATCAGACTTGTATCGTAAATGAATTCATGTGTGCCGTCCTTCCGGTTTGGCTATTCGATTGGATTTTTGACATGTGTTTTAAACGTTCTTGATAATTTATTTCATCAATATAGCTCTAGTTTCCTCCTTTATGATATTGAAAACATTATGGACACTTTGTAATGCTGTGGATAGATGTTGAAAAATTTGACAATAGGATTTAAATTTCAAGTAAAAATTGTTTATATGCGTTACATGCATTGGTTAACGAGTGGAACGGGCGCCATTATACACATGCTGACTGTAAAGTTTCAAAAAGAGTGATGTTATGGACACTTCTAACTTTCCTCTTTCCTTATTATTTCATGGGGTAAGAAGATAATTTTATGTTTCAAAATTTTGTTTCGACATTTTATTAATCTGTCGAAGCCTCAAGTTATGTCTTAACGATCATACCATACCCTAGAAGCGGATGCTCAGTTCCGTAGCTAATATAAAAGCGTGGAAAAAGCTCGATTTTTTTGCGTCCGAAAATGGAATCTTTTGATTCATGATACCAGGTTTAATTACCGGACATGATTACATCACAGCGGAAAAGTGAACAATTCTTCAAAGAGTCTCTGAAATTTCCAGCTGAAGTCAACACAATACTTTACCAAGGGCTACGTTGGCTGAAATGAGGTGACATTTTTCAGTCTCCATCAATTTGGTGCTACCTCCCACTCCAGGCATGGTTGTTTTTCTGATTTCATACAATTTGCCTCAGACTGGGCGGATACTACACTGATTAAGATGGGTGCTCTACGACGTAACATGAACTGATCCAGATGAAAATCTGTATGCAGTAACAAGTATGAAACAGTTTCTACAGCAGACAGAAAGCGTTGATGCCGGTATCCACCACACATATCTCTATATTCATGAGCTCTCCATCCTCAGGGCGCACCAATAATTTGCATATTGTCTTCCAGTTACAGAGGCGAATGGCATGGGTGGGATGGTGGGGATATAGGGAAATTCGTCAGTGGCAGAATCTACATATCAATATATATTTATTTTGTTAGTTTCCCAATAACTGGTGATTAAATTTAATTCAATATTTGTATGTACACACTTCTGTGGATGCCGCTTCACCGATTAAAAAATTTCTGGCGCAAAGTTTTTTCTGTTTTATAGTTTTGTTCATTTTATAAGTATTCGTATCAACGCGTTTAGTTATTTCCTTTATTGCCGTAGTTCTTCCCATCCAATAGCACTGTACAAAGATTGCCGAGAAACATATTATGGCAGTCTGGTTACAATCTGTTTTGCTACAAGTTTAAGCTTTTGCAGTTATTAACATTCAGAGCAATAGTTTACCATTCCACACAGTATTAGCATATTAAATAACAGGTATAGGAAAATAACAAATTTGAAATTTGATAACTTGTTTTGCTTCAGAGAATAGTTTAATTTCGTTAGTTTTCCATCCTGGATAGATATTTATAGCATACTCTATATAAATGTATACAGTTTGAAGAAAGGTGAAAGCTAAGACGATTGATGAACGAACCGAAAATGAGATTTGAGTACTTTGTTTATTTGCAAACAGTATGATTTCTTTTTCTCCAGATTACGTGTAGCCAGCAACAGCGTTTGCCATCGTAGCAGGGTATCCATGTCGTGACTCAATACTGCTTCAATTTCTGTTCCACATGGTGATGTATCCTGAAACAGTCTTGTAGTGGAACTTAGTCCTTCAGAAGTATCCTTAATGAAGACCAAAGATAGTAGTGGCCCCAAGACAGATCCCAGAGGAACACCTACACCTACAAAATTTTACTCCAGTAAAGAGTCTTGTATCATTAGTCTTTGTTTTCTGTAAGAGACATAATCTTGGACGAAACCTTATAGATCCCCAATGTAACATGCTAACATAATTAAACGACTTTGCATCGAAAGGATTAAAAAATGCACTAAGTTCGTATGTCTTGCAATGCCTAAGAAACACAGTGATACGCTATCAACAACGGAAATTTTTTACAGTTACCTGAACAAAAAATCGACTGGAACTTGTAAGATTGAATATTTCTGTTTAAAGATGCAACAGTTTTGAAAACTCATATATCAATTTTTTCATTGGACAGATTAATAACGAAATCGCTAAATTGCCTGAAGGTAATCGAGGACTGTCATTGCAAATGAGAGGGAAACGCAAGAAAGGTTTCCAACAATCAGATAAAAGACTATTGTTTACTAAGCGATTAAAGTGATACTGTAATGGTTTAATATTAACTGCTGCGATACACTTAATCATCCGATGGCTGATTCCATCAGGACCAACATCTTAATTGACAAGAGATATTACGAATGACATTAATTATATCTTATTCACTAATATGTATACAGTTCAGTTCATCAAGACATGTATCTTTATATGGAGGCGAAGAACAGTTTGTCTCATCAACGACTAACACAAAATTTTGAGAAGGGAACCCTCAAATCTGAAATGCACTCCAAGTACACGAAAACAAAAAGGACAAATAAAACATTTTAAGCTGAAGTTTTAGCAATATAGGCTCGATGCGAGAGATTGTAATTTTTTACACGTTATAAACCAAAATTCCTGAATAAATATTTTACTAGGCATGAAGAAGGATACTGGATGTATTTTAAAACATTTGTCTCTGTCTCTTTTGTATTGTCTTATAGAGATTAAAAGAAAATTATTGCAAATTGGCGTAGTCTTGCTGTCGTAGAATGATGTGGCTTGAATGAATAATAACTTCCTCGTGTTATTAACCGATATAAATGGTAAAGCAGTATAATAATACATTATTTCTTGGCTTTGTCTTAAGAATTCCGAAAACGTTAAATATTTACTATTTAACTATGATGTTGTAATATACTTAACTGCATTGGACTGCGTCTGTTCCAATAATTTGTTACGTCGATTCAAGAATTACTAAAGTATTAAAATATGAATGAACCTATTATGGAACTTTCTAACTCACGAAATTCCTGATTCAAAAACTAAAAGCACAACTAGTTAATTTTTAAATTGAATTCTTACTTTGTTCTTTGAAAATAAATACTTTTAACAAATGAAATTAATTATAATGTGCAAGCTTTTGTCTGAGAAAAAATGCGCTTTTTACCATCAGTGGCAACAAATAGGTTTTAGCAGCAAAACTATCAACAGATAAACGTTTTACATTTTATTTTGGCAACATACATTGTTATGTATATTTGATTTAATTTAATTGTTGATTGTTTTATTTTTTTATTACATTACATGCTATTGTAATGTAATTTTGTTTATTGGACTTAATATTTTTAGAATTGAGTTCAGTTTTGTTAGACCTGACATTCTTTTAATTTTTATTGATAAACACTTAATAGTATAAACAATGTATTCAGTTTCCTACCTTGATTCCAAACCAGTGATAGGTTTAGCAAACAATTATTTTTGCTCTTTCTCATAGTAAGAATTAATAAATTAAGTCAAAGCCACACCTGGACCACGCGATATTTATCATGTAACAAACTTTCATTTCTAGAAGGCTGACCCCATCCGGGAATCTGTTTTGAGAATGATTTCATGGAGCCCAGTAAAAGTGACTGTAGTTCACCTAGTATACTTGTTCCGAAAACAGATAAAACTTTCCGTATGTGCACTGATTATAGAAAGGTCAAGAATCAATGACTGCATTGATAAAATCGGAAAGGCCAAGGATGTCACCCAATTTGACCTTCTAAAATGACTTTGGCCAATTTCCACTGACGGAAAGAGCAAATGAAATTTCGGCATTTTTGACTACAGATGGACTTTATCAATATAAAGTGATGCCTTTTGGGGTGAAAGGTCCGCCAAATACTTTTCAACGGCTAATGAACATGGTTACCTCTGGTCTAGATAATTGTGATGCTTATATCAATGACGTCATCATCTACAATGACACCTGGAAAGAACATTTAGCAACAATTCGGAAATTCTTTGGCAGACTCACTGATGCAAGTTTGACAATTAATTTATCCAAAAGTGACTTCCTCCGTGATTGTGTAACATTTCTAGGACATATAGTGGGACATGGACAAATTAAACTTACAGATGCTAAGATCAAGGCTATTTCTGAATTCCCTGTGCCTGTTAGTAAAATGCAACTTATGCGATATTTAGATATGGCTGGATACTATCGAAAATTTTGTTCCAGTTTTTCTATAACTGCTGAATCCCTGCCAAATTTATTGAGCAAGAAAACCAAGTTTCATTGGACTGACAGATGTCATTAGACTTTTGATAAGTTAAAGGATACACTTAAGAGTGCACCAGTTCTTACAGCTCCAAATTGCAGTCAATCATTTAAACTGTCTGCTGATGAAAGTGATGTTGGGGTTGGAGCAGTACTTATTCAAGGAGATAAAAATGGTGTTGATCACCGAGTGTGCTATTTTTTCTAAGAAAGTAAATAAGCACCAAAGACATTATTCAGCAATCGAGAAGGAATGCTTGGCTTTGATATTCACATTACAACATTTTTAAGATTACATTAGTTCAGCTCCTTCTCCAGTTATTGTGTGTATTGATCACAACCCCTTTTCTTTTATCGGCAAGATGAAAAATAAAAATCAAAGATTATTAAGACTGAGTTTGTTGTTACAGGAATATAATATTGACATCAGGCACATCAAGGGAAAACATAATTTAATAGCAGATGAACTTTCACGTTTATATAAGTATATTATTTTATGTATAATTTGTATCATTCATAAGATTTCTTATGCTATTTTTAATACACGGCATGTATAATTGACCTATGGTAAAAAGAAAGCTTTATTATATAAATCGTGTTTATTTCTTTGTATGGGGGGAAGTGTTGTGTATATTTGATTTAATTTAATTGTTTGTCTGATGTTGTAATTTGTTAGTTGTATTCCATTACATGCTGTCGTAATGTAATAATGTTTATTCGACTTGATTATATGATAGAATTGAGTTCAGCTTTATTTGACCTGACTTTTTAATTTTCATTAGTAAACACCTAATAATAGAAACATTATATCCAGTTTCTGACCTTGGTTCAGAACCAGTGATAGTTTTAGAAAGCATCCTTTTTATATTTTTTTGTTCTTTCTGAGAGTAAGAATTATTAAGTAAATTCAAGGCCACGCCTGGACTACGCGATATTTATCATGCAACAAACTTCCATTTCTAGAAGGTTGACCCCATCTTTTGGGTCTTAGTTAGATTTATTACTGATGTATTGAGAAAGAATTCTCAGTCGTGACTTATCACTTTAAAAGTCAAGTTGTTTTATGTTGTGTCCAGTTTGGGCTAATCATTTTATTTTCTTCAAATTATTGAATTCCAAGTGATTGTTTTCCCTGGAAATACTAGTGTTCTAACTTAATTCTTGGACTAGGACATTTATCGGAATTTATACAGAATTCAAAAATTGAAATGATATTTAATTCTTGTTTTTTTTTCGTAAAACCGTAAGCTCTTATTTCTCATTTCTCATTTGATATTCTAGGGAAATAAATTATTTGTTAAATTTTATAAAGCTTGTTGTCTTCCCTTTTTCCTGTTACTTTATGTAAGAGCATAGACTCGTAATAATATACACACATACACACACACATATATAAGTGTCTGTATACATGTCTGTGTGCGGCGTTTGATAGGGAACGAACAGTGTATGAGAAGGATTTAAAGGTTTTTGAGAGTAGCGTTAAGATAGTTGAAGAATGATACACTTAGACATATGTACAAATATGCATGTGTGTGTGTGTGTGTGTGTGTGTGTGTGTGTGTGTGTGTGTGTTGGGGATTTTGAATGTAGCTTAAAGAATTATAGACATATCGCTATGATATGTGCAATGTGACAGTCCATCTTGCCGCAGACATGTAGCATCATGTCTCACCCATTCACATTATCCTGACAACAGGCGTTGACAAGTTAAACGCAACCTATATACTGAACCTTTTGACAAGTTTCGGGTAAGTTCTCCTTGGCTGGTGTGGTCAAGTGGGTTCTTAGAAGAATTGAGCTATTTCGCATCGGATGGGTTTGGTCACGTGAGTAGATATTTCGAAATATGAGATTTTGTAGTAAGGCCTGTTAAGTGATGTATATTGTAACATATAGTCGAGATAGACCTTAGAGATGTATGTAAAGAGAGAGCAAATCAGTTAATTCATTTATATCTCGAATTCATTTCTATTTCGATTTTATATTTCATATGTTAAAATCAGTTCGCTTAAATGTTTAGTGTTGTGTTGTGATAATTGGAGAGGATACCTTTGTTAGGATTATTTACTGGAATTGCAAAAGTACTAATTGGACTAGAACTATATTCTGTGAAGGAGTTATGGATAATGTCATTGTGATATGTACATTCGAGGATCTGAAATTCACTCGGAACTTTCGATTCTTTTAGACTTTAATATAACATTTTAGGATCATTTTGTATCAATTAATAATACTGTAAGTTCCGCTTATATTTTCATTTCATAACTTTGTTCATTAAATCATTTGTTAAGTTTTACAAGACTTGTTGGTTTTGCTTCTTTCCTTTTATTTGTTTATGATCATAGAGTCCTAAAAGCACATCAGAATATGAATATTCATTCGGAATACAACTGGTGCAAATTCATTCGGAATACAACTGGGGCAAATTTGACATACTCGATACATTTGGATTTGTGACAGAACTTTAGGACTATCTAGAATTTCATTCGCTATACTTAATTTGTCACTTTGTATTTCAGGGAAATAAATTATATTTTAAATTTGACAAAACTTGTTGTTTTCGATGTTTTTTAAACTTAGTTTAAGACTATAGTTTCGTTACATTATGTGTATAAAAATTAATACATAACCCATTAATGTACGACCTGTGAAATAAATCATAATGTTTGTTCAGTCACGTACGTGCGCTTGAATACAAGCTCCTAATTGTTATTTTGATATATTCTGACCAGAGTCCTGTCTTTTTTTATGATTATTTTGTGACATTCTGGCAGTGATTATCTCTCGTTATGGTTATTTGGGTCGTTCTAACAGTGTTCTGCCTCTCGTTATGGTTATTTGGAATTTTCTGACAGTGTTTATCTCTCGTTATGATTAATGTTCACTTTCTGACAGTGTTTATCTCTCGCTATGATTACTGTTCACTTTCTAACAGTGTTTATCTCTCGTTATGATTACTGTTCACTTTCTGACAGTGTTTATCACTCGTTATGATTATTGTTCACTTTCTGACAGTGTTTATCTCTCGTTATGATTAATCTTCACTTTCTGACAGTGTTTATCTCTCGCTATGATTACTGTTCACTTTCTAACAGTGTTTATCTCTCGTTATGATTACTGTTCACTTTCTGACAGTGTTTATCTCTCGTTATAATTACTGTTCACTTTCTGACAGTGTTTATCTCTCATGATGATTAGTGTTCACTTTCTGACAGTGTTTATCTCTCGTTATGATTACTGTTCACTTTCTGACAGTGTTTATCTCTCGTTATAATTGCTGTTCACTTTCTGACAGTGTTTATCTCTCGTTATAATTAATGTTCACTTTCTGACTGTTTATCTCTCGTTATAATTACTGTTCACTTTCTGACAGTGTTTATCTCTCGTTATGATTATTATGATTACTGTTCACTTTCTGACAGTATTTATCTATCATTATGATTATTGTTCACTTTCTGACAGTGTTTATCTCATGTTATGATTATTATGATCACTGTTCACTTTCTGACAGTGTTTATCTCTCGTTATAATTACTGTTCACTTTCTGACAGTGTTTATCTCTCGTTATGATTATTATGATTATTGTTCACTTTCTGACAGTGTTTATCTCTCGTTATAATTAATGTTCACTTTCTGACACTGTTTATCTCTCGTTATAATTATTGTTCACTTTCTGACAGTGTTTATCTCTCATTATGATTACTGTTCACTTTCTGACAGTATTTATCCCTCGTTATAATCAATGTTCACTTTCTGACAGTGTTTATCTCTCATTATGAATATTGTTCACTTTCTGACAGTGTTTATCTCTCGTTGTGATTACTGTTCACTTTCGGGCAGTGTTTATCTCTCATTATGATTATTGTTCACTTTCTGACAGTGTTTATCTCTCGTTATGATTTATGTTCACTTTCTGACAGTGTTTGTCTCTCGTTATGGTTCTTTAAGACTTTCTGACGTTGTTCTGTTTCTCGTTATGGTTATTTGGGATTTTTCGACCAGATACCGTCTGTCGAGGCATACGTGCATTTGAAACGTGTGCTTTCTTTTGCCCAAAAGTCGATATGGCATTCTGATATTTCTGTTTTTTCATTAGAAATGCATCGTTTGATAGATTATAGAGTTTTTAAGGCAAACCTCTTTTGGGTGAATAATCTGAGATTATATGGCTTTGGGTATGGCCTAGGTTCAACAATATATGGAAATGGGTCGCCCCCATTCTTACGTCCAAATTTGGTTCGCTTTGTTATTGTTGTTGTTGTTGTTGTTATTGTTATTGTTGTTGATTTAGATATAGAACTCATCTTCCTACTGTGATACATGTTGAACGTCCGTTTCTAATAACTGAACGGCATTTGACTTCGACTTTAACAGATATATCCACTAGCGTTGCCTTTTTATTGAACTCCAGAGGAAGCGAGTGAACCTATACAAATAGAACATAAATTATGTTGCAATTCGCGTGGCCTTAAGGAACTCACGAGAGAAATTGTTATACTATCTGTTGCAGCTTGAAGAAAACAGCGATACATTCCTTAACATTTTCTTGGGCGGTGTAGTAAGAACAAAATAAAACTTTGTTCTGCAGTAACATGTTTATAGTGTTAATGATATTATTTGCAGATATTTATGAATAGTTTACGAGCAAAAACAAAGATATGATTGTCAAACAATGAAAGTAATGTAATTCATTTCTTTTTTATATTCAACTGTGGATAAATGAGCCAACAGAAAATCAAGGAACAATTGAGAAAGCTCTTCTTTATTTGGAAAAAGAGAGCAAAAACAGATCAAACCCAAGGAGAAAAGTAAAAATCATTTTAAACGATATTTTGTTTTGTGTGGGGTTTTCTAGTTGATTTTAGGGTTTGTCTCGTTTTCTTTTCTTTATGTATGTTTGGGGGGGGGGGCTTGAATGACCTTCCACTTTAAATGTATTCCAAACAGAATCCGGTGTTAAATTATTTTACGCTATTTTATTTATGTTTCAGCTTATACGGAAGTCTGAGTCAAGCGTTTACGATAATGCACACTTTTCTATCAGCATTACTTTTTCATGTTCTTTTTGTATGCCTCTTGAGCCAAGCTATGAATGTTTTGTTCGTTAGTTCTAATTTATTTCCATTCTTAAACTTGTGATTGTACATCAGATCTACGTGTACCTACCTGAGCACGTTGTCCTTCCGATCGATATGTACTTATAAGACAGCTATACATTTTACCGTTTGTTCTCCGCTCGTTTTCCATAACCAACATGAAACAAAAATCGCCACTCATGTATTATTGAGTGTTACTATCAACAATTCAATACTAGGCCATTCAATTTTATCTTTCTACTTTTTTCTTGAAATATGCAATTGAATCGTCATCAACGTTCATTAGATTTTATTTTTATTTCCTCTAATCTTATGCGTAATCCGTTTCTTTGAGCTGCCTTTATTGTTGAAGACCATTAAATTCTAACTGCTAAATGGAAAGATACAATGTCTCGAAACACAAAATAATCCTGTGAGCATTTTTATGTCGGTGTGGAAGTGTCTTCGGGTCTTCATTGTCCACGGCTCGGGCATAAAGAATGACATTCATTTTCATTTGGCATTCTACATCATTTTTCTTTCTTCAAAATAGTTAAAACTCCTCGACAAAGTTATGAACGCAGAGATACATCAAAATACAGGGATGAAACTTTGCTTGTTGTAATTGTAATGATTAATTACCAGTGCATTTTTTGTGCACTTATTTCCTTATAGTTTCATGCAAACTGGTTGTAAATAGAAGATAAGTGACACGTTTTGTCGATGAGGAGAGAATTAAAATTATGACATTTTTGCTTCCTTGCTCATGGTAAGCCAGAAAATGGTCATTTTAGAAAACATGCTTTGACTGGAATCAGATGATTCAATTTCAACGCCTGAATGGTGAACAAAAGCTTCTTGGCACAGAATCGTCGTCAATAAACTTGTAGCTATTCAATAACAAGTAGTCAACGAATCCAAGTTGCCTGTAATTGGCCATTGCTTGAAAGCTGAGGCAAACAACCAACCGGCTAACTCGACATTGCTTTGAGTTGCTGTAATCAGATCCGAATAGTAACAAAGGCTGCGGCTGCTGTAAAGTTATTGGCTAATTCTATGCCTTCCACATTACGATTCAAGAGTAGGACCAAATTGTTGTATAAATAAACCGATTAGCGTGAAGAATAGGGGTTGATTTCGTTCCATACGGTAAATTTAATTGTACGATTCGTCAGACACGTGCAGGTGGGCGAGAGTTATTCGTGTATATAGCCAAGTACTCATAAAGCTATCCAAGTAGCAAAGGAGTGCAAGGAGGATTCAAAACATCAAATTTGCGACAAAACAGTGTTCGAAACAAGTTCAAGAAAAGGTAGGTAACTTATATACAAGAAACATTTACTGCAGTATTTACACATTTTTCATCCGGCTCAACAGTCATTAGTGAATTGTTCCGTCACATTTGTAACTATGGTAATAATAATGTTTAACTAAGCGAAGATTATTAGATATATCTGTAGAAACGTTTTGTTTGCTTCCGTATGTCACCAGATTATTTGCGTTATGTTTACATGCAATTAAACCTACAATGTGTACCAAACAAATTACTAGAAATTCAAAGTTCCGTTTTCGTTACACAGGATTCTTTTCATTTATTTTCCACGATACTAAAATAGGTGGTATTCGAAGGGAAATATTATACGGTTTGTCATGCTGTTAGTAATGTCGCGATACAGTTATCATCTAGTGTTTTGGTACCTTAGTTTGCAAGATCTGTTCAAATGATTTCTAACAGTATATTTGTATAGGAAAGAAATTCGATGGAATATAGGAATTCTTGCTCAGGAATGTCTAACTTGTTTTGAAGATAAACAAACTGGCTGGCTCTTCTGATGCTAGGGGACATCAGAAAGACTTAATTTCTTGCCATTAATAACCCAACAATGTGATTTGACTTGTATTGCTTATTTATAACATTTGTTCGATTTATTTCAATCAAGACGTAACCTTGTCGTGTGTATATTTTTGAGCATAAATATTGGAAGACGATGAAAACTTTGTATGTAAAATCAATAATGTATACTATAAGAACTTTGAAATGAAAATTAAATCGGTACTTCTCAAGGCAGAACCCGTGGAGGGCTTAAAATTCTGTATTGTTTGATAGATGATGTTACTGGTAGATTTCGACATATTTTGAGCACTTGTATTATTTTTTGCGTTTGTTATGAAGACTAATTTTTGTTTCCTTTTTCACTAGGTATCAAATTGCATATATATATATATATATATATATATATATATATATATATATATATATATATATATATATATATATATATATATATATATATATATATATATATATATATATATGTGTGTGTGTGTGTGTGTTATTCATTGAGCATATTAGGTTACTTTTTCCATACGGCTTACTTTCGAGAAGCGAACAACTTATTTTCGAGACAGTTTACTTTTAAAATCGTACGGCATTTTTTCCGTGACGGCTTACGCTCGAGAACCAGGCGGCTTATTTCGAAACGGTTTTTTTTTCTAGATGGCTTACTTTCGAGATTCGGACGACTTATTTTCGAGGTAAGCTTACTTTCAAGGTCGCTTTAATTTGATTTTTTAAAGGGCATATTAATTTCTTTATTAGGCCAACTTATATAGATGCCTGAATAGTTTTGAGGAAAATGGAAATGCATATTAGTTGTTTGCATTTTACAGTTATATACAAATTGTTCGGCATTCAATGGTGGAACTGAATTCATTCTTGTGACGTTTCGAGGGTAAAGTGTATCTGATGTTTTGAAAGGTAGAATATCAGTTTTATTCGACACATGACCAAGGTGATTTATTATAGCGCATTCTTTATTTGTTCTATGTTTATTAGAAACGTGGATGCACAAGACTTGAAGAACAAACTTTTGAATAATGACTTCTTATTTCTAAATGGAAATAGAAAGTATATGTGAAATTTAACATATTGACCTTGTTCATTAAAAAAACGGATGTGATTGTTGTGTAGTGAATGATATCATCAGTACTCGCTTATAAGTCGAGTCCAGCCGCAAACATTATACACCCTGGTTGCCGTAACCAGTAGACCAAGGTCAATGTTGTTTGTTCTATGTTTGTGACGGTTTCATTTGCTAGAATCGCAGTTTTGCTGTGGCCGATTACATCTATGCATATGAAACATTTTCCAAACATCTATCCTACGTTGTTCCACACTCTCATCCAATTTTCCAAACAGCTATCCTACGTTGTTCCACACTCTCATCCAATTTTCTTCCCCTAGAATTATGTGGTTCGAAGTTACTAGTCCAACTAAACAATCATCCTTTCCCCAGACTTCAAAATATATCCATAGATGTCAATATATTCATATTATGTGCCAGTTGTAATGTTTGTGAAAAGAAAAGGGTAACACACAGAAATTAAGAAACGTATCTTGGATGTTCAAATATCAACACATTCCATTTCAACACATTCAATTTACATATTGAACATTTGTTTCTCTGTTTTCCACTACATATTGAACATTTGTGCCTCTGTTTTCCATTACATATTGAATATTTGTGTCTCTGTTTTCCATTACATATTGAATATTTGTGTCTCTGTTTTCCATTACATATTGAATATTTGTGTCTCTGTTTTCCATTACATGTTGAATATTTTATCTTTTTTGTTCTTTTGGACACGTGTTAGAGAAAATCGGCATAATGATATGAACCGTATGTGTAACATGTTAAGATTCGGACCAGTTTAAATATATGGTTCCAGACATATAAATGAGCATGAACACTTCTCGTAAGCTAGTGTAATATCAGCACGAAGCGTTAATGTTACGTTTCACTGCAGTGATAAGTAATCATATGCGATCGTATTTGTTTTCCATGGGTATTATCGATTTTCTTCGATACCATGTTACTAATAGGGTGGGTAACCTATGTGACCTACAAGTTGCAAAAGGTGATACGATATTTGAATAGACTATTCTCTTTTACTACTTTCTTTGTGCATTTCTGTATCCTGTAAAATATACAAAAAAGCAACCTTTAGAGCAAGAGATAAAAACGTGTATTTCACTACGGCTAACTCAAATTTGTTTCATCTTTTCTTTAGAAACCTATATCAGGAATAAAATACTTGATCACTCATTGTATTCTTAGTTGTCAAATAAATTGTTCTTCGCACATGTGGCACGACAAAACGAAAGCAACTGTCATGACTCGACAGCTCAGATCCCCACGCTTTATATTGCGTATTCCATCCCACATGTTTCCTCACCTCCATACAGTGTCCCATGAGATCATAATGCAAACTCCGTCACATACATGATACGTCGCTGCAATTGGTATTGTACATTTGACATATTATATATATATATATATATATATATATATATATATATATATATATATATATATATATATATATATATATATATATGAGAAATTGTTGTTTGTTTTCCACTGTAACTAAAGGCATTTTGCCGGGTAGATCAGGATAGAAATGTTTCTTGTACTGCCTGAGTCCTCAGTCTTTGTACATCTCATTACTGCAGTTCAATGTTTTATAGAGAAAAATTTAACCCAAGATAAAATTGTACCTCAACGTTTTATAAAGCGATATGCTACTTTTTCACTGTTGCTCACTGACTGTAAAAGTTCTAAATATATTCACACCAAGCACAAGTATTTTTTCTCTTTCCTCAATTAAAACTTGCAGATATGTTTTAACTGCTTTCATAACTATCTACCATAGTAGCAGTGACTGAATAAAGTCAAGTAATTTGTTATAATTCTTGGATGCCATGTTCTGATCTTGTCTAGACAATATGAGAAGTCGATGCCATTTTCTGACCTTGACAAGAATAAACGGGGCTTGAATGATATTATGGGGCACTCTACAGATATTATGAAGTTCTGAGAGAGTGACAGGTATAAGGTAAACTTGTTTGTATTTGCAAAATTCACAGTGGAGAGAACATTAGCATAGTGTTATATTATTCTCATGTATTGTAGATGAAATTTCTTTGGATATTTTACTTGTGGAAATTGTGCATGATATAAGCACAGTATCTTTAACATCTATTAAATAGGGAAAACGAATTTTGCTAGACTAGACGATACCATCTTCTGAAAATGCAATAAAAGAATAACAGAATATATAACATGTAAAAGTAAGTTATGGGCTCTTTTTTGAGCAATTTACCTCTGAAGTCCAGGAAGTGAAAATTACTCAGCGGAGCTAGCAGTTTTTTTTTATGTGTGCACAGTTGTATCAAGGACAAGCTGCCATATAACCCATATAACACCAATGAATCATACACCAAAATAAAAGGAATCAAAAGTTCTTTTAACATGAGATCTACAAGACTACTTTAAAAAAATAACCAGCATAATCAGTGACGGAAAACGTGGAAAATTAGATTTCTTTAAAACAATAACCCTAAGTAAAATACAAAACTTTACGAGACTAAACGGAACCTGGATGCTATTATCTGATCTTGACGAGACTGAACGTGACTTGGATGCGATCATGTGTTCTCGATGAGACGTAAGGGGAGTTGGATGCTATCATCTAGTCCTGCCGAATCTAAATGGGACTTGTATGCTATCATCTAGTCCTGCCGAGACTAAATGGGAGTTGGATGCTATCATCTTGTCTTGCCGAGTCTAAATGGGAGTTGGATGCTATCATCTTGTCTTGCCGAGTCTAAATGAGAGTTGGATGCTATCATATATTCCTGCCGAGTCTAAATGGGAGTTAAATGCTATCATCTAGTCCTGCCGAGTCTAAATGGGAGTTGGATGCTATCATCTAGCCTTGCCGAGTCTAAATGGGAGTTTGATGGCATCATCTAGCCTTGCCGAGTCTAAATGGGAGTTCGATGCTATCGTATAGTCCTGCCGAGTCTAAATGGGAGTTGAATGCTATCATCTAGTCCTGCCGAGTCTAAATGGGAGTTGGATGGTATCATCTAGCCTTGCCAAGTCTGAATGGGAGTTCGATGCTATCATCTAGTCCTGCCGAGTCTAAATGGGAGTTCGATGCTATCATCTTGTCTTGCCGAGTCTAAATGGGAGTTCGATGGTATCATCTAGCCTTGCCGAGTCTAAATGGGAGTTGGATGCTATCATATAGTCCTGCCGAGTCTAAATGGGAGTTGAATGCTATCATCTAGTCCTGCCGAGTCTAAATGGGAGTTGAATGCTATCATCTAGTCCTGCCGAGTCTAAATGGAAGTTGGATGCTATCATATAGTCGTGCCGAGTCTAAATGAGAGTTGGATGCTATCATCTAGTCCTGCCGAGTCTAAATGGAAGTTGGATGCTATCATCTAGTCCTGCCGAGTCTAAATGGGAGTTGGATGTATAATCTAGTCCTGCCGAGTCTAAATGGGAGTTGGATGCTATCATCTAGTCCTGCCGAGTCTAAATGGGAGTTGGGTGCTATCATCTTGTCTTGCCGAGTCTAAATGGAAGTTGGATGCTATCATCTAGTCTTGCCAAGTCTAAATGGGAGTTCGATGCTATCATCTAGTCCTGCCGAGTCTAAATGGGAGTTCGATGCTATCATCTAGTCTTGCCGAGTCTAAATGGGAGTTGGATGCTATCATATAGTCGTGCCGAGTCTAAATGGGAGTTGGATGCTATCATCTAGTCCTGCCGAGTCTAAATGGGAGTTGGATGCTATCGTATATTCTTGCCGAGTCTAAATGGGAGTTCGATGCTATCATATAGTCTTGCCGAGTCTAAATGGGAGTTCGATGCTATCATATAGTCTTGCCGAGTCTAAATGGGAGTTGGATGCTATCATCTAGTCCTGCCGAGTCTAAATGGGAGTTGGATGTATAATCTAGTCCTGCCGAGTCTAAATGGGAGTTGGATGCTATCATCTAGTCCTGCCGTGTCTAAATGGGAGTTGGATGTATAATCTAGTCCTGCCGAGTCTAAATGGGAGTTGGATGCTATCATCTAGTCTTGCCGAGTCTAAATGGGAGTTGGATGCTATCATCTAGTCCTGCCGAGTCTAAATGGGAGTTGGATGCTCTCATCTTGTCTTGCCGAGTCTAAATGGGATTTTGGATGCTATCATCTAGTCTTGCCAAGTCTAAATGGGAGTTCGATGCTATCATCTAGTCCTGCCGAGTCTAAATGGGAGTTGGATGGTATCATCTAGCCTTGCCGAGTCTAAATGGGAGTTGGATGGTATCATCTAGCCTTGCCGAGTCTAAATGGGAGTTCGATGGTATCATCTAGCCTTGCCGAGTCTAAATGGGAGTTGGATGTATAATCTAGTCCTGCCGAGTCTAAATGGGAGTTGGATGTATAATCTAGTCCTGCCGAGTCTAAATTGGAGTTGGATGTATAATCTAGTCCTGCCGAGTCTAAATGGGAGTTCGATGCTATCATCTAGTCTTGCCGAGTCTAAATGGGAGTTCGATGCTATCATCTAGTCTTGCCGAGACTAAATGGGAGTTCGATGCTATCATATAGTCTTGCCGAGTCTAAATGAGAGTTGGATGCTATCATATAGTCCTACCGAGTCTAAATGGGAGTTGGATGTATAATCTAGTCCTGCCGAGTCTAAATGGGAGTTGGATGCTATCATCTTGTCTTGCCGAGTCTAGATAAGAGTTGGATGCTATCATCTAGTCCTGCCGAGTCTAAATGGGAGTTGGATGCTATCATCTAGTCCTGCCGAGTCTAAATGGGAGTTGGATGTTATCATCTAGTCCTGCCGAGTCTAAATGGGAGTTGGATGGTATCATCTAGCCTTGCCGAGTCTAAATGGGAGTTCGATGGTATCATCTTGCCTTGCCGAGTCTAAATGGGAGTTGGATGTATAATCTAGTCCTGCCGAGTCTAAATGGGAGTTGGATGTATAATCTAGTCCTGCCGAGTCTAAATGGGAGTTGGATGCTATCATCTTGTCTTGCCGAGACTAAATGGGAGTTCGATACTATCATATAGTCTTGCCGAGTCTAAATGGGAGTTCGATGCTATCATCTTGTCTTGCCGAGTCTAAATAAGAGTTGGATGCTATCATCTAGTCCTGCCGAGTCTAAATGGGAGTTGGATGCTATCATCTTGTCTTGCCGAGTCTAAATGAGAGTTGGATGCTATCATATAGTCCTGCCGAATCTAAATGGGAGTTGGATGCTATCATATAGTCTTGCCGAGTCTAAATGGGAGTTGAATGTTATCATCTAGTCCTGCCGAGTCTAAATGGGAGTTGGATGTATAATCTAGTCTTGCCAAGTCTAAATGAGAGTTGGATGCTATCATCTAGTCCTGCCGAGTCTAAATGGGAGTTGGATGCTATCATCTTGTCTTGCCGAGTCTAAATGGCAGTTGGATGCTATCATCTTGTCTTGCCGAGTCTAAATGGGAGTTGGATGCTATCATCTTGTCTTGCCGAGTCTAAATGGGAGTTGAATGCTATCATCTAGTCTTGCCAAGTCTAAATGGGTTCTTTGAGAGGATCTTTATAATAATGCCTAGAACGACAGTGATAATAATGTCTTAGGTCATTAGTGAAAATGTCTAAAAGCAGAACAAAATTATATAGATCAACATTATAAATCATAAAATACTACTGTAATTACATTTAATCAAACTTCAACGAAATCGTAAACAACCATTCTGCACCAAGTTTTTCCTTTAGTCGTCCTAAAGAATTTACATCATATCTTCAATAGATTCTTATCGACATTTCCCTGTTCATTGGTTACAAGAAAATGAATTCTTTGGGTTGATTAGTTTGGGATTTCTTGAACAGTGAAATAGTGAAAGGTTAAAGTTTTCTGAGAAATCAAATTTACAGTACATAAGTAACGTCTCATGTTAGTATATATTCTCGGGAATGACTCTTTTATGTAACATATAATTTATAACTAGATCGTCCTTCTCACTAATAATATTTACTTTTTTTCTTCCAGCGATGCATAATAATTGTACCCGATTTGAACAATTTGTCTTTTGTCAATCGTTTCTAAAAACCATAATCTGTCCGATTCCGTTCTTCATTGTTTTTCTCGTTCAATTTTTACTTGTATTCTTCAATAGCCTTTTGCAAATGTTAGGGCCCCATGTATACACGTACTTGCTCGTGCTGGTGTCTTTTGAATTTTTATACGAACAAATGTCGATAATTCACGTGTTGAATAATCATGCGTAATGCGATTAAACAAGGTTGACAACGACTTGAAGTTATGGAGTTGCTTTGGTATTTGATGTTTTTTTATTCAGCAAGGAACAAAAAAAATAATCTTGGATTATTTTAACTTCTGCTAAGCATCGAAGTTTTAGATGATGAGTTTTTACAGTGTTTGGTATACTATATAAAGCTGTACTGACTGAATTATGTAATGACTGATTAATCGGGATTATATTTAGCTTCTTTATTTAATCAAGTTTTAAAAATATTTCGATTCGACGATTTGCGATTTAAATTTGCGCAGTGCTAGTATATACCTCATAGCCTTTCCTTCAGGCAATATTGGCAATATCAAAGTGACAGTCTGATACGAATGGCACTATATGTCTCTTCCCTATATAGAAAATCCTTTGAGGTGTCATATAAATGCATATGGAGACTTATCAACCAATCCTTATGATTACGTTATTGAAATCTTCACTCTTACCGTTCATCTCGATTACGTCTACAGCGCGTGGAAAATGTCATCAGGGAGCCCGTCAATTATTGTAGTAGACAGGGTACCTGCCAATTGTGTATCATTATATTACATTTATATTCCCAATGTCACCAAACGGCTTGTTACCAAAGTCTCACGGACGCTTCTTTTTCAGTTGATTTTTCTCTGTAGAATTTGTGCAAAGAAAGTCGAAGTAAATTAACTTTCAATAGCTGACATCTTGGCAGGCATGATTTGTAACAGATCGGGGTCAACATATTATTACGTTGATATCCTGTACATATATCGTTGTAAACGTCGGACGCTGTAAAAGCTAGCATCTGGCTTATGACCCTGTCGAAAATACCAGAAGAACTATGCAGGAAATTAAAATCTTCAACCGTGTGCAAGCTTTTATAAGTCGAGTCAAATTGCAACAACAGACAGCCTTATCTGCCGTATCATAACGCACCTGCAGATCAGGGGCTATGCTGTTTGTTCTACTGATAAGTCCTTACAAACTGACACAGAACCAGATCTGCCAGAGCATTATTCAGTAATGTGCACAACATTTTACAGAAAAACAAATATAAAAGAGAATATGTAAGTTTTATGACATGAAGTAGAAGTCACATCCATATATTCGTCAACTCAAGCTTTACAATAATTCAATTTGCAAAATCCATATATGTGAGATCTCTAAGTTGACGTCAGAGATGATATGAGTATTGACAGCGATAAAGTGAAAATGGTTTTAGATTCAAACTTACCTAAGTGCAAGTTAACTTCTTCCAATAAAAAAGCTTAATTATTTTCAGTGAATCAGCCACATCCATTATCTTGAATATGGTGTTTATAATTTCAATGCACAAATATTCGTTGTATACAACATGAAATGAACATTTTGATTTCATCATAAGCATTTCTCTGTGCAACCCTTGCAAAAGAACAACCGTCTCGCAATTATCGTTTTCAAGATATCGATGAATTATCAATTTGAAGATATCGAGAAATTTGTTCCTACTCAGAAGCAGGCTGCAACATTAAAACAATCAAATTTACCCCAATCACCACTTCAAGATGTTAGACACATACAAAATTAGCAATCTGGTTCATGTGTTTGCGTATGGTGTGTATTATAACCTAAAATATTTTATATGCACACTGCAACGGAAATCCAAACAAAGGAAGGCAATAAGGGATCGTTAGATATGCGCATAGAGGATTTGAAATACTCGAAATGTTTTAGTTTTTGAAGTAATTATTCTACGTCCTGGAACTACCTTCATAAGTCGGTATCATATGGATTTCTTACTTTAAAAGAGGTGTAAGCGTGCTATAACAGCTGTGGAAATGGAGGAAAATATCATAGAAAGCACTACTTTACAGAGATAGATTTTCATTACCCTTCAGAAACCAACTCTTTTCGTTCAAGTCAAATTTGGTCAGTTATAATAGGAATAAGATATTTTACCAATGGTCAACAACTAATATTATTCCCATGTAGTTTGTAGCCGGACAACTGGTGCATGTTATCTAGTCAACTTGTAAATGTTATCCTGTCAGTTGATAACTGGTATCCTGTCAACTCGTAACTTGTATCCCGTTAATAAGTCACACGATTTGCCATACAGACTGCAGTGTTGTTTTGCAAAATCACTAAGCTTTCGTTTTCAGATTTATTCCAGAGTAAACTTTTAAAATCATGACAACGATGTGCTGCGCAGTATATTACAGAACATATAAAATATCAGCATAAAGAATGAAGACAACCTAGTATCTCTTTGATACTTTCTCTTTTTCATATATAACTGATATATTTCTTTGGATGTAGAGAAAAGTGGAAAATAAATAAATACTATTGTAATATCAAATGTTGTTTATGACTAATATAATGTTTGGAATAGTGTTCTTTATTTTACACGAATGAATGTTCCCTTTTTTAATGGGTATAATGGTGGGAACGTTCAGAGTCTGCTCTGTCTCTAAATCCTACAGGAATGTGTAGGATTTTAAAGGAAGTTCAAATCTGGTTGAAAACAGCTATTTATTGGAATAGTTTCAAGTTTTTATTTCGACATTGAGGATGATAAATTGTGAATGAAATTCTCTTACAACCAATATGGGGGCCCCGAGTGTCCGAGTGGTCTAAAGCGCTCTCAGTTACGAATCACTGCCATCTCACCTCTGTCTGCGCCGGTTCGAGTCTCGGATTCAGCCACTGTGGGTATGTGAGAAAGCTTGCCGGTAGCTTCTCGTGGGTCGGTGGGTCTTTCCAGGGTTTTCCCGGGTTCTTCCTCTACCATTAATTCTGGCCGCCATGTATAGCCTATCGTGTGCTTAAAAAAATGGCGTTAAATCCCACAAGAACAACAACAACTACAACCAATATGTGATTTAGAACATTTATAACCATCTTGCGCAAGCCAAGAGCAGGTGATACTAGAATACGAATTAGACGATGAAAGAAACTCGTACTGAACCAAAAGACAACAAATAACACAGAATGTTGACACGTATTTCGTTCCAGAAAGTAATAACTGGCCTGGCCTTTACGTATTCACTTAACGAACATTCTAAGTAAACAAGGTCATGCTTTTTAACTTAAATTTTAATTAGAAACATTATAAATATCAGGTAAACCAGGAATTTCCAAGGGTGAAAACCAATGTCCTTGAACTCAAATCCAAGTAAACACATGTTTTAAAAAAATGACAATAGTCAGGTGGACCTAAAACACTACATTCAATCGTGGGCAAAGGTTAATCACACAATACAAACAAATATACAAAGGATAGCCAAGCATTGAATTCAGATTTGTTTCAAATAGTAATCCCCGCCTCCGTATTCCACACACATCTAAATGCTGAATTCAGATTCATTTTAGATATTAATCCACGCCTCCGTATTCCACACATATCTAAATGCTGAATTCAGATTCGTTTCAAATATTAATCCCCGCCTCCGTATTCACACATATCTAAATGTTGAATTCAGATTCGTTTCAAATATTAATCCCCGCCTTCGTATTCCACACATATCTAAATGCTGAATTCAGATTCATTTTTTATACTAATTCCTTTATCAGTATTTGACACACATCTGCAGATTTCATCAGAGATGGTGTTCATATCGCTTCAAAATGAAATATATTTATGTTGTAGACAACGACAGTGCCCATTTTTACATGACAACCGTCTAAAAATATAAAAATTTGTGTGTGTATAACATTATTTGTTTTATACTTTATAAACAGCTCCACTAGTTAAGCGGCGTCTATATTCAACAGTACTGACCGTAGTTAAGGAAAAACATTCACCTGTTCCTTATATGGTAAACACGTGCCGCATTTGACTGTCTACGGCTAAATAACAATGGCTGACCACGTTATAAATCTAATTGCCACCAGATGCCGACAATGAATATAACGAAACCACTTTCTACCTGAAATCAGTGTAGGAGAGAATAAATTTAGCTCTCGTCCATAGAAAAATCCGAACATATCCAAAGATTTAGGTTATACGGAAAAACAAACAAATAAACAAGCAGCTAAGACAGACTTAACATTTCTCTAGTTATCGTGCAAGTGGATCGCTCCGGTGGCCTAGTGGTTAGAGCGTCCGCTTCTGATGCGAGAGGTTATGGGTTCGAACCCCGGCCGAGTCATACCAAGGGCTTCTAAAAATGTTGCTAACAGATGCCTCACTAGGCGCTCAGTATTAAGATGTTAGTGTTAGGACTGGTCGGCCTGGTGTCAGGATAATGTGACTGGGGAGGACATCATGCTACATGTCTGCAGCATGATGCCCCTATGCTAGACATCACTTTAAACTGCCACACTGCAGACATTTTAGTGATATGGCTGGAAAATTGTTAAAGTTACGTTAAACGTTTAAATCACACACACACACTTATTTACCGAAACAAGGCGTTCACACTGAATTTTCTCCTGATGATATTTAAGGTATTACTGCATTAATTAAGTGTCATACATTTCCTCCATTTCTCTACATTCCTATGGAAATCCACTACGTTAATTATTCAGATGTACCAAGACCATGTTATGTTAGGGCCTAATTAGAACACAACCTGTCTAAGAATCTGTGTGAAGAATAGGCATAGGCTATGTTCTGAGTGAAGAATCAGCGTAGGCGATGTTCTGTGTGAATAATCAGCATAGGCCATATTCTGTGTGAATAATCAGCATAGGCCATATTCTGTGTGAATAATCAGCATAGGCCATATTCTGTGTGAACGATCAGCATAGGCCATATTATGTGTGAACAATCAGCATATGCCATGTTCTGTGTGAAGAATTAGCATATGCCATGTTCTGAGTGAAGAATAGGCATAGGCCATGTTCTGTGTGAAGAATCAGCATAGGCCATGTTCTGTGTGAACAATCAGCATAGGCCATATTCTGTGTGAATAATCAGCATAGGCCATGTTCTGTGTGAACAATCAGCATAGGTCATATTCTGTGTGAACAATCAGCACAGGCCATCTACTAAGTGAAGAATCGGCATAGGCCATGCTCTGTGTGAGCAATCGGCATAGGCCATATTCTGTGTTTTGGTAATAGCTGCATCTGAATTAGATGACTGGATTTTACTGCACAAAACCCTCCAAGCTGTGACCGAATCACGCCTGTAGCTCTGTCCGAATCACACCTTATCTTCCAAAGCAAAAGTCATGAGGCTGTAGTTATTCAAAAAAAAAAAAAAAAAAAAAAAAAAAAAAAAAAAAAAAAAAAAAAACCATTTTATCTTCTATTCCGGTTGTTATGCTGCTTTCCATTGTATGCAAGTAACATTCTTTAGTGGTTATTGGGGTCTCCGAGTGGCCGAGCGCTCACCGTTACGGATCATTGCCATCTCACGTCTGTCTGCGTGGGTTCGAGTCACGGCTTCTGCTAATGTGGGTATGTGAGAAAGCTTGCCAGTAGCTTCTCGTGGGTCGGTGGGTCTTTCCGGGATTTTCCCGGGTTCTTCCTCGACCATTTATACTGGCCGCCATGTATAGTCTATCTTGTGCTGAAAAATGGCGTTAAACCCTACAGCAACAAGAACAACAACAATAACAGTGGTTAGTTATTCACCAGGAAATATCAGATAAGATATGCATTATGTTCTCAGCAACTTCAGTTGGATACAATGACACCTGATTGGCTCAGTTACTTTAATAGTGCCTTTTAATAGTGGGATAGAGGTTTATAAAAACTGTAATTGTAATAAGTGCCAAGGTGTGCAGTGAAGTTGCAATTTTTTTAGCAATATCTATTGGAAACAAACTAAGAGCGAATAGGCTACGTTTAAAGTCAACGTTAAAATAGTAAAACATCATTTAAAAAAAAAATCCCTAAAAGCTGTATCATCAAACGAAATTTGAAACATCGGTTAATCAGAAAGAGATATTCCAGTTGGACTCGTTTTAACAGCACGATTCTATCAAGTCTAGTCAAAAATGTATTTCGTGTTTGGGGTGATGCCATTAGCACTATTATATAAAGGAAGTCAAACATTTTTTAGAGATGAAACTTTAGCAGATATATTTGACACTCAAAAATATACCTTTTGACACGTGGAACAATATGTATATATGACATGACATTGTACATACATCGATAAAACAAAATGTGTGTGCGTTCGTATACTGCACATAAATATCAATCAGACGGAAATAGATCTAGAAATTATAAACTGATAAACATTGCTGCAAGCAAAACCTGCTTTGTGTGCTCAGTAGATAAACCAGTCCTTAACAACCCCACCAACCAAAAAAGCTAAAACAATAAATTCAATGCATACATACCTTCTCTCTTGTCTCGTTATTTGTCCACCTGTTAATTAAAATACATACATACATACATACATACATACATACATACATACATACATACATATGTCAACTATGAATCATTAATATATCTTTCAAAATCGTGTCACGTAACTACTTTTAGTATACATCATACTTGATTGCAATCAAATTAAAAACATATCGCCACAGATATACTGACACCAGAAAGACTTAAAAACAACATCAGTCTTGTGGTGTGAAGATAATCTTCCACCTGTATACAAGAAAACATTTTTATAAACACAAGACAAATATTCCGTTTTCAGACCTTCAATTTTCCCCTTTGTTTGTTTGTATCTTCACAAAATGCAAATTGTGATCTCCAAACGTCTCCAAAGGTTTTACTTAGCGCTGCAAGACATATGGTAGAGATGACAATTCAGTGCCAGATCCAGATTTGCGATATGCCACACCTCGTAGGGAAACCTGAAGGATATATGCCATTAATACTGTATGAGAAACTAGAACCTGAACTTCGGGTGTTTTTAACTTAGTAACCCTTTTTTGCGGTATACTAGATCTGCCCTTAATCTGATATTGCCAAAATGATTATTTTCATGTGATGAAAATGAAATGGCAGTCTGTATAGTCTGTAATACGATACGATTAACACAAATTGCTACTGATTTGTTGTCACCAATCAATTACAATCATAAGGCTTCAGAAATCAACGGAACGTAATGTTCCATGCGAAGATAGCTATCACCTGCCTTGCTAGTTGTCAGTTAAGACCAAATTATTTTACAGTGATGTGGGCTGACATCCTCAGTATGCAAAGGTAAGACGTGCCAAGGTCTTCATAAACTTGTCTGTACACATTTTTCTTCAGCTTTTAAATTAATTTGGGCCTAAATTGATTAAAACCTCACAAGGCTTGGAGCTTCTAACGATTGTCAGCTCTGTTGTTTAGATTTTCTTCTATTTACTGTTACATGATACAATCTCCAAAATAGCATCTACATATCTAATATCATTATCAAATCATGTTAACTATACTTGTTTATTTCGAGCACGACAATACTGTATAGTGCCAAAATACCAAACCAGGATACCAAGTTGATAACGTCATACCTACAATCATAGGCGACAGGCATGCGGCAAACGCTATTTACAGACAATACGCCGTTCGTTTATTAATTGCCTTTCACTCGCCACGCTTTCCTCACCTTCAGGAACAGATTATGATGTAGACTAAATTCACTCTTCTACAAAGGTTAGACGTGCCTTTAAAAACTTGTCTATCTATCTTTCTGCTACCTTTGAATTGAAATTGGGGTGGCTCTAATTGATTCAAACTATATTAGGATGAATAGTCCATCATCAGCTGTATTGTCTGGAAAATCTTCATTTTACCGTAGCATTATGATATCTCCAAAATAACATCAATAAATATAATATAGTTATGGTATCAGGTTTAAATATTTGTTTATTTTGAGCACGACAGTACTGCGTTGTTCCTGAACACCGAACAGGAAAGCAAATTGGTAACGTCATACTAGAAACCAAAGAGACATGCGTGTGGCAAACCCTCTAGCAACCTACTTATCTCACGAATTCCCGTTCTTTGATTAATTACCGTTCACCCAACCCACTCTAACGACACACTGTGACCAAGACTTATGGACCTAAACGAGAATTTGCCATATGATGTATGCTCATTCAGGCCCTTTCCAATGAGTAAAAATAAAAGAAATAGAGATGAAAGGTATTGTGAAAGAAGATTACATCTCCCCCACCAAACCCACGCCAGATCTCTTTATGACGAGGCCATATTAACACCCCTCTTGAACACGTTTACCATAAGGACAGAGCTTAGTGAAATCACCGTTTGGTTTCGTAGGTGATAGGGTAAGGCGCATGATAGATGAACAAACATCCACGATGCTGTGGCGTGGCAAAACTTAAGCCATTTAACGTCAAGCCCATGTCAGTGTTTTATTAATAGATATTTGTGCAAACCCACCCAGTTTCATTCTGTCTGGGCGAAGGCTCCCAACTTTATTATTTAAATTGAAAATATTGGTGATATGAAGATATGGTTGTGGAATGTGATGGAGATTGTAACTCTGGCATAGAACTGCGAATTTCGGAATAGGAGCACATCGTGTATGAACAAAAATTAGTAAACAAGAGTTGTCTAAATAGAATCGTTCCTCCAACTAAATGTAATAGCTCAGTGAACCAATCAAATCATTTTCTTGCGTTTTAAATCTTACTCATTTCACGAAGCGGTATTTTCCCCGTTACTTCTAATGGCAGTATTTTCCCGTTACTTTTAATGGCGGTATTTTCCCGTTACTTCTAATGGTGGTATTTTCCCGTTACTTCTAATGGCAGTATTATCCCGTTACTTCTAATGGCAGTATTTTCCCGTTACTTCTAATGGCGGTATTTTCCTGTTTTCATTTGTTCAGTTATGTATATGTTACCAATGCCAAAACACCTGATGAAAACATATCAAATTCAAAACAAGAACTCCAGTGCATAAGTTAAGATGTAACACGACTATGCTAGGTTAAAGACTAACTCCACGTTAGCATAAATAATATCAGTATATGTTTTTTAGCAATGTATGAAAATGGTTGCATTTCAATATAGTGACTGAACCTTCAGTGCAAATGACCATTCCGGAACCGGCCGAATTACATCGGGATTTTTTTGTCATCCTACGCACAAAGAAAGAGGTTGATCTCAATAAGCAATGAGTTTTGTTTATAGACATGAATGCTCATTTCTCTTATATGCAGGCAGCATATTTCTTCAGAGGAAAAATCAGAGACAAAGTAAGAACAAATTTGCTTAGTAACAAGAATGTAAGCAATTTGTGTAGTAATACGATTCACAGCTATTTTTAGCCAAGCCAGAGATTTCCTATCAGTTTATCATAGTGTTTCATACATAGTATTGTTTAAAAAAATAAAAAATACTGATGTATCTTAATATGTCCTGTATACTACTGTGCAACTTTAACGCGCACAAAATTGAAATACCTGTACTAATAATATATGCTTAACATGTCCCTCCAAGTTACTACATAAATATTGATTATCATTATGACACAATGCATGGCTGTATGTGGTAGTTTCATTTTAAAAGACTCTAAGCGGACAGATATGGTCATGTTGGAAATAAATTCTGCCTAGTTCACACATCTGATACTGATCAACATTGTGACCCATAGGACTTAGGGTCAATACTTGTCATCACAGTAAAAGTAAGAATTTATAATGTTAATGAATCCTGACTTTGTCTCTGTTCTATAGCTTTGATAAACTATGGCCATGGTTTATTGAGTATTTAACACAATTCATTGACAGTCGTGATCCACATAAATGTTTAGCTTATGAATACTTCTTGACGGCTCTCAGACCAGTGCATGCCCATTGGATAAGACGCTATAAGGGAAGTGGGTCTGTTGTCGGCGCTGCTGAGGACTACATTTTGCCCATCCATGACAGTAAATTCGACCCTAAGCATAGCCAACAATAAGCAAATGACCAAGCATCGAGTTCACCTAAGCCCAAGAAATCTGGTTCGATAGAACAATACTATGGAGACAAAAAGTGCTATAAATATCATCAGAAGGGTCATGTTTTCCGTGGTTGTCGCAGCAGGGAAAAAAAACAAATCAAGCAACCTACTTTGTCCAGAATACCGTTAGTGAACGGCTAATAAATGTACCGGGAATAAACGCATGCTAACTGTTGTTGAAGAAGCCACCCGGTATCTGGAAGCAATTCCGCTGAAGGACATTGATGCCAAAACAGCGGTTAACGCTTTAGTTAGCCTACTTAGTCGGGTTGGTATACCTAGGATTATTCTTACAGACCAAGGGACCAACATCACAAGTACTCTTCTAACAGACATCTACAACATGTTGAACATAAAGGGAATAACAACCTCTCCTTGCAGGCGACAATCCAATGGAAAGGTTGAAAGATTTTAATGGCACACTCAGAGCTGTCTTTAAGAAACTGTGTTCCACAGATGGTGAAGAGTGGGATGTGATGCTGCCTTACGCACTGTTTTGCTATAGAGGGTTAAAAAAAAGGCAACTGGGATTTTGCCGTTTGAGCTACTGTATGGTTGGCAAGTAAGAGGGACGATGGAGATTCTTAAGGATCTATTCACCGGTGAGGGTGAGACACAGACGTCAGTTCTACAACACGTGTTTTCGATTCGTCAGATATTGGCAGATGTATTTGAGTTACTGAAAGAAAATCTGTCAGAGTGTCGCAAAAAGGTTTAATCAAGGTACGACAAAAATACTCCCAAAAGGGAATTTATCCGGGAGATGTACAAGAGAGCTGTACTGTTTTCGGTAACTGTCTGAGATGAATTTTATGGAGGAGGACGGATTGACATCTCACCGGCCGATATCGAGAGTTTGGACAATATCAGTCTGCATGGCAGACTGACGAAAGAACAACGATAACAGATGCGAAAATTATGACCTGAGTTCGAAGACATTCTAACTCCAAAACCAGGCAAGACCACCTTGATCACTCAGAACATTCGAACAACAACAGCAAGCCTACGATCGCTTCAGAAACCTTATCGTATTCCCAAAGCAAAAAGGGCTGATGTCAGAGCTATAGTAGACGAAATGTCACAACAAAAGTTGATAAGTCCATCTACAAGCCCATGGAGGTCACCAACTTGTTTAAAAGAAAGATGGAAGTCTGCGACTTTGTATTGATTATATAAAATTGAACAATGTCACACTTTTTAATGCATATCCTACACCTAGGATAGACGAACTGTTTGAGAAGTGCAAAATATATTAACGAACTCGACATGACTAAAGGTTACTGGCAGGTACCTCTGTCTAAAGAAGCGCAGGAGAAAAATCTGCATTTGTGGTACCCTTTGGACTTTATGAATTTACTGTTATGCCTTTCGGGATGAAAACTTAACCTGCTACATTTTCGCGCATGATGAACTTGTTGCTGTCCAAATCGCGTGATGTTGTACCTCACTTTGATGACATCATTTTTTATAGTAAGACCTGGGATTACCACCTTCAGAATCTACAAGCAGTCTTTGAGAAATTGCGAGAAAACAACCTGACAGTCAAACCTTCCAAGTGTGAAATTGGACAGGATATTATTGTTTGCGTTGGTGACATTGTTGGTGAGGACAAATCTAACTAGACGATTCCAACGTCAAAGCTATGGTTGACTTGCAACTCCCGACAACAAGCAAAGATGTTCAATCCATTATTGTAATGGTGGGCTATTATAGAAAATTCATTGAGAATTTCGCTGAACTCTCGGCTCCGTTTTGTATCTTGACAAAGATCGTGTTCCATGGGATGAGACAGCTGTTAAGTCATTCAGTGAGTTGAGGAATGCACTTGTAAAAGCACCTATCATGATCAACCGTGATTGTGAACGCCCATTTGTACTGCAAACTGATGCAAGTGACATGAGCACTAGAGCTGTTGTGAGTCAGTACAATGACAATGAAGAAGAACATCTTATAGCGTATCTTAGCCGCAAACTAATGCCCAGAAAGCAGAATTATTCTCTGGGTGATATAATCTCTTCACTACTACTTGTGCGGAGCTCCATTCATTGTCGAACCTGTCCATAACCCCGCTAGCATGGCTAAACCAGAACAAAGCAAACCAACAACGTCTTCTTAGATTTTCCGCGTGTCTGCAACCATACGAGTTCACGGTCAAACACCGTCAGGAAGTTGATATATGAAACTGATTATGAATTGTCACGTGCCGGAGTCTAAAGCTACGTGTTTTAGTATCCAGTCTTGTTGGACTTATCCGAACTAAGACCCATGTGGTGATATGTATTATGTATTGAGTACCAATTAAGTACTTTAGTAATGTAGATCAGACTGATGTTAAATGAATTCAAAACGTTTGTTTTAGATGTTGTGCTATATGTTGTATTAGGAATATGAAAATACTGAGCGAGTCATTGAATGATTGCACTGTATAAATTTTTATAGAACTCTTATAGCCACAGGACTTAGGGTCTATATTTGTCATCACAGCAAAAGTAAGAAATTATAATGTTAAGGAATCCTGACTTTGTCTCTATTGTGCACTTTTGATAAACTATGGCCATGGTTTAATACTGCCAATCTGTTCGGTGTAAATGCAGTCGTCTTGAGCCCTAGTTAGGGCAAACATTAAACATTGGTTGGGAATCTACTTTGTGTTGGGTGCTATTGTTTGCAAATATTGTACCCCGTAACAATAGGTGATAGGTTGAGCGAGTTAATATGTTTAACACGGGAGTTGGTCTCGAAACATCAGCTACACGATAATCACATTTATCATTGAGCTTGGAAGATTGATGTGGCAGTTTTTATTCTGGTTATAAAGTAGCCTTGTCGGATACTTCTGTAATGCATTATTAGAAATGAATAATACTATTTAGATTTTCTGTGGAGAAAAATGGGGAGGGGCTTCCTCGCGCTCTAAGGTAAATCAAGTTTTAAGGTCTGTAAAAAACATTATAAAATTGCAAGATGAAAAAAAAAGTTTCCTTTACATGCTCAATTTAGTTAAAATCAAAATTGCAATCTCATTTTTGCATTTTGTTCAGAAACTGAATATAACTTACCAAAGAATTTTTCTTTGTGTGATGTGATTTTGGGGTTAAAAAGCCGCCCTCTTTAATGAGAAGTGTTCATCAAAAGCAACGGCTGGTAATAGGGCACATTCGTTGAGAGAAGTTCTCATTACATAATACTTATAACAGCCAGATACTGTAACAGCATATAAATTCATATTGAAATAATGTTATATTGTGTTAGTGTTTGTATTGTAAATGCCACGCTCATTCGGATAATCTTCTTGTATCATCATGTGGATTATCACCTTGAATCGTGCGGAGAAAATTGTATTAATTTTATAATTCACATAAAATATTATTCATCTTAATGTCGAAATATTTAAACAAGAACGTATAATCTCTTATTTCCATCGTTATCACCAACATCATTTCTCATTCGACCAGAAAGTTAGCATTTACTGTTGGGAAATGCAGTGCGTTTTTTCAGTCGATGATTCCACGCATATTTATTCCTTATGATTGTTTTTTAAAAATGCTATCTTACTTTGACCAAACATTTTAATTGAAAATCGCCTATATATATGTATAATACATTTTTGTAGATTCACAGACATTAAATTCTTTCCATGCTTAAGTATGGTCTCTAAGGCGGTGCAATTTTAATTAAACTTGAAAAGTGTTTATGAGTAATCACATTTGTATGGGCGACATGTGTTAAGGAAAACTTAGTGACATTCAGTGTGAGCATTCTAATCTAATAGTTAGCAAAGAGAAATTTCGGTAATGTATTTAATGTACTAATAATGTTTCTCCCGATGACATCGTTTTCTTTGAAATACGTGTTCGCTATATTCGGGTATTCTTATTCGTGGATTTTTAAATATACAAGTACCTTGCTTGTTGCCTGTAGACTCTTGAAGACTGGCTCACTTAAACTACACACGAGCACAGCAACTAATTCAACTCCCTTAGACCGTAACGTTAATATTGTACCACGTTACTGTAATTGTGTGGTAAGATTGATAAATCATGTTGATAACTTACAAACGGTCTGAGATTGAAAATCGGATTGAAATAAATACGTACTGTTTACGTCCGTGCTAAGATACAAAAAGACGAAAACGGAATATTGTAAATCATAATGTACAGTGACCAAAGTTATTGTTTTGTACTTAGTTATATGTCGCATTTCTATGAAAGACACAAAATCCCCTTTGTAGTATAATAACGCTCTCACACCAAGTATACCCCTCAATAAGTATGAGATCAATGCAGACAGAGAGAGAGAGAGAAAGAGAGAGAGAGATTTGCCTATCATTCCAGATTTTAATGATTTATTGACTGAGAGGGTGTTGATTTCTGCATTCTGCATTCAGAATTATATTGATCAAATTACAGTTTGAAACAAAAAATGTTTATTCGATCAAACTCTGAACGTGAGTTCTATATGCACATGTATATAGAGAAAAGTACTTCTGCGCCAGTACAATAGACTGTCATATGAAAAATAGTTTCTCAGTATAAGAGAAAAATATACATAGCAAGAAACCTTTCAACTATGCTATGAACAGGCCAAGAAATGGCGACAGACATGAAGAGAGAAGAAAGATGCAGACAATTCGTGAGGAAAATTAATGTTTATGGTCAATGCTTTGGAGAACAATGCTAAATTAACTGAATACGTTTAAGTCGAGCCAACGGTTATGCTATTTATTCTCACTGAAACTAAAAGGTCAAAACTGGAGACTAGCAAATTTGTTATGGCCTTTTTGTAGATGTATATATATCACTTACAAATTTGCTAGTTATGTTAAAAAAATGTAAAAAGGCATTTACCTGTAATTCCCAACATGAATCATTTAAAATGTAATCCTTTGTGACACACGGTATCAAATGCCTTTTTTTTGTATCAACAAAAGCAACACAAACCTGCGAACCCATGTTTACATTATATTGTACTGATTGCAACAGCAAAAACTCGCTGTTGTGAAGCCTAAACATTTTTGGTAACCATGTTGTTGTGAACTGGGTATATCAGAATTAGTATCTTTGAGCCAGGTTACCTATCGTTCATGAATAATTTTCTCAAAGGTTTTGTAGATAACAGGCAGCAAAGTAACAGGCCTGTAACTTTCGAGGGAGTTCTTTGATTTTCTGTTACCTTTGTACAGAGGTATTACTAAAACTTTTTTTCAATCTGCAGGTATGTAAGATTGATCAATCATCTGAGTAAATAAAATTGACATACACTCGATGAGGTAGTCGCTGCCATATATTAAATTCTCGTTGCAAATTTGATCACGGTCCGATGCTTTTGATTTTTTTTAAAGATTTTAATGATTTCTCTTACTTTGTTTAAACTGATGCTGGTCTGTAAGGCCTCGATATGGCTTACTCCGTCCTGTAGACCCCGATTTAATTCTCTCTCAATAAATTCATAAAGTTTCCGTCAAAACTATGGCTAAAATTTGGCGTGTGAATGTCCTCATAGTATCTGGCAAAGCCATTTGCGATGGAATCGTCATCATGGGCACAAACTCCATCAGCTGATAGGTCCTGGCAAAACTTTATATTGTTCCCTCTCTTAACATTGATCATTTTCCAAAAGTGTCTTACATTGCACTCATTTGCTTTTCAGTTTCTTTATATACCTCCCCCGTATATTTTTCCACAGACAGTTTTTGAAGGTTTCTAAAGTCTCTCTTCCTATCTTTATATTCTCTGTAAGAACTATACTGACTACCCCTCGGTCTTCCCTCATTTATCCAAATATACCTAGCTTGTCTTTGTGCTTCTCTGAGTTTATTTGAACAGTATGGTTTGGCATGATAATTGAATTTTGACTTTGGAATCGCGATGTCGCTTGACGGCTGCCTTGCATTAACAACGTGCCCGTAAAATCTATCAACATTGTCCGAAATAGTATCTATATCTAAAGTTTTCAGGCGATGGTCCAACTCAGTTTGATAGTTTTTCAAGATATCGGCGTTTAATTTATTCCAATCTATGTTATTTCTCTTCACAGACTGTCTGAAGTCTCTCCCACAGGTCTCAAGGTCTTTTTGTAGATATATATCACTTAAAAATTTGCTAGTCAGGTGCAATTTACTCATTCCTGATTCCCTAAATCATGGACTTATCATGATAGGTTTAAACGGCAAATCAGCCCCAAATTGGTTATCTGACACTGATTAAAAGTTGAGCTCTAAAAATGTTTAAAAACACAAATTGCCAGAAAAAGCTGGAAAGTTAAAAAGTGAAGAGTTAGACCAAAATAATCATCAAACCCAAAGTTATGCGTTTTCCTAAATAAACATCTGAGATTATTTCTCAACTTAACGAAAATGGTCGATCGCTGTTCCGATTGTATGGTTATATGTGCGACGTCATAATTGAACGATGATAACAACCATTAAGGTAAAAGTGGAAAATTAAAACTATCATATCAAGTGAAACTAACGGTTTCTGTGGTCACAAACTGTTATACTAAATTGAAAAGAGTGAAAGAGAGTTAAAATCTGTATCCAAACGAGAATCATCGTAAAAAGCTTTGCGGGTATTTTTCTTTCTAAATTTGATTCCAAGAGTAGATATACCAACAAGTCATCATTAATCCTCTGTGATTCCTAAAGCTCACTACCCCGTTTCCCTATTTTGGTAACGTTTCCCACCCTAAAAACAAAAATACTAGTGACCCTCCGCAACCCTCCAGAACGTACTCGCGACCCTGATTTGAGTCGCGACCTGGTGGTTAGGAACCACTAACATAAGCTGTTAAAACAATTACTAATAGATTTCGGCTCAGTTTCAACTTACCTTTACATTCAGCTCTTGTAATGGAAACAGTTAAATAACGAATGGATAAAGAAATAGAGCAAACATGAAGTTAACAGTTAAACATAGGTTGGGGGCGGCCTTTTATTATCTCTGTCACTACAGTGTATTCCCAAAGAGTTATTTACAATAATATTGACCAGACATAGGTAGCGTGTACAGGTCTAATCAGAGGTATCCATAAGGTTAGTCCAATCTCTCAGAAAGAAGAAAATCCCACAAACACAGTACATTTCACATAATTATTGATAATGTTATTTTATCCAGCTGGTTCTTCCGTTGATACAAGAAACATGAAGATATAACTTCTCTAGATTAAATGCCAGACTTGAAATTACAAAAAAAAAAAAAATCTTTCCTTAACATTTCTGTCTTCTCATATGGAATACCCTACCTGAAAATGTCGCAAGTAAATTATCCCACAAAACAATATCGTTCCTGTAATTATATTTCTGGTGATCGCAAATCTTATAAATATCAGGATTAAAGACTGGTGTATCGACCTCAAAAGATCAGCTGATAGACAACCCTTACGTAACTGTGGGGGTAGAAGCGAAAAGTGATTATCGTCCTATTTTTATTTGCACTAGATACGCACTTCAAAGGCAAATTCTAGTACATATGTTAACAAAACGTTCCTTCCCATCTTTACAATCTTCGGGTTGCCTTACCTGAAGCTGAAACTGAGCCAAATTTGAATGCATTTAAGTCCTAAATGTAAAATGAATGGGGGCAGGGCAGACATTGGTGTAGGTGCATTACATGCTTCATCGTATTCGTTCTACTCTTGGGTAACACCATTTTTTATTTGCCTTGGATATCTATTTCGAACCATTATTCTTTAATTTCAACACATCTTTTTTATGCCACGTGTTATATTTGAGTTTTTTGTACACTCTGTCTCTATGGAAAGGTGCTTATCAAATTATGTGAGAACCTGTAGCTCTTTCCCTTCTGCATAAGTTAGAAAATAAAATATGTTTAAACTACTTTGGTAATTGTCTTTTCTTTTTGACTCAAAAGCGATCATGGTTATATAACAGATGTACATCCTTAATATGCCGACATTGCGATAACGCAGTGGTATGCGCTTTATTTTTGTGCTTCTTTCAACTGCCTCTTTTATTCATTTATATATATATATATATATATATATATATATATATATATATATATATATATATATATATATATATATATATATATATTTACTGTAGACATTTATATCTATATTTACTGTAGACGTAACATTGTTGTTACATTATTTAATTATCACAGGATCGCTATTCATTACATAGTTATCACGTTCACTTCAATGGGTAATAACCGTTATATATGCACCCTGAAACGTCACTTCCGCAAACATATCACGGGGATGTAATGCCTCCTCCAGCTTTGTGAGGGTAAAACTTTTAAAGGTTATAATTTGTAAAATATGCAATATAATTTTGTAAAGACATCGAATTTAGGATTTCGGGTATACAGGATTCTTAAATAACTGTAAACAGACCTTCCTATAGGATTTTTGAATGACTGTGTATAGGTGTTGATACTCTCTTAGAAATGTTCCGAATGATTATATGGAAGTGTGTTACCAGTCGAGCTAGTGTGATATTCGTTTCGTAAGGGCTGGCAAAATACCGAAAAAATCATGATAATGGTTTGGCGTTTCACAGCATGATTCGGACTTACCGCTATATATTATGGAACTAATGGCGAATGTAAATGCAACACTAGTTAACGAATTCATCACCTGATTACATTTGATAACATTCATTGCTTGGGATGTGTTTATAGTTTTACTCCAGTACAAATTTGGAAACAAACATTACATTTCTAAATTATTTATTTTTGGGAATCCTAAGTTTATAACGTGCCTTTTACAAAATTACAGTTCTTACATAGCCTTTAATTGTTTAGCATTGAAGAATCATAATAACTGAATGATACCGCAGCTGATTTGTCAAATGTGCAGTTATTTAAGAAAATGAAGAAAGGTGTCCAACTTTAGTACGTGTTTATTTTTTTTCTTAAGCAATGAATGAATTGTGCGGACAAATTGGGATACCGTTTTAGCTCTGACAGAGATATAAACATTGACACATTTATATTTAAATTGCAAATCTTCTCACCTTTTATTTAGGATCCACTGAGCTCAGTTAGTTATGACTTTCATATTTCATATTACAACATTATCAATTAATTAGATTGGAACAATAAAAAGTATTAAAACATGTACTGCCGGAGTATATATATATATATATATATATATATATATATATATATATATATATATATATATATATATATATATATATATATATATATATATATATATAACACGATACTCTGTTCTGTTTTGCATCAGAATGAATCCGTGATCTGTTGTATAATTTGCCTTACTAGGAAGCTGACTGGCTCTGATGTTGAAGTGTTAATAAGGATAGAGACTATATTGTACGTTACTGACGTATTTGGCAGAAGCAACAGAGAAAAAAAAAACAAAAGCTGACGCAAATTTGCTGGAGCGAATATTTTCAAAAGGTGTAATTAGGTACCAATTTAGCCCCTTCTGTGACCACTCACATTTCACTGGATAGATCTTCGACATTTCCTAATGTTTTTGTATGTGTTTTCCATTTTCTCGTATTATAATAGTCGACGTAGTTCAAAGCAAACGTAACGGTCACTTGTGTTTTGAGGGTTACACAAACAGTACAAGACTAATTCGATTCCGTCCAGTAGAAAATTGAGTTTGAGTGTGTCACACGGGAAATGATAATTATTTGGCAACTGTTCCTTTCCCCACTCTGTATAAGCCGATTGCCTGCAGACAAAGCTAATTAAATCTTGTCCGCTGATTTGATTTTCCAAGGCTCTCTTTATTGAGTGAGTTGCCTTAAGAGGCGTTCGGATGACGATAATTTGCATATAATAATCGTTGCTTGGTTTTACTCTCGTAGCTTCATAATAAACGAATTTGTCCGTGTGATTTACATTGATGACATAAGGAAAAAGAAGTAAGGGTTTTAGAAATGAACCAAATTAAAAAAGCTCAGTTCTGTCACTGCAACACCACGTGATTAACACAGCTTGACGATTCCCCCTCTATAAAAAGGTCGTTTTATATTTTTAAGTTTTACTGCGCTAGAGAAAGGATATTTTCATTCAGCTTCCATTTGTCGAGATGCGTAGTTGTAATGTCAGGTGTTTGCTGGTGGTGGT
Organism: Sinohyriopsis cumingii; assembly: GCA_028554795.2. NCBI lineage: Eukaryota > Metazoa > Mollusca > Bivalvia > Unionida > Unionidae > Sinohyriopsis > Sinohyriopsis cumingii. Next base: position 112,294,123 of record CM068832.1, read on the forward strand.
GTTTCTTGGAAGTGTATCTGAGCATTGCACCGCTAGTAGTTGTAGGTAAGTTTAACTAACTGTAAGTAATGAGTCTATATAACGCTTCATGTTTTGCAGCTGCGAATATGAGGACGATTCCAGAAGAACGATATCTTTGGGTATTACTAGTGCTGCTTCTTTTCGTGATCGGTACGAGTGATGCACGACCTCCTAGACGATTCTGTGAGTAAGTACAGTTTGCATTATTGCGTTATTTCCATCCCCCGTCTGTCTCTTATATATATATATATATATATATATATATATATATATATATATATATATATATATATATATATATATATATATATATATATATATAATCCTGACTTCTTTTCTTTAATAATAACCATTTAATGTCAAAAGTCAATGGTATAAACGGAATAGTTTCAGGTATAGAAAGACTTTCTATGATTTAAATTTTTAAGGGCAACGCCGTTTAAAAAAAAAAAGTATTTAAGAAACATAAAACGTTTTAAAGAACTATGAATACGGTCTCAGATTCAGTCGGTCGTATATAAGTGTCATTTAATTTGTTCTTTGCATGAAAAATCAATGTTTGGCAACTTTCCTGTGAGTGTTATGCACGTGATTTATACATTTACTAACTTCTGATGTTTTTGACTAAACTAGAAATGAAAAACATCTTTATTGTATCTTGAATTAAAGATTACGTGACAAGCGTGTCAAGTTTGAGGCCAGTGAAATGGATATTTAACTGAAACTCTTTTGATGGTCGATTTATATTGTAGAGGTTTACTTCCATCTTGGCCATATTCCCACTTTTCAAAGGAATATATATTTTATCTGGTTATACGATATAAATATCTGGTGTAGATTGCATGTTTCATTCACTTTAGTTAAATGCATAACTGTCTTTATATAGATGCACTGAATTTAATCGTCTAACAATTTTGTCCACAGAGTTCGTAGTACCTAAATACATAGATTGGGTGGCTTTTCTTTAGAATACGAGGTATTGTATGTAAACTTAATTTAACAGAACATCTGCACATAGATGGTCATTTAGTATAATAGTCTGTTTTAAGAGGCCACGTCTGATTGGAGATATTTGCTTGGCGTTTTAAGAGGCCACGTTTGATTGGAGATATTTGCTTAGCGTTTTAAGAGGCCACGTTTGATTGGAGATATTTGCCTGGTGTTTTCAGAGCCCAAATTTGATTGGGAATATTTTGCCTGGTGTTTTTAGAGGCCACGTTTCATTGGAGATATTTGCTTGGCGTTTTAAGATGCCACATTTAATTGGAGATATTTGCCTGGTGTTTTTAGAGGCCACATTTGATTGGAGATATTTGATTTGGGTTTTAAGATGCCACATTTGATTGGAGTAAATTATTTAACAACATATTTGAAATATCAACAAAGGATGGATCTTTACGATTTGAAATTTAATGACCTTATTTATTATGCCGAAATGAGTTAATTCTGCTTTCATTGGAAATATAATTAGAGACCTAATAGACTGGGTCTCATTCCAGCCTAGTCTGAAAGGTTGTTTTAATAAGGGTCACTTATTCAGTTTTCGTATTTATCAGTGTTAACTCTTAAGACAGAAAAAATGTTTTGTGTATTCGGTGCCTCAGAAGCAAACACAGTGTTCTATTTTTAAGTGGGCGCTGTTGAAGTGGGCGAAGACTTTTTGAACAATCAAAATGTGGCGCTTCGCAGCAATTTGATGAGAGAAAAATTAACACATGCGGGATTTCTTTTAACTACTTTAATCTATAGGCTCGCAGCATGTTGAAACATAATATTTTTTTGCGCCGGATAAGATCTAAAGTTCAATTACAGAATCCATCTAGAAATTAAAAGATAAATGCTGAGAAAACGAAAACCAAATTCTTCTTATGTATAAACTCCATATTAATGAACTTATACAACATTTTGAATATCTTTTACACCTGAAATTTGTACGCGTTTACTGTTTCATTGTTCATTTTAACATCAATATAAAGGTGGTGCATATATTTTCAAAGTTTATTTCTGTGTTAACATGCTTACAAGAAGATAAACGTTACCATGCCAGCTTTATATTCAATGCCAAATCACCTGTTTATTTTAAGTACAAGGCATTGAGAATACAAACTTCATAAAGAAAACAGTGCTCTGGTGATTATTTGGACACTTTTATGGGACCTGCCATGTCATTAAATAATTTAAAAACATGGGGCAATAGATATGATTCTACAAAACAGAAATCTACAGCCGTTTCCTGGTGATATTAACCGCTGAATAGACATGAGCTGAATTGTTAAATACCATGTATTAAATGAAATGACGAGATAATGATGGGTTCTAATTGGCTCAACAACAGTAATTATATCGATGATGGGTAGGGGAGCATTGCACATCGTAACAACATATTTGTATTAATCTGTCCTACTGTAATTTTGTGGGGTTTTTTCTTCTTTTGATTCAATTCAATTTTTTAACACACACACACACACACACACACACACACACACACTGGATTTCACTTCGCACACCAGCTTCATATGAGAACTCACTATCAATCATTCTGTCCAAGATATTGTTGTCCGCCTCAACTGTAATTTCTTGGCCTAGATACCGTGAAAGGCATATAAACTGGCCTTCGCTACTTACGGTACTCTTCTATCAAAATTAAAAACTTGTTTTTGGCATTTTTGTTAATAATTTAAAGTGTATAGCAATTAATCATTCAGAATATTTCATAAATGGACTATTTCTGAATATTTCAAGTTGTAAAATTATATTCTGGATGGGCGTGCGATACGGAATTTTAGGTGTGTGTATAATACCGAATGAACATCTGTATCTCACGCTTTGCATGGTTAAACGGGCATGTAATAAATTTTATCAATGAATCCAAGTGTGCCCGCAGACAATTTTGTTGGGGGGGGGGGGAGAGAAAGGGGGGGGGGCAAAAAATGTGGTCAGCTATTAAGTTTTACAGATGTAGACCAAAACAACGTTTAGAGGTGAAATCCAAGGAAGCAAGCGCACCCCCTCCGCATGTTAGGGCGCCCCTGCCTGAATTGCCTTTACATATATTGTTTTTTGACGATACGTGCATTTACAAATAACTTACTGGATCCTATGTGTGCTTAATAGTATTAAATAAGTCCCTGAAGATGTCGCAAAAGTTTAAAATTTACTGAATCATCCAAAGAAAGTAGAAATAAACAGATTGTAATGCCACTAATTGGAATATAATACACATATTGTAATGTTACAAAATGGGTAAATAATAATTATTATAGGATTAAATGATTATGGTTGGGTATTTATCGATGTTTAAATTTGGCCTCATCACTCACAAAGTAAATGAAGTCCAAATACACACATGATCATTTAATCCTTATTATTCCAATGTATGTCCTGTCATCAGATCAGTTGACTTCATCAGTTAAACATTCACATTTATGTAGATCGAAGTTTTCTTTCATTTGCCTCTTAACTGCGACATAATACATAGCCCGATCTTCGCTAGCCAAGAGTCGTCGATTCTTTAAACATAGGGCAGAGTGTCATAGCGGATCATACCAGTGATATATAGCTATCATCATTATTTTAATATATATAAAATGATTGATGCTGATTAAACCAGGCTATTTCTTTTTTTCTCTAAAATTACGCTTGCGTATGGCACGTGTTGTGATAGCATTCATTCTTGTCACTTTCTATGTAATTCAATCATTCAAAAGCAAAATCATGTCCATTTTTAGTTAGATCCATTGCTTGACATATGACCCTGACTTTTAATAAACAGCTACTCTGGAACATGTCGTCGAAGGTGAATGTTGGAGTGCAGGTAGGTCTGTGAAATTACATTGTTTTAATTCTTATGGTCGATTTTAGTCTAGGGTTTATAAATTTTGATCGGAAATGGCTGGAGTGGGTTGGTGATGCTTGTTGCTAATATTAGGGTGTAAGGCGTTAATGTAGATAAAACTTTACATCAAATGACCTGGAAACGGGGAACCAAAAGTAGCTCGCAGAATTTATCGATGTGTAAAAATTCCAGATCAGTATCACGTGACCAATTGCATCATATCAAATTGTAGAAAACTCTGACAATTCATAAAAATTCGAATCATATTGTAATGTCACAATAATAAACATATAGCAATGTCACAAATGGGTATATATTAAACATATTGTAACGTCACAAATGGCATCATATTATGAAATAACGAAATTCGCAATGATTTTAATATAAAAACTGTTTTTTAAAGACTATCCAGCATTTAACGTAGATTATATATTAAATAATTCTATGTTTTTGTCATGAAATAATATAATCTGTTACTGGTCCTAACCTTGGGTGACAATGATAAAACTCGTTCAAATAACTAACTGATGGCCAGAACTGAGATGCCCACCACATTTGCCGTAAACCAAATGCTTTTCTTTTAAAAATGTTACCGTTTCATCAAAAGGGCATTTTTAGCTAATAGTAAACATTTTGTGCTAATTGGAAGAAAGATAATGAAGTTGTTTTCATATTAAACTTACACGTTTTAAATTGGAAAATAGCCATCTGTCCAACCATTTGGGCAGCACGCCTTCTCTCATGTAATCGGCATTTATCATGAAGACTCGATACTTCTGGGTTCTTTTGGTTCTACATTTCTCACTGAATTTAAGCCTTCAAACGTATTCTTCTGTCTTTACATTTTAATACTCAGAGGTGACATATTTCAACACATTGCTAAAAACAATTGCGTTTTTATTTTTTCCTTGAAGGTATTTAATACTTCGTGTAATGAAAGGTGTAAGTATTTGTATGCAATTGGCCAGGAAAAGTTGAACTGTTCAAACACTGCATTATGAACTCTTACACTGTCCACAGTAGAAAATTACCCAATGATAACTGGTATTATCTTGAATGAAATTATCGTCCAATCGTTCCTCGTCTGATAAAATCTAGCAATTTTGCTAAAATAATGATGGCGATTCTTTCAACAGAATAAAAACTTTCCCTTTAAATTCATCTTAAAAGTGCTATTAAATAAAGACTAAATTCAGGGTGAATAATACTGGTAAATAGAACTAATGCATCATGTAGCGTCAACAGTTATGTTGGACTATTAGCTTATTTGAGCGGGGTGGGGGTAGGGAGGAGGGGTATGTAATTTTTGGTGGCTGTTTTAGTATTTACACGTGATTATTATAAACACATGTACCATGAAATCAATATATCATTCACATGATATAATTCTAAGTAGGACTCATTATGCATTAAAATGTCATTAACGGTCGTCGCAGTTTTATGTTTAATAATATAAAACATACACATTTTTTGCTGCCATCCTGAATTTACAGACATATACATCTCTGTTATGGCTATTTGTAAGTTTTTCCTGCAGATTAGTCATCTTTGGGAACAATTTGGTCTAATATTAGACAAACAATTGTTTTGACTAAATCACATTTAGATATATTTATTTAGGAATTGGCCTAATTATTTGATAAGATTCACGAAGTCAAGAAACTGAAAATTATTATAACTGCATGAACGGCCGTAGCTAAGCAAAAGTTGTTCTTATATACTATGTAATCGATTTTCATGTGTAGCCCATTCATACATACTGTGTAATCGATATTCATGTTTAGCCGATTCATACATACTATGTAATCGATTTGTATGCGTAGCACATTCATATTTACTGTGTAATCGATCTTCATGTGTAGCCCATTCATATTTAATATGTAATCAATTTTCATGCAAAGACCATTCATACACTGTCTAATCGATTTTCATGTTTAGCCCATTCCTACATACTGTGTAATCGATTTTCATGTTTAGCCCATTCCTACATACTGTGTAATCGATTTTCATGTGAAGCCCATTCATACATACTGTGCAATTGATTTTCATGTGAAGCCCATTCATACATACTGTGCAATTGATTTTCAAGTGAAGGCTATTCATACATACTGTGCAATTGATTTTCATGTGAAGCCCATTCATACATACTGTGTAATCGATTTTCATGTGAAGCCCATTCATACATACTGTGTAATCGATTTTCATGTTTAGCCCATTACTACATACTGTGTAATCGATTTTCATGTGAAGCCCATTCATACATACTGTGTAATCGATTTTCATGTGAAGCCCATTCCTACATACTGTGTAATCGATTTTCATGTTTAGCCCATTCCTTCATACTGTGTAATCGATTTTCATGTGAAGCCCATTCATACATGCTGTGCAATTGATTTTCATGTGAAGCCCATTCATACATACTGTGCAATTGATTTTCAAGTGAAGGCTATTCATACATACTGTGCAATTGATTTTCATGTGAAGCCCATTCATACATACTGTGTAATCGATTTTCATGTGAAGCCCATTCATACATACTGTGTAATCGATTTTCATGTTTAGCCCATTCCTACATACTGTGTAATCGATTTTCATGTTTAGCCCATTCCTTCATACTGTGTAATCGATTTTCATGTGAAGCCCATTCATACATGCTGTGCAATTGATTTTCATGTGAAGCCCATTCATACATACTGTGCAATTGATTTTCAAGTGAAGGCTATTCATACATACTGTGCAATTGATTTTCATGTGAAGCCCATTCATACATACTGTGTAATCGATTTTCATGTGAAGCCCATTCATACATACTGTGTAATCGATTTTCATGTTTAGCCCATTACTACATACTGTGTAATCGATTTTCATGTGAAGCCCATTCATACATACTGTGTAATCGATTTTCATGTGAAGCCCATTCCTACATACTGTGTAATCGATTTTCATGTTTAGCCCATTCCTTCATACTGTGTAATCGATTTTCATGTGAAGCCCATTCATACATGCTGTGCAATTGATTTTCATGTGAAGCCCATTCATACATACTGTGCAATTGATTTTCAAGTGAAGGCTATTCATACATACTGTGCAATTGATTTTCATGTGAAGCCCATTCATACATACTGTGCAATTGATTTTCAAGTGAAGGCTATTCATACATAGTGTCTAATCGATTTTCATGTGAATTCTCTTCATACATACTGTGTCATCGATTTTCATGCTTCGTTTCTTCATGAATCAGGTAAATCATTTTGGGCTGATCTGGTGAAGGGGGAGGGGACAGACCCCACTCATACCCCTAAATATGAGAACGAAACCACCGGAATTTTTCCTTGACTAAGTTGTCTTTACAGTTAGATTTTAAAAATTATGCCCTGGAAATGATCCTGATCCAGGATATTCCTGGTGTTTCGGACCAGGGCTTCCACCTTACGGACCATTTGCCTATTTGTTTAGGACCATTTCCCTATCCCATAATGATACTAAAAATATTTATGCATGCTTCCTTAAATACGATGTTGAATATTTATAATTACAATTAGATATAAAAATGGCAACGAATTTCACAGAATGAATAAGAGATTTATACTGTAACCATTGTTTACAAATATTGTCAAAGCACACAAGAAGGACACATGAATAGATTGGTAGTTCCTTTCTGGTGTCATTATAGTAATATGTTTAATTTTAAATAGTCAAAATTCTTTTTAAAAATGCTAAGTAAAATTGTGCAATATTTAGCATTTAACTGCTTTCGTACAGTACGCATAGCGGAAATATACCTCGACGGATTAGTTTACACCTGGACATGACACCACAATATTTTTCTCTTCCTTAACGTTGCTCTAACAAAGATTTCAGATACGATCTATTCGTACATCAATATAAGATTATTAACTTCAGAAACAATGCCCGACTTTATCGTGGACATACTATCGTGCACTCTTTTTCGCTAATCCACCACCACCACCCCAAAAAAAACAACAAATTAATGACAATTTTTATATACAGTATTTGAAGTACTAAATTTTGCTTAAAACTTCGATCCACGATCATAAAATTTCAATATCTTCTTTGTTTGAAATAAAACCGAGAACTGCATCCACTCTTCTGGTCGAAATAACCCACATCGTTGTTGTATCGTAATCAGACATGCAGACTATTATGATTTATGCTAATAATTAATCAATATTATTAATTGGAAATTAATATCTGCAAACTTTTAAAACAAATGTTAAAACTTCTGAAATATTCTGCTTATTTCCCCTATTAGTAATTGTTTCGGTATACTAGTATTTAAATATATCGTTTACTTGTTATCTTAACTTACTTGACGTTGTCTCTGATGCAGTTATTGGGCCACTATATATTAACTGTGTTTGCTACTTTGTGAAAGAGATATTGAAAAGTCTGAGCATCGGATGTTAGATATGTATTACGGGTGGTAACTGTGCTACAGCCACTATCAGCTATAATTATGTCAACAAGACATTGACATTGTTGGACATCTTTCCGTATAAGTTTTATATATGCAATTATTCCTGGTAAACTCGTGGCACTTTCTTAATCTAACAGAATCTAACACAACTGCATAAATATGATTTGTTGTAACATTGTTCTGTAAGCATAAAAAATTATGAGACGGAATAACTTTTTTCATTGTTTAAGTACAACCAAAAACAGCCTTCATGTTTTCCAGTGAACATTAAATATTAAAAAGTCCCCATATTCTGGTGAAAATACTGCTTTTTCTAGTTATTACCATGGTTAAAATAAAAAATAAAATTTATTTACTATTTTTTTCCATGTTTCAACTTATTTTTGAGTATATTTGATACAGTAAAAGTGGTATTATAAATCTGAATAATATGCATATGTTATGTTCATATTTATCATCCAACATTTGTTTTCCGTTTTGATCTTCTTACTCACTTTTACGAAATAATAATATGTTTATTCCGGATTTGTTGCGCGGACCCTGGTTCGTCGAGTGGTCCTAGGTGCTTGCATGTATATATCACTTTCTGTTTAGCTGGTTTATTGAATGAGCACATTCTGTGTTCCATATACAGTGTGTGTGTGTGTGTGTGTGTGTGTGTGTGTGTGTGTGATTTGGATTTTTAACGTAGCTTTAACAATTTTTCAGTCATATTGCTACGATGTGTGCGGTGTGGCAGTTTATAGTGATGTCTAGCACTAGGGCATCATTCCGTTTACATGTAGCATGATGTCCCACCCAGTCACATTATTCTGACACCAGGCCTACCAGTATTAACACTACATTTTTAGAAGTATTTGGTATGACTCGGCTGGGGTTCGTACCCGCGACCTCACGCATCCGAGGTGGACGCTCTAACTACTAGGCCACCGAAGTGGTCCTGATCCATATACAGTGCATGTCAGCCAAGATCTATCAACACCGTAATTACTATTACATCCTTTATTTTTAAATAGGCCAGGTTCTAAGATTTGAACCACTCAGATCTCCAAAGATTAATCGCTTTATCAATATAACTACTTTAGATTTCGAACAGCCTTATTTTATGACTCGCCTTATTTTATGACTCCTCTGTATTACTTTAGAGTTTGAACTACCTTATTTTTGAGTCTTCTTGATTACTTTTGGACCTGAATTACCTTTTGTGTGAGTCCTTGTTATTTCATTACATCTTGAACTACCTTATTTCTGAGATTTCAATTTTACTTTTGATTTTGGACAACTTTATGTATTACTTCCAAACCTATGAACAGCTAAAATGAGTAATAAAGGGTGACAGAAGTTGGATACTTGGTGGATCACACTATTGATATATCTAATAAAATAAACATTGACCAAAAGGGATATGTGCCCATACTAGTGGCAATTGTGAAAACATTTTAAGGCATCATGATCAACATTACTAAAGTAAGAAAAAGAGTCTTTATTTCAAGAATGAGAAAAAAAAGAAACTTTTGTAATTATTTATTGTATTTGTTCATGATGAATATGAAATATAAAGGATTTATTTATTATACGATATTGAATGCTGCTTATAAGCGGGGTCCAATATAGTTTGAAGAAAAAAATATATACAGAGATAAAATTTTGTAAATCTTTGGATTTTATTATGCAAGTAAAACAAAAATCCTACATTGTCGACATTGTTGGTACATAATTATAATTTTTTATGGATATATTTACATATATTTAAATGGGTTTTTAAATGGAGCTCAGTCACAAGACGCATCCTCAAGAAAGCAGTAACATACTTTATGTAAACAAGTGATTTAAATAATAAATAATGACACTATATTTTACAGATGTCAACTTAAACTTTACAAACATATTTTCTTTGATATGACTAAAATATTATTTCATTAGGAAATGGTTAAAGAATATATTCCATCAGTCGATAAGCAGGCTATAAAAATTCGTCGAGAGATGGAGAACAGAATAGAAGAAGAGATCATGGGTTACAAGCAAGTATCGAGACAGTGACTATCTTATGATTGCAAATACACAGGATTTTAAAGACAAAGAAACAAAAAGAGACACACAATAGTTTTAATCATGATGATGTAGCAAGTTTAGTTTGCTTTCTAAAATAGATTATCCTTTTCGTTGCTGCATTTACACTTATGGTTAAAACTACACGCAGCAATCTAACTGGGAGAGTAACATGATCAGCCAAGAAACAATATGTACGACTGTTTTCAGAAGTCAGGTTATTAATCTGTTAATTATAACAGACTGCTACTGCATTTTCTGGATAGTTCAAACAAAAATAGAAGCAAAATGTTGAATACATTGTTTGACTTTCCCACGAATGACTTCCGGTTCTTCCTTCCGTTACTGCTACCATCCGTACTTGTTTTTCTCTAATCTCCTGTTCAACATTGATACATCGGGAACAGTTACAATAATCATGCCAATAACCGTCATACTCATGGTAACTGTCTCACCCTCCTATTTAAAAAAAATGAGTATATCATTTCCCTAAATCGTAACTTTTCTTTTCAATATAGCCTTCTAGTTATTTATGTTTCTTTGCTAATATTTCAGTTGCGGTTTAAATGTTTTCGACACGTTTCAATGTCTGATTTCATTTGAACGATTTAGCAATGTTGTTGAATCTACATAACATGCTAATATTTTCACTCGAATGAATACTAATTTCTGGTATCTTTTCCTTGGTTATCATCCATTGTAGTCTCCGAGTTTCTTACTTGCATTTGTGTTTATTGTTTGGACCTCTGTATCCTGTGAACAACAGTTGATTGTGAAGATTGTTGTACAGATTCTGCCCAGTGCTTTACTATTTGGTGTTATCCATTTATGTCTTGTCTCTATCCAGCCCAAATACTGAAAAAGTCACTTCCATCTTCAGGCGATATGGTGTGATGTGCTAACATCTTATTCAAACTACGCTTTTTCTCTTAGAAATTCGTATAAAAATTACCAAACACTGTTCTTCTTCTTCTTTAATGTTTGTAAAACTCAATAAGAATCACACCGTATAAAGCCAACTAAAACTCTAAAATTGTTAGGATTCCAAAGATAAGGACCTGTACATTCACCAACTAAATTTGATTGAGGTTGTGTGTTTTGAAACTCAAAACATTGATATATTTTAATAAATGAGGTAAATAGTTCCTGAATCTGTTATTATTCATGTTTAATATAGTCTCCGTCGGTGAAAAAAGGACTTTTCACGTTTTCTTTGTTTAATACAATGTTAACTTCTTTTCAAACAATTACAAAGGTTTACCATAATTTGATTGACATAATCATTAATGACGGAGATGAAAACAAGTATAAGTGTAGTATATATTTCATGCTTACTGCAAAAGTGAGATATCTTTAGAAAGCCAAGTGATTGTACTTTTGACTTCAATCAGTTAATATAGGGACAAATTACAGGCTATATAAATAAATAAGCAATGTTTTTGGAATTTTAATTAAAAATTTGTATTACAAGTATAGGTGCTTCACTAACATTAAGTTATGAAGCTACGAGTCAACTTGTGTAAAGAGTATTCGTACTCTAATACCAAGTTTTTGAAGTAGAATAATTGTAAAGATATGTTATTATGACAGGAACAAATCTATAACAAATATTTTTATTAAACAGAGGTGCATTTAAGGAGCTAACAAAATAAATTCAAAACTTACAAAAATGATATGCATGGATCATTATTTTATAAATCGTAAAATTGAAATTAGACGTTAAAAACTCAGTGGTAAAAAAATTGCGAAAGAAAATGCTTCTTCAAGACCGAATTATTGTTTGCAAAACTACTTTTAATTGCTCTGTTTATTTGAGACAACACAAATCATGAAAAATCCTTAATTTCACATTCATCATTAATACTGATATTTGTTCCCATCAACTGCTATTATTATTCAGATCTGAGAATGAACGCACAATCCTTATAAATTCTGTATTCTATGAAATATTTGTGTGTATTCTCTTATTGTTATGCGCCTATTCTTTTCCACAGACCCTAAATTTGACTGTAGTTTATTTGTTAATCTAGTGGTATTTCTTGCTTCTCAAATATAGTTAGAGATCCATTATACTACTTACGCATATTTACTTAAATATTGAGAGCACAGTCTGAATGAGGTCATTCATATTTTTGAAAAATTGTTTTTTTTTTTAATTTTGATGAAACAATTTTCTTTGAAGTGTGCATCAGTTTGAAATTTTTACCACTTTAAATAATTTTTTGAAGAAAAGAATCAGTAGAAACAATTATTTAAATTAAACGATTTACTGTTCAATATGTTTCACTAACAATAAGTCTCCAGTTTCTTGAATGACGGTCACAACTTCGGGGTGCTATATTCGTGTAATAGGGCAAATACGGCACTGTTATGCATATTGCGTTTAATAATGTTTCTGTCTTCAGATGTTAGCACTTTTCAATGAAAAATGTTAATCTGTAATTAATGTTTCACTGCTCATTGTGATACTTTTGTGCACGCGCTGAATTCGTTTTGTGATTCTACATATTGAACCATTCATTGTTTTATATTAAGCTGTCAGGTACTTTTCAAAGTGCGTTTTGATTGGATATTATATAAATGCATCCTCGCTAAATATGTGTACGAATTAAAACTGTTGTGATCAGTCTTGTATCTGCACGCAAACCGAAATAGTCCCGTGTCTTTTTAAAATATTCGTATGATTTTCAGTATCGATTGCTACAACCGTTCTTGGACTTCTATCGTATACAGATTGTGGAACGTAGATACGTTTGTAGCCAACACACTGGTTTCCTGTTATATAGACCTAACAGTAAAGTAATAAATTATATCTTAGTCTGGTTTTATTTTTCAACCAATTTGCCACACAAACGACAGACAATACCGTTTATCAGATCTGGAATCTTTAACAAGAATATTTTTTGGTCCATTGTCAGGTCTGTAAGCAACCATTGATTAGGAAGTACAAAAACCAGAACAACGTGTACTAACAAGGCTCACAGTTTTAAATGAGAGTGCTCGCATTTTATTGGTTTAAAGAAGTCTGCGTCTGCATTCATAAGCATCACGTGATACACCAATAACGTACTGTAATAAATTTGCAGTATGCGCATTGGGTTATAGCGTCCCGTTTTAAGGAATTCTTATATTTTTGTGATTGCTTGTTTGATTATTGGAACTATGTCTAGTGGAAATACTCCTTAGTCGGAAATAATTAGCCCATTACTAGGAGTAAACGTCACGGAGTGAAGTGTTAGTGAGTTTCTATGATACCATGGTTTACGTTGGATGAATTCAGGTCAGAGCGGCATGAGTGTCCCTGTCGTTCCATAGTCCCTATTAAACTCTGTTGGTGTACATTGGTTGTGTCACTACAGGTGGAGTATTTATTGTTGGAGACTGGTAAATTACACAATGGAATAGACAATAGGGGACTCAGCAGATACCGTGTATGTCGCCATCGTGGCAAATGTGATGCAATTTTACAGTCGAAGTGTGGCTCGAAACCATGAATTAACTGACCTAAGGTAGCGTAGTAAAAATAGTTCCCTGTGTTAGGGGATAGTTGTATAGTTTTACGGCGTAAAATGCTGACGGTATGGAAAGGTGATGAAGAGAAACCATGCAGATGTACAGTTGATAGACAATTTTACAGTTGTGAGATCTGTGGTCTTCCATTGATCAGAGTAAAATTTATGTATAGAATGGACACGCTGGGCTTTCTGATTTACAACATAAATTGTTTGCAGGTCTTTGAAAATTTTGGGGTAAACTTATGACTTCTTGCGGAATCGCGCCAATGTTATTCTCCTGTAACATCAAAATCTGCCTGAACAATCTTTCATTTAGATTATATTTTTTATTAATGAGAGTAAGGGGGTTGTGATCACTGAATACAACAGCCAGAGAAATAGCTGAAATGATATACACTTCAAAATGTTGCAAAGCTAATATCAAATCCAAATATTCCTTCCCAATTGTGGAGTAATTTTTCAGGTGCTTACTGAGTTGTTTTTAGAAATATGGCAAACAGGATGATTCACGCCATTTTTATCTTGTTGAATCAATACTCCATCAACCACCACATCACTTGCATCAATAGACATTTTAAATAACTGCCTGAAATCGGTGCTAAAAGAACTGATGCACCTTTTGGTATGACCATTAATTTGTCACAACAATTAAACTAATTTGTGAAAGATTCGGCAATAATAGAAAATTTTTAATAAAATATCTCATAATATCCAGCGATACCCAAAAATCTCACCAGCTGCTTTTTACTGATAGCAATGGGAATTCATAGATAGAGTTGACTTTAACTTCTACAAGTTATACTTGAAATTGTCCCACAATGTCTTAAAAATGTGACACAATCACGGCAAAACTCATTTTTACCTAAATTAACTAACAGATCTACATCCACGAGGCGATCAGAGAATTTCAGGATGGTTTCCATGTGTTCTTTGCAAGTATCGTTGTAGATGATGACGTCATGAATGTATGCATCACAATTATATGGACCAGATGTTCACATGTTCATTATATGCTGGAATGTTGCTGGAGAATTTGTCTTCCCCAAGGGCATTACTTTATATTTATAAGGCACTTCTGCAGTTGCAAAAACTAAAATTTATTTTGCTCTTTCCGTGAGTGGAATTTGCCAGAATCCTTGTACAAGGTCAAGTATGGTGACATATTTCGCATTTCCTATTTGCATCGATCCAATCATTTATTGTTGCCCATGGAAAAGAATCCGCTTGGGTGCCACTTTCTACTTGCCTATAATAGGTACGCATGCAAAGTGTATTAACTAGTTTAGGCACAAGAATACATGGTGAACTCCAGTAACTGTTTTTGATTCTATTAAAACATTTTGCAGTAAATACAGTATTGATTTTTGTGTTTTCAATATCCCTGCTTGAGAGATACATCATGTAAGGATGCTATTTCACAGGTGTAGAATACACTATCTCAGCGTCATGACAGATTTTACTTGTTCGTGTTGAAACAGCAGGAGGAAACATGTGCTCATATTAATGCAACCGCTTTTTCAGCTCACTCATTTCATGTTGTTGTTTAATATTTCAGAATTCCGAATTTAGCTTAAACTAAAGTGGCTACAGTCAGATTGCATTCCATAAATAACATCGTCATCGTGTGGGATAGGTACAACTATTGGTTAAATAACTATCCATGCTATCTCTTTCAACATACTCCATTAGCATATTTATATGACAAAGTTGCTTCCATTTCGCCTCCAAAAAGTGTTAATGATATCATTTAAGTCATTTACTTTCTTTTCAATGTTATAAGGATCATAAAATTTAGTCCCAGAAGGATGCTGAGGTATGAGCAATATGACCTAATCATGTTATTCAAAGCACGATGAAAAAATCTTTCCAAAGACTTTCAGGGTTATAAGCAGAAGTCTTAATTAATGCCTAATTCATGAATAATTTGTTGGAGAATACCAGACATAAAATTTGACCCTTGATCGAACTGGAAAGATTTCGGAAGGCAAGTGTATAAAACTTTATCAAAGCCTTTATCACAGTGTTAGTTTTAATATTTTTTAAAGTCATTACCTTTGGAAATCGTGTAGATGCACACATTATGGTCAGCAAGTAATGGTTGCCAACTTGGTTTTAGGTAACGGACCGACAAACTCTACCGTTATTTTGCCAAATGGTTCGTCAACTGCATGAATAGGTTGCAGATAAGCCTTAGGTATCTTCGGATCGGGTTTTCCTACCATTTAACAAGTGTGACAAGACCGACACTAGTCAGATACATCACTTGTAATGTTCGACCAATAAAAATGATTCAACATCTCGTGATAAGGTTTGCTGACTCGTCAATGACAAGCAAATTTAGTTTCGTGTGCTAGACTAAGAATTTTCTCTCGATATCATCTCGGAACGTCAAAAAGGAAAACAAAGACAGCAGATATTTGAACGTGCTTGACAACAGTATCATGCATTTCGCTGCAAAGGACAGATTAAATCCAAATTAACGGCAAAATAAAATGTGCAGGGCATAGATGTAAATCTAAATTAACGTCAAAATAAATTTTGCAGGAGGCCGATTTAAATCCAAAATTAAATGGAAAATGATATTGTTCAGCTCAATATGTATAATAATTTATTTTTTGTCATTTATTTTCGTTCTCAAGTAATCGACATTCTACGAACATAGGTCTTTTGATCGATCCCGTTGTAAACGATATTGTCATTTCATTTCAATTTACAAAAACCAAGCTTTTATTGTGGGATAATTATAAATGTATTATAATAGATTTAACAGTAGATGAAGAAGTAGCAAGCAAAACGATATGTGGTATTTATTATCTCTATAAATTTAATTGCATAGAAAGCAATGAAAGTCTCTAGTCCAACGGCGAAATATCATTTTGAATAAAAATGGTTGCATGTTTTTAAACGCAATTGTCATAATTAGCCCAGTTTATTAAATACGAAAATAAAGGGATCACACAAACATTGTTCAAGCTACGTTAAAAATCCAAATCACACACACACACACACACACAGATATATATATATATATATATATATATATATATATATATATATATATATATATATATATATATATATATATATATATATATATATATATATATATATATATATATATATATATATATATATATATATATATATATATATATATATATATATATATATAAAAGATGACGTGATGAATAAGTCCTTTTTTAATATTCTTTTCTCAAAATGAAAGACAATTTATTTAAAACATTTTATTTAATTTAGCAGTTTTGGCAAAACCATAAGCCATCAGTACTTATTCACGCTATAATTTGGAATCTTGATATATGGTAAACGAAAAGTGTCAATCGATTTTTGAGAAAAATTGCTTGCAACATTTTAATTAGAAACATAGGTTTAAATTTTTCACAAAGGTAAAATATTTAGATTTCAACTACTTGTAATATTATATCTAAGTCGATAACCTCTGAGGTTTGGAAGAAATAATGTTTTAGTATTTGAGATATGAAAGTTCAAGAATAGTCTCAAATTAGAATTATGAAGTTTATTTAAAGAGTTGATCTTTTTATCATCTGAATTGCATTTCCTTGTAAAAACTACATAAAACTGATCACATTCATATATTTCCTGTGGTTATTTAGATAATAGACAATACAGATAATTGCTACAGTTAGCCATCCTTCACATTTGCTTCGAATCTACTCAGAATAAACAGCGATTAAATTTCAAATATATTCAGAAAAGTTTAACCTTCTGTACAGTTGTGAGTACTGTTTTAAGTACTGGTGTGAGTACTGTTATAAGTTAGGTTGTAAATATTGGTAAGAGTACTGTTGCAAGCAATGTAATAAGTACTGGTGCACGTACCATTGTGTGTACTGGTGTAAGCACTGGTGTCAGCAATGTTCTAAGAGCTGTTGTAAGTACAGGCGTGAGTACTGTTATAAGTTATGTTGTGAGTAATGTTACAAGTACTATTGCAAATACTATTTCAAGTACTGGTATGAGTACTGGTGTGAGTACCTGTGTATGTACTGGAGTAAGCACTGGTGTGAGTAATGTTACAAGTACTATTGCGAATACTATTTCAAGTACTGGTATGAGTACTGGTGTGAGTACCTGTGTATGTACTGGAGTAAGCACTGGTGTGAGTAATGTTACAAGTACTATTGCAAATATTATTTCAAGTACTGGTATGAGTACTGGTGTGAGTACCTGTGTATGTACTGGAGTAAGCACTGGTGTGAGTAATGTTACAAGTACTATTGCGAATACTATTTCAAGTACTGGTATGAGTACTGGTGTAAGTACCTGTGTATGTACTGGAGTAAGCACTGGTGTGAGTAATGTTACAAGTACTATTGCAAATACTATTTCAAGTACTGGTATGAGTACTGGTGTGAGTACCTGTGTATGTACTGGAGTAAGCACTGGTGTGAGTAATGTTACAAGTACTATTGCAAATACTATTTCAAGTACTGGTATGAGTACTGGTGTGAGTACCTGTGTATGTACTGGAGTAAGCACTGGTGTGAGTAATGTTACAAGTACTATTGCGAATACTATTTCAAGTACTGGTATGAGTACTGGTGTGAGTACCTGTGTATGTACTGGAGTAAGCACTGGTGTGAGTAATGTTACAAGTACTATTGCAAATACTATTTCAAGTACTGGTATGAGTACTTGTGTAAGTACCTGTGTATGTACTGGAGTAAGCACTAGTGTGAGTAATGTTACAAGTACTATTGCAAATACTATTTCAAGTACTGGTATGAGTACTTGTGTAAGTACCTGTGTATGTACTGGAGTAAGCACAGGTGTGAGTAATGTTACAAGTACTATTGCAAATACTATTTCAAGTACTGGTATGAGTACTTGTGTAAGTACCTGTGTATGTACTGGAGTAAGCACTGGTGTGAGTAATGTTACAAGTACTATTGCAAATACTATTTCAAGTACTG
>CM068832.1:112317935-112345435 GCA_028554795.2 Sinohyriopsis cumingii
AAATATTAGCTATGTATTATGTTGTTTACAAAATAAATGTCACTGGTCAGTTACAACATTAACTTGATTTTGGACAAGGTCAAGTACAAACTACAAAAATACATAACATGAACCATTAAGAAACGAGAAACATGTGATACAGATTACATATACATAACAGTACAAAATACAGATGCGGAACATTCTATGTGACAAAATAGGATCGTTCCATAATTGGCGTAGGTAAGACGTACATTCAAAAATCCGAGATAGCAAACATACAATGAGACAAAGAGGATAGAGAAACTAAAAGTAACATTAACGCTACGTACCTACATATTACAGGACACAGAGAAAAGATCACGCATGAGAAATCTTTTTACATCTCATGAACAAGTAAAGGATAAAATGTTTAATAAAAAAAAAGAAAACAACTTTGTGCGATTAGTGGACACAAACGAATATTCAGTTTGGGGCTTCTCCCTTAAGAATCTCAAACGAGTTTATTACTCAACAGATTTTTTTCAAAATTCATTGCAGACATGTTATCTTTACGAAGTGAGATTGTTGAAATCTCATAGGAGCATGATTATATAGTGGCATTATGGGTAGATTTCGCCAAATTTTTAAATGTATGACTTGCGCATGTCTTAACAGGATCACTCTTTTGACTTATAACTGTATTAACTGTAGGTGGCGTGGTCCTCAGGCCATGTCACTGACATCTAGATGTCAATATCAATGTTGTAGTGGAAAGACGTTGCTCGGATAGACTCCAGTAAATCAAATTAAAGAGCAACACTTTGACTTATTTAAAAAAATCAGCTACCGCAAAAATTTTATTCACACGTATCATTGTAGTAATAATTGCATTTGTTTCTTACGCGAGGAGTACAATGACATACACTGTAAGGGAATTCTCAACCAATGTCAAGGTTACCTGTAGTTAGATATTGGAAAGGAATATCTCACTTCTGGATCAAAGAAGTAATGTACAAACCAGACTATTTGCCTCTTAGAATATAAAGTAAAACACAAAGATTTATATGACTCAGATCACTAAATGTAATATATGAGCAATTGAAATAAGTACGTAAATAAATAAATAATGCATGTTTAAAGAATTAATTTAAATTTTTTTTTAAAAATTCCATATTATGGAGATACATGACATGTCAGATATTAGGCAATATATAAAAAGAGAGTACATTTAGTAATTTCTAGGCATTATTTGATTTTAACTTGTTGGACCTTGTAAGGATGCATGTTTCATCAATCCTCGTTTCCTTGAAGGTTCCAGCTCTTGTGAACTTGCAAGAACACATATATTAACCGTTCCTGTTTCCATAAAGATTCCAACTCGTAGGAACGTGTAAGAACACATATATTACCCGTTCATGTTTCCATAAATATTCCAACTCGTTTGACCTTGTAAGAATACATATATTAACTATTCTTATTTCCATAAAGATCCCAACACGTGGGACCTAGTAAGAAAACATATATTAACCGTTCTTGTTTCCATAAAGATTCCAACTCGTGTGACCGTGTAAGAACACGTGTATTTACCGCTCTTGTTTCCACAAAGATTCCAAATCCTAGGGCCGTGTCAAAAAGCATTTATCAACCATTCTCGTTTCCATAAATATTCTATCCCAGAAGTGTGCGCGAATTTGCTTAGTAGGCAATATATTACTATATGTATCCATGAAATACGTTACCCGAATGGAAAGTGCCAGATCTACCGTCACGTAAAGCGTGGATACAGGCCAGCCTCAAACCGATTGGACCGATTGGGCCCAATAGGGCCCAGTGCTCACAGGGGCCTCGCGTGTTAGCAATTTGTAAAAAAAAAAATATCTACGGAGAGAAAGTAATTTTAAAATGATGGAAGAAAATTTTAAGTTCAATATCATATAAAACTTATTTAAAATATTATTTCCAAATGCCGTGCTTACAGGGGGCCCCGTGCGTAATTTCAGCGGGCCTTGCAAAAATAATCCAGATTGGGCCTCGCATTTGCTAAGGCCGTTACTGAGTGGATATATCATGTTCTATGATGTTAGCTTTGAACATGACTTCAAATGAATAGCACAAATCGTGATTCGCAGCTCTTAGTACAACAGCAGACTGAGGTCTTCGTTTTCATGTTTGAATAAACTTAAGTTAAACTATATTAGAATTCAATTCCAGAACCAAACAATTTATATTTCATTTAATTTAAGTAAATGATCCTCCATAATCACGTTGACGAAGACTTTAGTTTGTTGCATATGCGCATACCTTTTTGTTCGTGTGACCAATATAAAGTCAGTTTGAAGCCATGCTCAATTTAGCATGATAGTATCCTCAGATACTAAAAGGGAATATATGTTGACTGCAAGAACATTAAATTCTTGCGGTTCGTTCGAGTGTATTCTGATTCAAAATTACAAATGACTCACGGGTAAATTTGAAAATATATACCGCAAGAAATCAGTTCGAAATCAGGTGATTCTTTCCTCCCTTTCATTTCATGTATTGTATTTAAAACATTTAAGTAAACATAAAATTCCAGTCGCAGAATTATAGATGTAAAAACAAACGTTTACTATGATTATGTTCGAACACGTGATCCCTTTTAATTGGAAAATACTTCAATGGGTCGCCATCCCAGAAAGATGCTTTTTACCGCATATTCGAAAGTCCCCTCTTTCCCCATCAACAGAGATAGTGACCCATGGGTCAAATGTAAAATCCATCTCTTGTATGATGTGTCTTTCTGGTAATGCTGCATATTTAAATTCGATTCAGAAAATATTTGAGACTGTCGTTGTACTTTACTTGTATACATCTGATTTTTGACCACCTGCAAGAGACACCAAGAGTGATAGCAAATATAAAATTAAATTCTCGTAGAGGTTATAATAGGGGCAACACAACCACCAAGTTCTATAAATTTCCTCCCAGCAGTATAGGAGATGTGGTACCAGACATGGGAGTATATACAGAAGATATCTCGCAATTTTTATTTCATTTTATTTTTGCGAGGGTTTTTTTTTTGTCAAATACGTGATGACAATAAATAGACTTTTTATCCCCTACTGTAAAATGTTGAACGTTCAGCATATTTAATTTGTACCTTCAGCTGATGCATGTATACCAAATAGCGATTTTCAGAAAACTATGCAATTTTTTGTTTGGTTGGTTTTGATTAAACGTGCGAGTCCTCCGAAATATTTGCCTGATTTTGACGCTGAATGTCCGGAGCGCAGTACCTTGCACGTATGCCTTTAAATTGATATGCATTTCAGAATGTTCGTAAGGAAATATCGTTCCTAGTTTTTAGCACCACTGATCTATGAAGTGATTGAGTAACGCGGCATGTCACTCCTAAACTGTTTCCCTGTGATCTATAACTAACCTGTCTGACATAAATTAGGATTTAGCTTGCTTTATTTTGTAATCAGATTACTGCAGAAATGACGGACAATCAACAGAAGCAATTTTCCGAACAAAATGTTCATCTATGTTACATTTATCTGACGTGGAATCGTTGACAAAAAACATTAGTTACAATCGCCAGCTTTGTTGGCAGGTATTGATTTGGAAATAACGGAATCAGCACCAGTCTAGCCTAACATGTAACCGGAAATACTAAATCATAGGCTAACTTACAAATTATGTTAGAATTGTTCTCTGATTGTTGCTGCAAACTATGCATCATAATAGTTCACACAGTTGAAGGGATACAAATAAAGAATCTAGTCATTAAAAAAAGAAAATTAATGTTTAAAGTCGTGCATCATGGGAAAATCATATTGTCAGTAGGAATTTGAATACTGGATATCCCAATCGCATGATTGCATCTCGTTTCCATTATATTAAATATCATTTAAATCTAATGGCAAGAACAAATATCATCTACTGGCAAACATTTTTGTGTAACTCTTATTTTATTGTGATCCATCGAAATTAAAATGTTGACTTAAGTTATCTTGCATGTCTTTTATAATCCGAGTTTGACCTCTGATGGCATTGACATGTAGGTTGCGGTAGTTGTGTAGTCATGTGACTAAGAATGATAATGGCGAATTCCAGGTTAAATTTCATCAACGCTGAAGTTTCCTCTCGTCTTTTAGCGGATTAAGGACAAAAGAATATTATACTCACAATTTCTGAGAAAATATCGATTTCATGAAGTTATATATCGACAAAAGGTCGTTAAGGTTTGCTAAGCCGGCTAGTTAGCGGTTACTTTATTCCGACACCGGCTAATTCCAACTTCCGATAGACAAATGTCTCTGAACCAACACTACAACAGAAATGTCCAAATATCATTAAAGGGTGGGAAGGGTCATAGGAAGCTCAGATCAGTGTCCTTTATTGGTAGCGAATACATTGACACCTGTCTGGTATAACAGACACTCAAGACATAGCGAAAGGTTGGACCTTCAAGGTCAGCTGTCTCCATAACCGTTATACATCGATTACAGGCGTTTTAATGTGTAGGAAAAAAGGTTAATATTTTCTTCAAGATCAGATGTCAGTTTGTATGGAACTATCAGAGAAGGGAATTTTCTTAGTAGAATGAATACGTACACCACTGACGTTAACTTATGTTGTATATGTATATACATCGGTATATTCGTTAAAGCAATGCGGGTAAAATTTTGTTTATTTTTGCAAAGTCAGCATCGTAACATTGCAACAACTGTCACATACTGCAGCAATGCCAACAATTTTTTTTGTGTGGTATTGTTGCATTAACGCCTTGGTAAATGAAACAATAAAACACATTAGGGAAAGCCCTTTCAGTAAACAATATTTTATGATCCCTTTTGTCACTTTATATTATTACTCTTGTGAAATCTTGTGACTTTAGTTTAAACAGTACTTACAGGAAGAAATGTAATGTGCCCACGTGGTCAGCAAACAAGTGCCTGGCACGAATAAATAAGCCAAAGGGTCAGCAAACACGTATAAATATATAATAATGAGGACTTTGTATAACGCCTAATCTTTAGAAACTCTAAGCGCTTTACAACATTAGACAACACCTAAAAAAATCGTTTATAATAATATGATTACAAACAAGACACCATCAAATTAGAAAACAGAAAACATGCTAAAAATATTCAACGTAAGGAAACATTATTACGTTTTTAAGTCTGTTCTTGCAGTCGAAGTAGGTGAGTTTTAATTGTGCTCTTGAATGAGATCACTGTGTCTTTGTGTCTACATTCAGTGGGCAATTCGTTGCTGGGCCCTTGTATGAAAAAGAACGTTGTCCATAGTGGGAATAATGAAAATACGAATGTCAGAAGAGGAGAGTAAATATCTTGCTGGTGTGTACACATGGATGAGGTCAGATAGGTATGTTGGACTGGAGCTCAGCAGTGAAATGTAGCACAGAAAAAAAATTGTGTTTGATTCTGAATCGAATGGATAGCCAGTGGAGGGTACAGAGTGGGGGGGGGGAGGTGTGTTCTGATCGTGGTTCTCTAAGGATGATCCAAGCAGCTGTGTTTTGAACTTTTTGAAGTTTCTGGAGTATATATTGAGACGAACCAGACATAACTCAGTTGCAATAGTCTAGTCTTGAAAGTAGCATCAAATGAAAGATAATTGCTCAGGATATGCAGCCTTGTATATGTTCATGACATGTTGGTGCAATCGAGAGTAACACCTAGGTTTCGTACTGACTGTGTGAATTTAATTTTGGTGTTGCTGATATTTATTGTTTGAGGTGTGTGTGTGATTTGGATTTTTAATGTAGCTTTAACAATTTTTCAGTCATATCGCTACGATGTCTGCAGTGTGGCAGCTTATAGTAATGTCTAGCACTGGGGCATGATGTCGCAGACATCTAGCATGTCTAAATCCAAACCCGGTCACATCATCCTGACACCAGGCTGACCAGTCCTAACACTAACCTCTTAATGCTGAGCGCCAAGCGAGGCAGCTATTAGTACCATTTTATAAGTTTTTGGTATGACTCCGCCGGGGATCGAACCCACGACCTCCCGTATCCGAGGTGGACGCTCTAACCACTAAGCCACATAAGCGGTATATTGTTTGAGGTAAAGAATGTGACTAATAAAGTCTTTGTGTTGTAATCATGAATGGCCTCAGTTTTATAATCATTCATCTGCAGCTTGTTACATGTCATCCATGATTTCACATCGGAAATGCACATCTCTACACCTTGGATGGCAGCATCAACTTCAGTTGGGTGGCTAGATTTGTATATTTGGGTGTCATCAGCGTACAGTTGGTGAAACACTGGGTGATGATCTATGACATTTGAGAGCGACTTAGTATATAGAGTCAAGAGAACAGGTCCAAGAAAAGACCACTTTTGGAACACCACAACATAGATCAAGAATAGACGGATAATAAATATGTACATTAAAAGTTATATATATATATATATATATATATATATATATATATATATATATATATATATATATATATATATATATATACACATTCTATTTCAGCGTGTCCTTGCTTCACAATAATGAGTTGGATTAGCCCTGTATGTCGCACTATTCTTTACTAGCTTTGTTACCGTATAGCGGAATATTTTTACTGATGCTAATATTTGCGAAATTGGCTCAGAAATGGGATCCGTAATTGATTTTCCGATTTGAAGATTGTTTGAACAGGGAATCAGCTAGTACTGGCTTTTGGTTCATATACCTTTTACGTGTTTGCCTATAGTAGACGCATCAAAAGTAAAAATTACTAACTCGTAAAAATATTAGTACGGTAGTAAATCGATCTGCGGAAAGTGATAGAATTTCCCTAATGTATTCATTTTCACTGGATTGTTGAGAAGTTTCTGATGAAAATATTTTATATTCCAGGAGTAATTATTGAAGGACCGTAAATTATTCAATAAAGTTCATTGACACAAAACATCCACAGATTCTGACAGTTAGTCTATGACGATATAAAGACGCAATCCTTCACTTCCAGCATAGACTCTGCTTTCTAAAAAAACATTATATGAGAATTTAAATAGCTGTTTAACGGCGTGTTTGGATTTTCTTTGATGTAGGCAATGGATCACTTATCAGTTACATGAGCTTTACTGAATTCATTGGATCTATTTACTGATGCGTACGCTTGTACTGATACATATTTTAGACAAGTTATTTTCACCTGGTGTGATTCAATATTAAAGATTATGTTGTTCACATATCCGGAACGGACTCAATGTTTCATATTTAGAAATTTCAGAGATATTAAAGCCTTATTTATAATTCTATTTCAGGAATTACCCCTTCGCACCAAGATGCCTTGGCGTAGCAGCAAAACGAAATAGTGTATTAGATCAAAGCGATCGAAGAATGCCCAGTACTTTAATCAAAGTTTTACAAAGGTAACGAATTCTTATGAAGTTAACTTATCTGCAATATAAATGACAGTCGTACCTGGTACGTGTTTACAACATTTGAATATCCTCATATTTTTTCGAAGAAAGACTAATAAATAGATAATTAGTAGGAAAGGGGCTCTGCTACAATCTTTCTTGCATGCGACAACAAAGGTTGACGAAGTTTCGACTGGTTCATTAAAAGTATTGTTTCTAATTAAAAGTATTGTTTCTAATTAAAAGTATTGTTTCTAGTATTGTTTCTAATTAAAAGTATTGTTTCTAATTAAAAGTATTGTTTCTAATTAATTAATTACATAAGGATTTTACATACTTAGAACATCTTTACTTGAAGACGAGATGAAAATTAGAATTATTCAGGTTAGCCTTTGCACTGCACATTTCTCTCTCCTCCATATTGCAAGCAGAGGTTCAATGAAATTATATATGGCACCAATTATCACTTCTAAGATTATCTTTTTGGGTAAACATTTCTCATCATGATTGCTTAGCACATTTATATAGTGTTTGCGATTTATAAATACTTTATACAGTGTTTGCGATTTTTAAATTTGTGAACACGTTGACATATTCACTTCAGAACTTCCAAATGCCAAAGGAAAACTAAAACATTAGTAACGGAGAATGTGAGAACTGAGAAAATCCTTCAAATAAATGCCCACCAATCGGCAGTTCCGCAGGCCGTCACCTTTACAATACTGCCACCACAAACTATGACTTTTGCAACCACCTCCATCCCCCGGACAAATGTTGATCAAACGTCAATCTATAACATAAATTAATATCTTACAAAGACAAATGCTGATCTCACAACTGACAGAAAGTTATACAACCATGGCATTCCTCCTAATAACTTAATGCGAATGTCACGTAACACAAAAAATGTTACATTTGGCAAACTGAATTAAATGACAGCCATATGAATGGAAACCAGCACCGTCATGATGTATGTCATCCACACCATCACCTAAAGATTTAGTCCAGTAATCTTCCCTTCAAAAAAAATGCCCAACAAGGTGAATGCTATTTCTTCTGCCATATTCAGTGCTGCGTTTGTTTTTAATATCCACGGTGGAATCGACACGCCTGAAAAAAGTCTCATAGAAATTTGAGATATTCAAGTTATCACATGACTTCTGTGGTATATATATATGTTAAAATGCTCGTATCGTGACGCCAAAACCTCATGAAAAGAAAAGGTGTAGCGACCGAGTCTTCAGAATGTCATTTTAGTAAACTTGTCCGATGTTTGGTCCAATAGCATCGGCATTTTCCGTCGTGCTATAAATATAATCTTACATTTGTGCTCATTACAAATTAAATTTAATCCAATCAAATTGAATTTATATCAACATTTGCGAAAATATATAGAAACTCACAGGTGACAATAATAGTGAATGATCTGTACGGCCTGCATAAGAGAACTGAGATTAACGCTACCATCTGTACGGCCTTTATAAGAGAACCGAAATTAACGCTACCATCTGTACGGCCTTTGTAAGAGAACTGAGATTAACGCTACCATCTGTACAGCCTGCATAAGAGAATTGAGATTAACGCTACCATCTGTACGGCCTTTATAAGAGAACTGAGATTAACGTTACCATCTGTACGGCCTTTATAAGGGAAATGAGATTAACGCTACCATCTGTACGGCCTTTATATGAGAACTGAGATTAACGCTACCATCTGTACGGCCTTTATAAGAGAACTGAGATTAACGCTACCATCTGTACGGCCTTTATAAGAGAACTGAGATTAACGCTACCATCTGTACGGCATTTATAAGAGAACTGAGATTAACGATACGATCTGCATGACCTGTATCAACAAATAGGACTAACGACACGATCTGCATGACCTGTATCAACAAATATGACTAACGATACGATCTGCATGACCTGTATCAACAAATAGGACTAACGATACGATCTGCATGGCCTGTATCAACAAATAAGACTAACTATACGATCTGCGTTGCCTGTATCAACAAATAGGACTAACGGAACCATCTGCATGGCATGCATAAGACAAAAGAGAGAACCATACGATATGCATGGCGTGTATCAACAAATATAAACGAAGGTACTACCTGTATGGCCTGTATCAACGAATCGAGACTAACGATACATTAAAGGTCGATACTAACTAATGGTCTGTATAAACGAATCCATCTGCATGGCCGGTATAAGTGAATCGAGAATAACGGTACCATCTGCATGACCTGTATAAGACATTTCAGACTTACATTACCTTCTGCGTGGCCTGAACTGTTGGTCACCACTGCTTCGACCTATACGGGATATATAAATATATATATATATATATATATATATATATATATATATATATATATATATATATATATATATATATATATATATATATATATATATATATATATATATATATATGTGTGTATATATGTGTATATATATGTATATATATGTATATATATATATATATATATATATATATATATATATATATATATATATATATATATATATATATATATATATATATATATATATATATATATATATATAAACTAGAATTCAATAGATAATACATTATCTAGATACAGTTAGGCCTCAAATACCATTTTAGAAACCAAATTCTACGATTTGGTACGGAATGTTATATCGCTTTGGCGAATTAATTGATTTATCCTCCAATATATTTATTACATATTTTAAATATTACGTTATTTTGAGTTATATTTTTATTATATTTTTCATATCTAAATAGGAGGAGACATGTCTTACAGTTTGCAAGACGTAATTTTAAAAACAAATGTTTGTATTTGATTCCTGAGATCTAGTTAAAATGAAAGAAGAACAACCGTTATCTTTATCTATCTGAGATCCACAGCTACATGTCCTCAGTCCTCAGCTGGTATTTTGATCCAGTATTCGATTTTCCCTAATTCATTTAGCCTATTCTTTTTCGTCAACAACCTATGTTTGAATGTGGACTTTAATTTTATCTTTATTTAAATTTGGATTATGAATCTATTTTTGCGCGTCTTTCATTATTTGCCATTTCCGCAAAATAGAGTGAAAACATTCAGGTGATAAATTCCTATTTTTAAGTCCTCAGAGAAAGTCTAAGAGCGAATGGCGGTCACTTAGAAATAGTTGTTGAACGTGTATTTGAATGAATGAAATAGATCCCGGATAACTGACACATTGTTTAAAAAGTAAATACCAACAACAAATTATGAATGGAGGACTGTGGATAAGTCGAAATAATTAGTCATATATAAATTTGTCATCAAATTAAAGGTTGCTAGTTGCAAAAGAAATAAATGTGTTAGTTCGAGAAAATAGCTATTTAACCCAAACCAATTAGTTTTTGTGTATCAAAGTAAAGCGTTAGAAGCATGATTGATGTCGGATTAATGTGAGTTCCAAGTCATCAATTTTATCTAAGTATTAATGATGCTTTAAGTCGAAGACAACATTATCAGATTCTAGTAAGCCTGGCCAATGAACAAACGCGACAAAAACAATTTATTACTATTTTCACCTGTGCCAACAAACGCGACAAAACAATTTATTACTATTTTCACCTGTGCCAACAAACATATGCGAATGAGAATCTGCTTCACCACTACTTAATTTGTTCGCTTTGTAAAAATAAAAAAAGAAACTTTAACAAGAAATGTAAGTATTTGACCTTGACCCACACGAAGTTTGCTCGTACCGAATTTTATAATAAAATGTGTCATAGATAGTTTGATACCCACTGACTTTCCGTCCGCCCGTCTGCCAGCCTGTTACTACATCTCTTCATAAACTGCAGGATGGAAATTCACGAATCCCTTTGAGAGGTCCAATTGGTCAGATAAAAAAAATATTTATTATTTTGTAATATTTTCTGAAGAAATATTTGCTATGAAATCATAGTTGAAAAAACGCTTCATATATTTTGCGACGGATCTTGTAATATGAAGTACTGTAATGGGTTGTAGTTATCACGCAGGGGTGGTGGTGTGTCGATGGAGTAGGTAATACACTATCATGGTTATTTGCTCTGGCAAGCCAATTCATTTGCTCTAGTTTTCCTTACAGTGCAATGATCAATGTGCAGTCAACAATTTATGTGATCTGCGATAGTTAACTGCAAATCATATCACATTATTTTTGTACTTAATAATAATAATAATAATAATAATAATAATAATAATAATAATAATATTATTATTATTATTATTATTATTATTATTATTATTATTATTATTATTATTATTATCATTATTGTTGTTGTTATTATTATTATTATTATTAGTAGTAGTAGTAGTATTAGTATTATTATTGGTATTATTATTATATCGAACCCTCCACAACACTGTTACACAGAATATCATATATAATCCCAGGAGGTAAAAAATGTACCCTGTCAGGTTTTGTACACTAAAATTGTACCTCCCAAGTTGCATCTACAATCCCTTCGACAAATATACAATGTTGCTCTTTTGGGTAGCTTCCTTTTTTCTTTAGTGATTGAAGTCGTGAAACGTTGTATATAAAAATCTGGAACGAGAAAAGTTCAAGACAAGAATCACCGAAATTTTGCAAAATATGTTAAAATCTGGTCCAAATACAGGATATCCTTGAACTACGTTTTGTTTGCACCTTAAAGTTATAGTGTAGCCGTTGCCAATGTAAATGTTTTCTCTGATATGCATCCACTGTTGTTTTAGCCTTTTACAGAATAAAATAAGTGTAGATGACGGGCAGAGTACCAAATTTCCTTATCAGCCAATATGGCGGGACGATCAGGCATTGAACAGTTACACGGAACAGTCCTCTCTACAACAGGATCTCGATAAGATACCCCTTATGGTAAATTGCATAGTCCTGGGACTAGCCACTCTCACCCCTTCTCTCTCTCTCTCTCTCTCTCTCTCTCTCTCTCTCTCTTTAAGATCCAGATGTTCGCCATTTGCATCTTATATTTCTGTGTAAATATTTTCATCACCATCATGCCAGTCAAAGAAAGAAGGTGTAATAAAAAACGAAATGTGTTAATTCTACAATCGAGAAATGAAAAGGAGAAGAAAAAGAAAAAAAATCAAGAGAAAACGGCAGTCTGATTGTAGAAGGAAGAGAAAGAAATATCAATGAAACATATGGCATATAGAAGGTCATGCTTACTAACGATTTGTCCTCGATGCATGTTTTGTGCGTGCCTGGTTCCATTTAATCTGATTAAAATAGAGATCTGCTTATCGATAAGTAGACTGACAGGTACCAGATAGAATTTTAAAGTTGGAAAACCTCTATTAAAAAAAACGTTAAAAAGCGCACAGTTACTTATTTCATGCTTTATTTAAACTGCAGTCTGACTTTATCGCATATTTTGAAGATCATAAATACTTGATGCAAGATAACCCACAAAATTATATCTTCTCTTGTCGAATAAATATTTTAACTTCACAAACTGACCTCTTTATGGACAAATGCCCAACAAGCTAAGCTTGGTTCTTTCTGAACAGACCGAGACTTTTGAAGAAAGCTCTCTGAAGCACCTCATTTAAGCGTTTTATTTTTCTGTTTGAAATATTGCCATTTATTATATTCTATCATAAAAAGTGTTGCTTTCTCAGTGCTGTCTTACAGTTTCTTTCGTTGTCTCGTTATTAGGAAATTTGTTGTTGCTTAATCCGCTGATCCATTATTTACAGATACTTCGAAATTGTAGGGTGGGATTTAAGATATATAGTGATTCAATTTTTTTTATCGTATGTTTTTTAGTCTTCTCGTTCATGTTTTAGGCCTTGCTTACAGGAGGTCTGGTACTATGTCGAAAATTCCTCATTCCCTAATGTCTAAATGTTATCACCCTCGAGGCTTTTCGTCAACTTTCATCGTATTTCCTTGCTCCTAGATCAGACATGAATTAGCTAGTAAAGGAATAAAGCCTAATGCGAACACAAACCTAATTACTCAGTCTCCGTCTGCAAACTCAGCGAAATTAACTTTATTTCCTTCATTGCCGAAATGTTTCCTTTTTCTTTAATTTATATTGATTGAATATTCTTCCATTTTACATTTTGTTCCAGTGATCTGTCAACATATCTTGCACATTTTTGAAACTTTCTAAATTGTTTATTTGCATCATTCAGCTGGCAAATATATCGAATTATCGTCACGGGTCCGTACAAAAAAATTAGGTAATGATTAGACGATATTTGCTAACTTTGAAGGAGAATTACAAACAAAATTATCAAAGTAGTTAATTGAGCATCCTGTTCTTCTTTTCATATTACAGAATTGTGTGATTTTAACTGAAATGTTCGTTGTGTCTTCATAAAAGAAGAGAGAGAGAGAGAGAGAGAGAGAGAGAGAGCGACAAACAGACAGAGAAAAACCAAACATGTCCCATTGAACATGTTCATTTCACTGCATCATGTATTTTCTTTTTTTTCTAATGTTTTAGTCATCTGGTATTAAATTCGTACGATAATACATTCGTCTGGTGAAAAAAAGTCGCAAAATTAAAAGGTTACTATGAAGCATCCATGAAAGGTTTGACAAGTAGATAGATAGACAGTCCAGCGATATATATATATATATATATATATATATATATATATATATATATATATATATATATATATATATATATATATATATATATGGATGGAGAGACATATAGAAACATGTAGATAGATAAACAGAGATATTGATAAGTGGATAGATAGACAGACAGATAGACAAACGATAAATAGATAATAAATAGGTAGGCAGATAGATGTAATAGACAGACAGATAAAGAATCAGATGGATAAATAGAAAGATAAGTCTTCACGAAACGACAAAAAAGCATACTCTCATCTCATCATACGACTATTTCCTAGTAATAAAATTACGGGTCATAAGCAAATAATAGCTGATAGCCGATTAAAGATTACCGACAAACACTCCCTATTACGGTCGAAATGAAAGACAAAATTAAGCGAAAAGAACAAGATGCAGATGTCACTAATTGCATTTACGTATTCTTTCGTTTCAGGACCCTCGAGGGATGTGGAACGCAGACTACAATGAAGTTGTATGAGAGAGGACTAGTTCTTTTCTCTTTGTAGAACCGTGACATATCAACTTTTTGTACGTGTGAATAAAATTCAATAAATTATTTATACCCACTCCATTACTAATAGGAGTTTAAAACAAACAATGTATGCATTTAAAAACCGACGTAAACAGAAAATTTCTTGGGAATTTATTGGCAGAGGACCAGTTTGGGATCAGTACGCTGGAAATAAACAATTATTTAATAATTACAGAGGCTAACACATATAAGTGACTTTGCATTGCCTGGTATCGATAAATTGAATATTTATTTTATGATTCGTAATAATTCAAACCTTTTTCGTATCTGTAAAAAATATATGGTATGCTCTCGGTCTTTATGAAATCAAGATCAACTTATGAATACAACGGAATAGGAAAGGTCAGATGAAACTGGGGCGAGAACAATGCATGTAGGTCACATTTACCTACTTTCTGCCAGAAGCGATTTTAAATGGGAACAGGGCCATACAATTCCATATATATATATATATATATATATATATATATATATATATATATATATATATATATATATATATATAAAGCATCTGTAATCACTACGACCTACTTATGATCATTCAAGGACAACATATCATTTAGATATAGCTCAATATGATTATTTAGAGGATACATGGGATTTCGCACGTGCGATCGGATACTGAGCGAAAAATTAATTAAACTGGGGTTGAAAATAGTTCTAGATGAAGTAGAATCATTTTCGAAGCTTAGAAATCGGATGTTACATATTTCTTGACATTAAATAAGTTTCGATGATTATGAATGTACTTCGCTGAGTAGGAGTTTATTTGCACCCCTACCCCCATCTCTCCCCGAACACGATCCTTACTTTAAAGAATTATAAACAGAAGATTTTTAAGTCAGAAATACGCGAAGCATAATAGTGTTACGTACCGACATCTTTGCCCCTCCCCGTTTTTATTTTTTCAAGATTCAGATTGACTTTTATATGACATTATTTGTCCACGAAGTCTAACTATAAGTTAACAGTCTGGTTAGAGGACCGATTTTGTCCAAAAGTATCTCTTTTTGTTACCTCCTTCCCAAATGTACGGACGTCCTCAAGGTGCGTAAAAAAAATACAAGGATTTATATAAGTAGCCTTTATTTATATTTTATTAGAATAAAAATCCATATATTAGGATTATATAATTCGTATGAATTTCTCTTAAGTATGTAGACCTATTGTTATTACACACCGTCAATTAATTGATGCGATTATGTTACGGGCATTTTGACACTTAAATGTCTTTTCACATATTAAAACTATCAGTTCCGTTCTCTTTTGTATATTGTATGTTCTTATTAATAATTTATCTTATATGCATATATTCAGCAGATAAACGCATATACTCTGTCTTTCTCTCTCACTCCCAAGTTGTGATCGATAAAAGATTTACATTGTTAAGTCCAAGGCAAAAACCAAACAAAACAAAATTTGTTGCATTATTTTTATCTCAGCTATAAAACGACCCAACACAGTATAATGCCATGCAAAGTAACAGATTGTATGTATCAAGTCTACTTTATCTTGAGATTGTCATTGCGTGTCATAAATCTACTTTACCTTGAGGTTGTCATTGCGTGTCTTAGGTCTACTTTATCTTGAGATTGTCATTGCGTGTCTCAAGTCTACTTTATCTTGCGATTGTCATTGCGTGTCTCAAGTCTACTTTATCTTAAGATTGTCATTGCGTGTCTCAATGTCTACTTTATCCTGAGATTGTCATTGCGTGTCTCAAGTCTACTTTATCTTAAGATTGTCATTGCGTGTCTCAATGTCTACTTTATCTTGAGATTGTCATTGCACGTCTCAAGTCCACTTTATCTTGAGATTGTCATTGCGTGTCTCAAGTCTACTTCACCTTGATATTGTCATTGCGTGTCTCAAGTCTATTTTATCTTGAGATTGCCTACTTTATCTTGAGATTGTCATTGCGTGTCTTATGTCTACTTTATCTTGAGATTGTCATGGCGTGTCTCAAGTCTACTTTATCTTAAGATTGTCATTACGTGTCTTAGGTCTACTTTATCTTGTGATTGTCATTGCCTGTCTTAAGTCTATATTATCTTGAGAATGTAATTGCGTGCTTAGGTCTTTTTTATCTTGAAATTGTCATTGCGTGTCTTAAGTCTACTTTATCTTGAGATTGTCATTGCGTGTCTTAAGTCTATTTAATCTTGAGAATGTCATTGCATGTCTTAAGTCAACTTTATCTTGAGATTGTCATTGCGTGTCTTATGTCTACTTTATTTTGAGATTGTCATTGCGTGTCTTAAGTCTACTTTATCTTGACATTGTCATTGCGTGTCTTAAGTCTACTTATCTTGAGATTGTCATTGCGTGCCTTAGGTCTACTTTATCTTGAGATTGTCATTGCGTGTCTTAAGTCTACTTTATCTTGAGATTGTCATTGCGTGTCTTAAGTCTACTTTATCTTGAGATTGCCATTGCGTGTCTTAAGTCTATTTTATCTTGAGATTGTCATTGCGTGTCTTAAGTCTACTTTATCTTGAGATTGTCATTGCGTGTCCTAAGTCTACTTTATCTTGAGATTGTCATTACGTGTCTTAAGTCTACTTTATCTTGAGATTGTCATTGCGTGTCTTAAGTCTATTTAATCTTGAGAATGTCATTGAATGTCTTAAGTCAACTTTATCTTGAGATTGTCATTGCGTGTCTTATGTCTACTTTATTTTGAGATTGTCATTGCGTGTCTTAAGTCTACTTATCTTGAGATTGTCATTGCGTGCCTTAGGTCTACTTTATCTTGAGATTGTCATTGCGTGTCTTAGGTCTACTTTATCTTGAGATTGCCATTGCGTGTCTTAAGTCTATTTTATCTTGAGATTGTCATTGTGTGTCGTACGTCTACTTTATCTTGAGATTGTCATTGCGTGTCTTAAGTCTATTTTATCTTGAGAATGTCATTGCATGTCTTAAGTCAACTTTAACTTGACATTGTCATTGCGTGTTTTAGGTCTACTTTATGTTGAGATTGGCAATGAGTGTTTTTAAGTCTACTTTATCTTGAGATTGCCATTGCGTGCCTTAAGTCTACTTTATCTTGAGATTGTCATTGCGTGTCGTAAGTCTATTTTATCTTGAGATTGTCATTGCGTGCCTTAAGTCTACTTTATCTTGAGATTGTCATTACGTGTCTTAGGTCTACTTTATCTTGAGATTGTCATTGCGTGTCTTAGGCCTACTTTATCTTGAGAATGTTATTGCATGTCTGAAGTCTACTTTATCTTGATATTGTCATTGCGTGTCTTAAGTCTATTTTATTTTGAGATTGTCATTGCGTGTCTGAAGTATACTTTATCTTGAGATTGTCATTGCGTGTCTTAAATCTATTTAATCTTGAGATTGTCAATGCGTATCTTACGTCTACTTTATCTTGAGACTGTCATTGCGTGTCTTAAGTCTACTTTACTATTAGATTGTCATTGCGTGTCTTAAGTCTATTTTAGCTTGAGTTTGTCGTTGCCTGTCTTAAGTCTACTTGATCTTGAGATTGTCTTTGCGTGTCTTAAGTCTATTTGATCTCGAGATTGCCATTGCGTGTCTTAAGTATACTTCATCTTTGAATTGGCATTGTATATTTATTGTCTGCTTTATCTTTAGATTGTCGTTTTATGTATCTAGTATATTTTATCTTTAGATTGGCGTTGTGTGTCTTAAGTCATTTGATCTTTGGATTGTCATTGTATTTCTTTAGTCTACTCTATCTTTTGATTGTCGTTGTATGTATTGAGTATAATTTATCTTTAGATTGGCCTTGTGTGTATTATTTGGACTTTGTCTTCAGATTGTCATTTTGTGTTTTAAGTCCATCTCATGTTTAGATCGTCATTGGGTGTTTTAAATCTACTTTATCTTTAGATTGTCATGTCAGCACCAAGGAAAATTGCTGACTGTGTGTCTTAAGTGTACTTTATCATGAGATTGTCATGTCAGTACCAGACAGCTCATGCCTATGAAACTGCATCAATACCAACTGAAAATATGTGAATAGTTGAATCCTTCTTCATTGAAATAAGGCCAGGCCCAATC
The DNA here is from genome assembly GCA_028554795.2 of Sinohyriopsis cumingii. NCBI lineage: Eukaryota > Metazoa > Mollusca > Bivalvia > Unionida > Unionidae > Sinohyriopsis > Sinohyriopsis cumingii. The sequence goes on from CM068832.1 coordinate 112,336,462, forward strand.
TATGAATTATATTGAAACAAGACCACACAGATCATTATGGAAGAAAAGAAAGATTGTATCTATCTATCGGTCTTTTTCTATCGGGTCAAGAAAGAAATCTAGGATGTGATTCACCACCACTGAGAACTATTTACAGACCTGCTTTTATTCACATGGCACAGCATGGCGGCGGAAGGAGAACGAGTTGCCGTCGGAGCAATGTCAGCCTTTTCTGTCGCAAAATGTGCGTTACTACTAAATCACACCACGCTACTACTAAATCACACCACGTTACTGCTAAATCACGCCACACTTATACGTTACTACTAAATCACACCACGTTACTAATAAATCATAAATCACACCACACTAATACGTTACTATTATATCACAAAACACTTATACGTTACTACTAAATCACACCACGTTACTACTGAATCACACCAAGTTACTACCAAATCACACCACGTTACTACTAAATCACACCACACTTATACGTTACTACTAAATCACACCACGTTACTACTAAATCACACCACGTTACTATTAAAATCACACCACACTTATACCTTTCTACTATATCACACCAAGTTCCTATTAAATCACACCACGTTACTACTAAATCACACCACACTTATACGTTACTACTAAATCACACCACACTTATACGTCATTACTAAATCACACCATACTTAAACGTTACTACTAAATCACACCAAACTTATACGTTACTAATAAATCACACCACGTTACTTCTAAATCACACCACACTATATACGTTACTACTAAATCACACCACACTATATACGTTACTACTAAATCACACCACACTTATACGTTACTAAAAAATCACACCACGTTACTTCTAAATCACACCACACTAACACGTTACTATTATATCACACCACACTTATACGTCACTACTAAATCACACCACGTTACTACTAAATCACACCAAGTTACTACCAAATCACACCACGTTACTGCTAAATCACACCACGTTACTGCTAAATCACACCACGTTACTGCTAAATCACACCACGTTACTACTAAATCACACCACACTTATACCTTACTACTATATCACACCACGCTTATGCGTTACTACTAAATCACACCACACTTATGCGTTACTACTAAATCACACCACACTTATACGTTACTAATAAATCACACCACGTTACTACTAAATCACACCACATTTATACCTTACTACTATATCACACCACACTTATGCGTTACTAATAAATCACACCACGCTACTACTAAATCACACCACGTTACTACTAAATCACACCACACTTATACGTTACTAATAAATCATACCACGTTACTACTAAATCACACCACATTTATACCTTACTACTATATCACACCACACTTATGCGTTACTAATAAATCACACCACGCTACTACTAAATCACACCACGTTACTACTAAATCACACCACACTTATACGTTACTAATAAATCACACAACGTTACTTCTAAATCACACCACACTTATACCTTACTACTAAATCACACCACATTTATACGTTACTATTAAATCACACCACACTTATACGTTACTACTAAATCACACCACACTTATACGTTACTACTAAATTACACCACATTTATACGTTACTATTAAATCACACCACACTTATACGTTACTACTAAATCACACCACACTTATACCTTACTACTATATCACACCACACTTATGCGTTACTACTAAATGACACCACGCTATTACTAAATCACACCACGTTACTACTAAATCACACCACACTTATACGTTACTAATTAATCACACCACGTTACTTCTAAATCACACCACACTTATACGTTACTACTAAATCACACCACACTATATACGTTACTGCTAAATCACACCACACTTATACGTTACTACTAAATCACACCACACTATATACGTTACTACTAAATCACACCACACTATATACGTTACTGCTAAATCACACCACACTTATACGTTACTACTAAATCACACCACACCTATACGTTGCTACTAAATCACACCACACTTAGACGCTACTACTAAATCACACCACGTTACTACTAAATCACATCACACTTATACGTTACTAATAAATCACACAACATTACTTCTAAATCACACCACACTTATACGTTACTACTAAATTACACCACATTTATACGTTACTATTAAATCACACCACACTTATACGTTATTACTAAATCACACCACGTTACTACTAAATCACACCACACTTATACGTTACTAATTAATCACACCACGTTACTTCTAAATCACACCACACTTATACGTTACTACTAAATCACACCACACTTATACGTCATTACTAAATCACACCACACTTATACGCTACTGCTAAATCACACCACGTTACTACTAACTCACACCACACTTATACGTTACTACTAAATCACATCACGTACTAAATCAGCCATGTTACTACTAAATCACACAATGCTACTACTAAGTCACACTACACTTATACGTTACTATTAAATCACACCACGTTACTACTAAATCACACCACGTTACTACTAAATGACACCACACTTATGCGCTACTACTAAATCACACTTCACTTGTACGTTACTATTAAATCACACCACACTTATACGCTACTACTAAATCACACCACGTTACTACTAATTCACACCACGTTGCTACTAAATCACACCACGTTACTACTAACTCACACCACACTTATACGTTACTACTAAATCACACCACGTTACTACTAAATCAGCCACGTTACTACTAAATCACACCATGTTACTACTAAGTCACACCACACTTATACGTTACTATTAAATGACACCACGTTACTACTAAATCACACCACGTTACTACTAAATGACACCAGACTTATGCGCTACTACTAAATCGCACTTCACTTATACGTTACTACTAAATCACACCACGTTACTATTAATTCACTAAATCATACCACACTTATACGTTGCTACTAATTCATGCCACACTTATTCGTTACTACTAAAAATCACACCACATTGCTACTAAATCACAAATGAACCACATACTAAGTTGAACTGGAAAGACAAATGTTACACAACTTTTATATTAACTGAATTTTTACCTACTTTCATAGGGCCCCGAGTAGCCGAGTGGTCTAAAGCGCTCTCCGTTACGGATTACTGCCATCTCACCTCTGTCTGCGTGGGTTCGAGTCTAGGATTCGGTCAATGTGGATATGTGAGAAAGCTTGCCAGTAGCTTCTTGTGGGTCGGTGGTTCTTTCCGGGGTTGTCCCGGGTTCTACCTCCACCATTAATACTGGCCGCCATGCATAGCCTATCGTGTGCTGAGAAATGGCGTTAAACCCCACAACAACAACAACAACAACAACAACAACTAAATCACACACGTTGCTGCTAAAAAAAACACCACGTTACTACTAAATCACACCATACTTATACGTTACTATTAAATCACACCACGTTACTACTAAATCACACCACGTTACTACTAAATCACACTACATTTATGCGTTACAACTAAATCACACCACACTTATACGTTACTACTAAATCACACCACACTTACACGTTACTACCAAATCACATCACGTAACAACTAAATCACATCACACTTATACGTTACTACTAAATCACACCACACGTATATGTTACTACTAAATCACACCATGTTACTATTAAATCACACCACATTTATGCGTTACTACTAAAAATCACACCACGTTACTAATAAATCACACCACACGTATACGTTACTAATAAATCACACCACGTTACTACTTTATCACACAACACTTATGCGTTACTACTAAATCACACCACGTTACTATTAAATCACACCACATGTATGCGTTACTACTAAAAATCACACAACACTTATGCGTTACTACTAAATCATACCACGTTACCACTAAATCACACTTCACTTACGCAACAATACTATTCAGATAAGTGCTATAACTGTTTTACTGCAAAACAGAAAAATAAACTTATAAGAAAAGGTTTAAAAGTCATACAACTACATTAAGCAATTAGTTGCATAAAATCAACGTAAAAAAACCGTTTAAATGAAGTTTATCATTTAATGGTTCACTTTCACTAAAACCAAGTCTTTTTCAATTTGTAAAATTTTGGAGAATGTCTTTTTGTTCCGGCATATTTTAAAAGTTGTCCTTCCGTTAGTTTGAAATTGTGTGAATGTGTGATTAAGATTTTTAAGGTAGCTTTAAAAAAAAAATTGTTTTTAAATTCCAGTCATATCGTTACGATGTCTGCAGTGTGGCATCATGACTCATCCAGTCACATTGTCCTGATACCAAGCGAGGCATCTGCTAGTACCATTTTTAAGTCTTGGTTATGACTCAGCAGGGGTTCGAACCCAGACCTCCCGCATCCGAGGCGGACGCCTTAACCACTAGACCTCCGGAACGATAGTTTGGAAATGTCATTCTCCAAATGACTAGGATCTGTGTCTCAGAGTATGGAATCGGATTCGGATTTTAGCAATAAATGGTGTTCGAAAAGGACAACTCGGTGTATCATTTTCGATTTTAAACTCAACTCTAGCTAAACAAATATCAGATTTTTGGGGGTCTCCAATATATTTTGTTTTATTTCGCTTATTAAGGGTGCAACATATATATCTAATTGCTAGACTACATAATGACCCTGCAATTAAAACAAATAAACAAGTGCTACAATTTATGGAGTAATTAAAGTACTGTTAGTTTTTGTTCCTTTTTATATTTCATGAATTCTCGAAGTTCTGATAAGTTATCGATTTTGGCTAAGAGCCTTCACATGAAAGAAGAAGGTCGTTGAAATAGTCATCTCAAGCGAGATGAAACTTCTACATCGATTTTGAAAATGTACCTAATAAATTGTCATCAGGTATATTTGTTAGATTCTCTTTTATCCATTTAATTCTTTATGCAAAATCTAAACTTCTTACCGTTCATTTCTTGACACATTTCTTATTCCTTAGTGCTGTTTTGTATTATTGGCCCCAATACCGCATTTTATCATAAATTTGACCATTATTATAATCTAACTAAAGTTAGACAGGATGAAATGATTTGTTAATATAACTCTCTGACATAAAGCCGTTTTTTATTATTATATAATCAAAATGTTAGTTTTAAGCGACGTTCAAATATTCAGTTTAGATTTAAGAGGTGTTAACCCTTAAATCATTCAATAAAGTTGCTCGTTATTCCGACCTTTTTTTCGGAGTGCTCCAAAAATAGTAATGTGATGAATTCCGTGACTAATCTAATAACAAGATTCGCACGCGGCGCACAAATTTGTTCGAGAGAGAATGAGGATAGGCAAGACAGTTTTTCTAAGCGAATTTGGGAACAAAAATCGTGCATTAGAAAAAAACCTCTGGTGAATACTATTTATAAGACGGGCCGCTGGAATACTTTGAAGAATTATTTATTTGCTGTGTTCCATGATATCCTATAGTATTTATTTGCTGTGTTCCATGATATCCTATAGTATTTATTTGCTGTGTTCCATGATATCCTATAGTATTTATTTGCTGTGTTCCATGATATCCTATAGTATTTATCTGCTGTGTTCCATGATATCCAATAGTATTTATTTGCTGTGTTCCATTATATCCTATAATATTAATCTGCTGTGTTCCATTTGATCCTATAGTATTTATTTGCTGTGCTCCATTATATCCTATAGTATTTGTTTGCTGTGTTCCATGATATCCTGTAGTATTTATTTGCTGTGTTCCATGATATCCTGTAGTATTTATTTGCTGTGTTCCATGATATCCTATAGTATTTATCTGAGTGTTCCATGATATCCTATAGTATTTCTTTGCTGTGTTCCATGATTTCCTATAGTATTTATTTGCTGTGTTCCATGATGTCTTATAGTATTTATTTGCTGTGTTCCATGATATCCAATAGTATTTATTTGCTGTGTTCCATTATCTCCTATAATATTAATCTGCTGTGTTCCATTTGATCCTATAGTATTTATTTGCTGTGTTCCATTATATCCTATAGTATTTGTTTGCTGTGTTCCATGATATCCTGTAGTATTTATTTGCTGTGTTCCATGATATCCTGTAGTATTTATTTGCTGTGTTCCATGATATCCTATAGTATTTATCTGAGTGTTCCATGATATCCTATAGTATTTCTTTGCTGTGTTCCATGATTTCATATAGTATTTATTTGCTGTGTTCCATGATGTCTTATAGTATTTATTTGCTGTGTTCCATGATATTCTATAGTATTTTTTGCTGTGTTCCATGATATCCTATAGTATTTATCTGCTGTGTTCCATGATATGCAATAGTATTTATTTGCTGTGTTCCATGATATCCTATAGTATTTATTTGCTGTGTTCCATGATATCCTATAGTATTTATTTACTGTGTTCCATGATATCCTATAGTATTCATTTGCTGTGTTCCATGATTTCCTATAGTATTTATTTGTTGTGTTCCATGATGTCCTATAGTATTTATTTGCTGTGTTCCATGATATCCTATAGTATTTATTTGCTGTGTTCCATTATATCCTATAGTATTTATTTGATGTGTTCCATGAAAACCTAAAATATTTATTTGCTGTGTTCCATGATCTCCTATAGTATTTATTTGCAGTGTTCCATGAAAGCCTATAGTATTTATTTGCTGTGTTTCATGATTTCCTATAGTATTTATTTGCTGTGTTCCATGATATCCTATAGTATTTATTTGCTTTGTTCCATGACATCATATAGTATTTATTTGCTGTGTTCCATGAAAGCCTATAGCATTTATTTGCTGTGTTCCTTAATATCCTATAGTATTTTATGCTGTGTTCCATGATATCCTATAGTATTTATTTGCTGTGTTCCATGATATCATATAGCATTTATTTGCTGTGTTCCATGATATCCTACAGTATTTATTTGCTGTGTTCCATGATATCATATAGTATTTATTTGCTGTGTTCCATGATATCCTATAGTATTTATTTGCTGTGTTCCATGAAGCCTATAGTATTTATTTGCTGTGTTCCATGAAAGCCGATAGTATTTATTTGCTGTGTTCCATGATATCCGATGGTATTTATTTGCTGTGTTACATGATATCCTATAGTAATTATTTGCTGTGTTCCATTATATCCTATAGTATTTATTTGCTGTGTTCCATGAAAGCCTATAGTATTTATTTGCTGTGTTCCATGATATTAGATAGTATTTATTTGCTGTGTTCCATTATATCCTATAGTATTTATTTCCTGTGTTCCATGATATCCTATAGTATTCATTTGCTGTGTTCCATGATATCCTATAGTATTTATTTGCTGTGTTCCATGAAAGCCTATAGTATTTATTTGCTGTGTTCCATGATATCAGATAGTATTTATTTGTTGTGTTCCATGACATCCTATAGTATTTATTTGCTGTGTTCCATGAAAATCTATAGTAATTATTTGCTGTGTTCCATGATATCCTATAGCATTTATTTCCTGTGTTCCATGAAAGCCTATAGTATTTATTTCCTGTGTTCCATGATATCCTATAGTATTTATTTGCTGTGTTCCATGATATCCTATAGTATTTATCTGCTGTGTTCCATGATATCCAATAGTATTTATTTGCTGTGTTCCATGATATCCTATAGTATTTATTTGCTGTGTTCCATGAAAGCCTATAGTATTTATTTGCTGTGTTCCATGATATCATATAGTATTTATTTGCTGTGTTCCATGATATCCTATAGTATTTATTTCCTGTGTTCCATTATATCCTATAGTATTTATTTCCTGTGTTCCATGAAAGCCTATAGTATTTATTTGCTGTGTTCCATGATATCCTATAGAATTTATTTGCTGTGTTCCATGATATCCAATAGTATTTATTTGCTGTGTTCCATGATATCCTATAGTATTTATTTGCTGTGTTCCATTATATCCTATAGCATTTATTTGCTGTGTTCCATGATGTCCTATAGTATTTATTTGCTGTGTTCCATGATATCCTATAGTATTTATTTGCTGTGTTCCATGATATCCTATAGTATTTATTTGCTGTGTTCCATGAAAGCCTATAGTATTGATTTGCTGTGTTCCATGATATCCTATAGTATTTATTTGCTGTGTTCCATGATATCCTATAGTATTTGTTTGCTGTGTTCCATTATATCCTATAGTATTTATTTGCTCTGTTCCATTATATCCTATAGTATTTATTTGCTGTGTTCCATGAAAGCCTATAGTATTTATTTGCTGTGTTCCATGATATCCTACAGTATTTATTTGCTGTGTTCCATGATATCCTATAGTATTAATTTGCTGTGTTCCATTATATCCTATAATATTTATTTGCTGTGTTCCATTATATCCTATAATATTTATTTGCTGTGTTCCATTATATCCTATAGTATTCATTTGCTGTGTTCCATTATATCCTATAGTACTAATCTGCTGTGTTCCATTTGATCCTATAGTATTTATTTGCTGTGTTCCATGATATCCTATAGTATTGATTTGCTGTGTTCCATTATATCCTATAGTATTTATTTGCTGTGTTCCGTTATATCCTATAGTATTTAGTTGCTGTGTTCCATTATATTATATAGTATTTATTTGCTGTGTTCCATTATATCCTATAGTATTTATTTGCTGTATTCCTTTATATCCTATAGTATTTATTTGCTGTGTTCCATTATATCCTATAGTATTTACTTGCTGTGTTCCATGATATCCTATAGTATTTATTTGTTGTGTTCCATTATATCCTATAGTATTTATCTGCTGTGTTCCATTATATCCTATAGTATTTATTTGCTGTGTTCCATGAAAGCCTATAGTATTTATTTGCTGTGTTCCATTATATCCTATAGTATTTATTTGCTGTGTTCCATGAAAGCCTATAGTATTTATTTGCTGTGTTCCATGAAAGCCTATAGTATTTATTTGCTGTGTTCCATTATCTTCTATAGTATTTGTTTGCTGTGTTCCATGATATCCTATAGTATTT